>CAJQUW010004746.1:0-600000 GCA_907163375.1 Prostheceraeus crozeri | reverse complement strand
TGACTGGTTTGTAGAATTTATTCAAAGTCAGCTTGAAGAGATCATTTATTCGTTCAAACATTCTACCGATTTCCTTTTCTGTATCTTGCAAGCTCATTGTGGGAACCTTAGAATCAAAAGTTGACGTTGCAAATGCCTTTTGAATTTTAATCATGTTTTGGACAGATGGTAAAGATGTTGAAAACGGATGTAAAGTTAGATGATGAAAAGCCCATGTACCATGTAGACTATTTTGAAATATGCGAAAGCAATCATCCTTCTCTCGTACTTCTTTATGTAATTCAAAATAGTTGTTCTTTAGCAAACTGATATCGTTGTAATAAGTAATTTCAGTTAGAGCAACTTCATGGGGTCCATGCAGAGTAATTGGATTAGCGAATTCAACAGAGTAGAGAGATGGTTTGTTACTTGGGAATATCTTGGGGTTGCTATTGCTTGGAAGAATGATATTGAAGTTAGTAGACATGTTGACCTCATATATGTAAGAAGTCACATGCTATATTAGCTTAAAAGTTACGAGTGTCTCCCACCTCCACATTTTGTAGATCCTGGTGCGTTATCCAGCTATTGAATGAATCAGGATATCCCTTCCATTTAACTAGATATTTCCTTTGATTGCCATGACCTTTCTTCCTAATTATTTTGTCAATCATATACACCTCTTCACTTCTGTCTACTACTTGCAATTCATAAGAGTAAAATTTTCCTTCAATTGGATTGCCATGGTAATCTATTAATTTATACATGGTGGGTCTAAATTTTGTATTTACTTCATCTACAAAAAACTCTTCTTCAGTCCAATTAGGTAGATACCCCTTCTCAAATGTAGACTTAACCTTTGAAATCCGAACTCTATCACCAACATTTATTTTCTTTTCATTGGAAATGTTTTTCGCTTTCTTATCATACAATCGAAGCCATACATCCATCGCATTATCTGGGGTAACATCGACAGGTTTCATCTTAATGATTCGATGGTAGCTTTCATTGTAATTCTTAACAAATTTCTGCAGCTCACCTATCCAAACATGTGTATTTTTTGCAGTGAAATAGCGCCATATTTTTGTCTTCAGTGTGCGATTGAACCTCTCAACCATGGCAGCTTTATAAGCACTTTTGACACTAAACAATTCCACATTATGACTTTTAAGGAGACTTCGAACATGAGAGTTTTCGAATTCCTTCCCTTGATCGGTCTGTATTCTTTGCGGAACACGCCCTCATCGAAAATGCTCTGAAAAGCCGCTTCAACTTCTGGTCCTCGTTTAGATTTCAGCGCACGTGCCCGAGCATAGCGAGATAAAATATCTATTACGGTTAAGATGTATTTATAGCCATCATTGTACTGTGATATCTGTTGCATGTCAGCCAAGTCCGCTTGCCATTGACTATCTATATTGTTAACAACATATTTTCTCGTTGGAAACCGCTTTCTCGCATTTTTGTGAAGAGTGTAAGTCGGTTGACTCCTTAACCACTTCTTGACTTTCTCTATCCCCACACCTGCTGCACGAGCTAGAACCTCCGGACGACTGAAACTTGCGGGGTGATTTAAGTCGTAATAAATCTTTCTGAGTTTCACTGCTGTACTCATCGTCTTTGTTCTGATTTGCACGCGTATTACTCCCACAGCAACTGCTAACACAATTGATATCAACCTCTATTCCCTCTTCTCCTTTACCTTCGAGCGCAGATTTCAAACAGCAGCAAAACTTTTGTAGCGACATGATATGAGAGAAGCAAAGCTTAATTTATATTTGCTTAATATTTACTATAATTCTTTCCAACACGCATTGAGCGCCTAGTAGCTCTTTTTGGTTGAAGATCATCGGGATCATGAAGCTCTCGCTTGACCGCCATCGTGGGTGTTTTACTTTTTGTTTCATCTTGTAAGTGACCCTTGTCCAACTCATTCACAGTCGGTCCTCCAATAATATTGTGTGGTACATTTTGATCAGATAAAATTTTCTGAAAATATGACCACCCTTGTGGTGCACCTAGTTTTCGCCTTACATCTCTAACAGCATATTGCAGAAGGTCATCTATGTGACTATTTCTAATAACATCACCAGTTGTTTCATCTATTATCTCCCCTCTCTCATTGAACTTCACATGTGGATCAATGAAGTCAAATAATCGCTCAGCGCGCACACGATATGGTCGAGGTGTTGACAAGGTTATAAATCGTCGCAACTTATCACGAATCTGTCGCCTCTCATCAATGTTTTCAGCTGCTAACTGCATTCGTCGATAGGGATCCTTAATCTTCTGAATTTCCATATCCTTTTGTGTTAGTTCCTTAAGTTGATTCGTAATAGGTTGATCTATATTTTTGACTTCCTGTGCACTTTGTAATGTAGTCAATTGTACATACTCCTCTTGAGGAATGACTACCATCTTTGAATACGACATGTTTGAAAATAATAAGGCAACAAAGTACATTGCTTAAAACTAACTGTGAACCGAGAAAACTGTCATTGGTTCAGCGGAATTAGGTATGATATTTGTTCGAAATCGAAGTCGTTCCGGAAATTCCTGGGTTAGATCAATAAATAGATAGCCATGTGGTTTCTTAGTTACATCTTCATATATTTTTGAAAGAACTTTAGGTTGTTGAGGTAATATCTGTCTACTGAGATGATGTATCTGACTGCTGTCTCTTGGATTTTTAAATATTGCCAAATAATGTGTATTCAAACTCCTAGTTCTTTGCTCTTTCCCTCCATCAAAAATGTTTTGGGTGATATAGATAATAAAAGCTTCCCTATGATGTGCAGTTTGAATGAACATTTCAGTTACATCCTTTGAAGATTTGCTTTCACGTAATAGATCATCTAATACTAGTGAGTCACCTGCTTTGATGTCTTCAGTTGTCGGTAACCCTTGCTTCACATCATAACCTTTCTGGCGAAGTGCAGAATGTAGTTGTGGTTGAAATATGCCATAACACCATTTAACTCTTTTAATTTCTTTATTAAATATCTCATTTCTAAATTGTAGTAATTGAGTTACAAAAGTAGTTTTACCGGACTGACTTGGTCCGGCCACACACATTGTGCGATCAGTGAATAGGCGAAAATCTGTCATCCTGAAATTTCAAAAGCTTTAAAGACCAACACCCACCAGTTTGCTTAGAATAAAACAAGTCATGTTCCATAACAACTTTATTTACATTTAGAAACTTTCATTTCACATTCACAGCATTTGTGTTTCCTCATCAATGTCAGCATTAAAATAACTTCTCGCGTCAATTTGAGCATCTTGGCGTTTCAATTTCACCTTAACACTCCCTTCCTTGGATTTCCGTCCCCGCTTTTTGCTTTCTTCAACATCCTTCCCATCTTTTGAAGTAGATTTATCGATGGTGATTAGACACTTATCAATGGGCATTGGCTCATAAACCAACTGTAGAACTTTCATTTGTAACGATGCCACTTTTCCGGTTGAGCCGTGAGCACCAATGTATAGACCGTTGACGTGTATTAAACCCATGTATCGTCCGCGCTTCAGATCATCACACTCCATTGTATTTCCAAGTAGATCGAATGCTTGAAAGTGATCGGACAATTTCAAGAATAGCGTATCGAACTCGGGTAAATCCTTATAGCCACTTCCTTCCTCTAACGCCTTCCTCCAATGTGTAGGAGCACTTTCGGGCAACACAACGCATTCCTTCGCCAAAGAGTCGATGGTTTTGAGTATCATCTGCTGCCATTTCGGAAAGGTTACTCGCATTTGTCTCATGTTGCTATAACCAGATGAAGACATACCATTACTGTGGAAAAATGGAACTTGAAGGTAGAAACCATCGTCACCATAGCTCAACGTTTGGAAGTAAAAGGTATTTCCAATCCCTTGAACCTTCCTTGTCGGTCGGAATTTAAAGAGATCACGTTCAAATGAGTCGCTCTCCTCTCTAACTATAAACATTTTTTGAGACATAATTCAATGTTGTACTTATTCGGAGCTTTTCAACCGTCAGCGATGAATGATAGCTTGAAAGTGATTAAAGAGTACAAGCGCGTCTCTCTTATATACATATTCACATGAGTCATCAATCAATGATGACGTGTCAATCCATGATTCGTCGTCTACAGCAACACTGCGGCACCTGCTACAACTTTCCCTAGTGGACTGTTGAGTACATTGTAAATGCTGTTTCCAATATCATTCAACATATTCAAAAACCCACCACCTCCACGCTGAACTAAGTTCCGCCTTTTCATATCACTGCTTCTTGGATTTGAAAATTTTCTAATGCTGTTTAGAGAATCAGTACTCAATAAAGGTTTGTATATTGGGAGGCATTTGTGTATTGCAAAAGCCAAATCACGGATGAAATCATCACTTGAGTTTTGAATTAATTTGCACTTAACTTTATTGTTTCGCATGCTGTTTAACTTTCGCAGCGCCTTCTTAAACTGACTTGAACGTCTAAAAGAACCATTCTTCCGAGAAAAAGATGCCTTTCGTTTTGCAGTCATTTTTATTGTGTTAAAAGCAAAGCATTTATGAAAATACACATTTTTGCTTAGTTCCATGCAACAAAGTCAAACGGTAACAGATGGTAGGTCGTAGTCATCAACATCACTCAAAGTCTGAGTCGTTGCAGTTATAAGCTGTTCTATATTACACATTAAATCCTTTGATAGAGGACAGCATGAACAGCATGGTTTTGAAGCGAAGACTTTTAAAAGATTAGCATAGTATGCTCTAAACTTGATTATGTCCCGGTCATCTTGCACTGCCACATTGACGCTCATCGACGGGGGTCCGGTAAACATGTCCACCTTGAATTTACCACCATTTTCATCATAGTGGCTAAATACGATTATATCATACAAACAAGTCTTCAATTTCCGTGTTCTCATTTCACAATAGCAACGAGAACTCTGTGGAATAGCTTCCGTCAAACTCAGAGGCTTGAACACTTCATCGAGCCAAAATCGTAGTACTCGCGTAAGGGCATTGGTCAATATCCTCATTAAGAGTTTCTGAAGTTCAATATCATCTTCACAATGATAGAATGTGACAATATCCTCCATCAGATCTATGAGATCAGCTTTGTAACCAATAACATCATTTGCAGAGTAGAAAATCTTGCTAGTAAACAGATTGTCTTTGTGAATAATTGAAACAGGAATGATCGTGGTAAATGGCATGTTTATTAATGTCTACAATCCTCAACAAGTATGGTTGTAATAGAAGTGTGATAATCTTATATACAAAAGCTGCACAATAGCAACCAATCACAGACACGCATGATGACTCATCATGAGCGATATACAGTGACTGTTGAAATTATTTCTTCATCACAAAGGGGACAAAATGTAGTTTCCAAGGGTATATAGCATGTAGAACACATGACAAAATGAGAACATGGTAAGAAGAGAAGGGATTTTTCCCGTTCAAAACACCTAATGCAGTTCCGTTCACATAATAGTTTAAACGTCTCTGTTTCTAATTTCTTTCTGAAGTCACTTTCATTGTTAGAACATTTTGATAGATCAATTGAAGGTTTCACTTTTTTTATCTCCGTTCCAGAAAGTTCCAATTTCATCCTCCTAATTTCACTGTCTTTATAATGTAGCATTAAGAAATCTTCTATCCAACTACGATCCAATTTAGCATTCATGGTATGCTCATCCAGATCCATTAGTCGTTCAACTAAATCACCAGCTTTGATATTTTCATTTAGATTTGTAACAGTTTCTATAGCCTTTAGCGAATAACCAAGGTCTCTTGCAACAATCCATGAAATTGGGAAACTAACCATCAAGCAACTTCCACGTATTTATAACTTAACCTAGTTATGAAAATAAATAAAATTGTCATCATAGTCACAATGGCCACAATTGTCGCATTCGAGCAAGCAGTCTCAAAACAAACACCTGTTTAAGTACCGAAATAGATGTTCGCATCCCTATTCTAATTCGCATACTCTAATTCAATTTCGGAACAAGCCGTTCCGAATCATTGAGTATGATCTCAATTCGCCTATCAATCGGAACGCGGTTCCTATTTACATGTTCCTATCCATGTTCGCATCCATTCGCAATTCGGAACATGTTCATATCCATGTTCGCATTCGCAATTCGGAACATGTTCGCATTGGCAATTCGGAACACATGTTCCAATCCATGTTCGCATCCACTATCAGTGCGTCCGCAATTCTAACTACTGTCTCCTATACATGATTGGTTTATCACGATTAGAAATTAAAATGGACCGTGACCTATAGCATTGATAGTCAAACAAGGTTTAATTTACACAACCTGAAAAGTATGAATCATTCACAAAATAACAAACACTGCATGAAGCGTCTTTTCATTCAAGCCACATTAGTCATGTGTCTATAATTCTTACACGGTAGGTACAGGTCAATCATCGTGATTTATGTCAATCGCGTACAAGACGTACAATAACGTGCGCGTACAAGATTACAACCAACACATGGCACTCATTCTTGAAGCTGAATAGTAATCAACTGCTAGCTGATAAGAAACTATATGCAATAGCCAACTGACATGTCTCGAGCACTGTGATGGCAAACTAGACTGATGCAAATCTCAGAGGTAAGTTAGGTGTCCATGCTTTAAAAGAAGAATTTATGCCATCTAATTTGCTATCTGCTAAAGTAAACTTGATAAATGTCTCTTTTCGACAAATTTCATGCTTTGGCGCTTTGTTTGAATCTATTCTCTTTCTGTCAAATTCTTAAAAACATTTTGCACTGATTCATAGTTCCATGTCTTTCTATAAATCTCTCATGGATTCTGGCTATTTGCCTGGAAAATAAGCATGCCAGAAATAATAGTGATGATAAAATGCACTGCCCATTTTACCCCAGTGATATCTTAGGAGTGGGACTATATGGGAACTTTTCTTAAACTCATATTTTACGAAAACTGTCAATCATGGGCTTAACTGGAAGTAAGATCGTCAATCTGCATGCAATTGCGACGACGGGACAGTTTTCGTTTGCCTTGAAATCACTAGACAGAATGAGAGGCTAAATAAGCGTCTGATTTCATTGTCGTTACTTCAGCGATCAAATTTATGCATTTTTATCGCTATCTTCTTAGTGCGCACACGTGTGGCTCCGCCAACTTCACGCACGTGCAGATTGGCTACGTGGTGTTATCATGTGGAGCTAGCATCAGCATCTTTAGGAAGTGCTATATACCATTTTTTGTAATCACTGTGCGCAAGAAAAGAGCTCATTTCATTTTGTATTATACTCTAGCTGTTCGACACAGCGTCATTAAGAATTGCATGTAAAGCCTCAACAATTTTTTCAAAACGTGAATGAGAACAATGTACTTCATAACCATGATTTATATTCTCTTTATCAAATTGAGAAATTAATTAGAAAGGAAGGAATCTCGAGAAAATCAATACTTTTGCGATATTGAGAACAACGTATTGTGATCAGAAAAAACACATCATTCAATCACTAAAATCGTATCTGCGCAACATATTTCATCCAGGAATCCATAAAAAGGAGTTGGCCACCAGTCAATGTACTAGTAGATGCCTCTGATAATACACTCATATGATCAAATAGTCAAGTGTTATGAAAACTAGTGAATATATCTACGACTTGATTGTAGCCCTGATGAAACGGCCATGCATATTTCCGTGGCATCCTTAAAACCCACTATGGATTATGAGCAACTTATATGGTAGGGTGTGGAAAATTCATTGAAACTAGCCACTTGTTTTGACAGAGGCGTCAATTTTATAAAAATGATTCGATTCTTCTATCAATCCCATCTGCATATTGCTGATGTCAGCAATTAATAGATCAATCTTATGTTTGACACGATTTTATGCGAACACAGAGGTTTGAGGTAAACATGCCAACTCGTAGAGCAGTTCGATCAAATATGAAACAAAATGGACAGAAAAGGATCAGATGCACATAAAATTCAGGTAGATGAGAAACCTGAAAATTCACAAACTTGATTGATAATTACAAAATAATATTGTTTATTTACATGTACAATGTGATCATGAGATTCATTTACTGGAAAACATACCATAGCATAAGTGAATTTTAAAAAAATGGAATAAGAAAATATCTCATATTTAGCAGTTGATAGTGAAAAATAATTGTTCAAGAGTTCACACAGATTGAGAATGAAGCATTTATGTGTAAGCAATTGGGACTCTCATTGAAACTTTACAACAAGCAAAAAACATAGAATAAGTACATTAGTTATATATACATATACACAAGTTTTGAAAATTCTCTTACGCAAATTTTTGCAGATTTAAACTGCGTAAAATACAAGTAAATGCTTAGAGGTTTTGTGATCGATTCGCCTTGAGAAATTGTTGTCAAGGCTGCAATTGTCTGATTTAATTACATGAAATCGAATAATGCAACAGTCACTTGCAAGTGAAAATATGCATCCATGTCTTTCTGAATAGGCTGTAAATAACTCAAGAAATTTTCACATCATTAGCAATTGTTCAATGTCGCGACAAGCATATTCTGTATTCACCGGTTAACATGCAGTATAATATATTACTGTCAATTTGAGTCAAGTGCTATGCTTGATGCATTGGCAGCATTCATCGGAATTAAAAACTGCAATCTTATGGTCATTTGAATTACTGCTCTTGCCAAAGCTGTCAAAAACTGATAAAGAGGTAGCTTCGAAATTCTAGGATGAAAAGTCATGAAGCTGTTTCTCAGGAAGATACTGATAAATTCACTTCTATCATGTCAGAAAATCGTATTTGTTAGATTAATTTTAGAAAACATACTAAGAAAAAGTCGCCGCATATTGATCGCATATTACAGTGGATAACTGATGAGTATATCAATGCCATGCATGATAATCCGCGATCATCTTATGCTAATCAATAAAATGACGTCAGGAAATATATATTCCTCACTACTGATTATACTTCTTCAAACGCAGCATTAATCATTTTCCATCAACATAAAGATACACAAAATCTATAAATTGTTTTTCGACTTTACATTCAAAAAGTATAGTTGTTTCACTTCCAGCAACTTGACGTGCGATAGATTTCACTAAAAAGAAGTTGTCATCTACTCAACTGATCTCGACATGCAGGGTTGTAAGCACAATAAAGCACAGTCAGGCGAAGGAATTCTCAGAAGGAAATCGAGATTTGCTGAAGTCGCAAGTTGTCTCTACAGCATATTTTTGGCCTTTTCCATTCTCATGAGCCGAGTAAGATACGCCCAAGCGGTGCATGAGCAAACATAAAGGAAAGATGCAAGCCATGAGATGATAATAGAGTAACCGATGTCCGCCGTCATGTAAGGTGTTGTGCATAGCTGAAAAAGAAAGGCATATGAAAACAAGGAGACAATATCAGAACCAATTTACTTTTCACATAATTATGAATTCTGAGCCATTACTGAAAATTGATTCACATTCACATGTTACTTAAAATATATCAATAGAAGTCTGTTTGACAATACCAATATCTACAACTTCCAAACTTCGATTGATAACGTTACATGAACGTAAATTGATATTTCTCTTAAGCTTGCGAATCTTGATCCTAGACCTCTAACCTGCATACACGTGCATTTGATGTAACAAAAGTCTCCGATTACGGTAGGAGACAACTCGAGCTTAATTCACACATATATCATGTATTTATATCAGTGGAGCCAAACGACTGAGTCAACGGCACGGGGTCCGGACCCTCTTGGAGTAGATTAATCCTTTACCCACGCATCTGGAATTCTGAAATGTCCTGTTCGCTATATTATGCTTAACCAAGCACGCGCAAATAGCAATGCTAATACGAATAAGGAATTGATTCCAGATAACGTTCTAGTGAGATAAGTCAGGCAAGACATCTGGAACCGTTATTCAGTTTTCACGCGTGAAATCATTATACATGGACAAAACCTACTGAAAACTTCATTGACTAATGACTCTACATGAACTCCCAATTGGGGTGCATCATACATTGAGCCCTCCGACCAAATTCCATCACACATTTGGCTATAAGTGAACTTTTGCTGTAATTATTCAACCACATGCGAGAGATCGTACAGTGAAAACACGCTTAATTTATTCTTTGATTTATGAGAAGATATGAAGATATATGAACTGTTTAGCATCGCCCCTAATTTAATTACTGATAAGGTATTTACTGGAAGGTAATAGAAAATGATTTATTGGTCTGTGTAAAGTAAAATAAACATAAGCACAGTGACGGGCCCTAGGCGTCTAGTGCCTTGTTGAAGTCGATGTTTCAATGGCCGCTGATGCACGGCTCTGATTGATAATCACTTAAATAATGGAAAGATGTTACGTAATATTATCATGCGAGTTTTTTTGAAATATCTCAAAAGAAAATTTGTCGGACCACCTCTAGGATAAATTTGCTGCCCTGCTTGTGACTGGAATGATTTGTGACCACAGGATGCCCATCCGACTCAAGTAGAAGTTCACAAGTCCGTCATCCGTACCGCAGCGCTCAAGGGATACGATTGCTGGCCTACCACACTAAGGCATGAGCAGGCACTCGTAGCCATGGAGTTGCGTGGAGTGCTTTCATTGGATCCTGTCACTAACGTGCATGACCGCGTCCGTGACAGCTACATCAGACAAACTATAAGGTTGATTCCTACCCCTGACAAGATGAGCGAGTCACAACTTTTATGATTCGGACAGAGCTGGAAGCGGACTCGGGTCTGAAAAATTCTTTAATCACCCGTACCGATATTTATTATGTCTGAAATTAGAAATATCTTCATGTGATAATTTTAATGCTCTGAGTCATTTTCATATGGTGGCTTATCAACTTGGTTGTTAAGCAATAATATGAAATAAATACCGGCATAAGACGGAATAGTAATAAAAGTACTTTCTTGACCAGAAGCAACAATCGATAGACGATTAGCAAGCAACATTTCTTTGGAACTTTGGTCAAAAGATTCGATTGAAAATTTAGTTCAACTTTTGACTTAATGACCTCACTTTTCAAATGCTTCACTGGAATTCGTTTCCCACGCTTCAAACTAAATATAACTTACAGCAATGGCAGCTATTTGTGATAGACAGACGCGTATGTACAACATTTAAAACAGATGAAAATTCACTATGTTTTCAATGTTTAAAATCATCTTAGTGACCAAAAGCTATCAATTTACGTGTATTTACACATGGTACATAGACCTTAAAGCATTCGATCATGTAATCAACAATTAGATTTTTAGAATGATCCTTAAGGCGATTGCAGTCAACTAGCGTAACTGATATCTTCATTAATTAAGGATGGTGAAGTGCACAAAACGATAAAATTTCTTACCCGGGCCCAGATACAAAATTCATCCGGGCCGGGCCTAATGTTTTGGAGTCGATGCCGGCCCGGGCTGACAAAAGCAATTACCTCCATAAGAATGTTTCTATTAATGGATTTGAAGACCAGCACAGAACACAAGGACTGTTCACAAAAATTCACGAGGAACGATTTCTGCAAGATATGATCATTTTCTAAGCATGTAATTGCGGGACAAGATGCACTAGTATTCGGAAAACTCGTCACCCGTCGGAAGCGGCCAAACATGACGAGATATCTTATCTGAAGAGTTATCCGAAGTTAATTTTGTATCATGATAAGACTTAACCGCTTACATTAAATTAATTAAGCATTATTTTGATATTTGAAATATATTATGATATCACGTTGACGATTTCACGCCCTACTGCATAAGAAACCAAATACATGCATACACTAAACCTAGCTTGTTTTTCGTACTACTTAGGTGGGCTGCCCAGTTTGCATATTAGTCCAATCATCGCATGCTTTCTAAGCAGGTGGTATCTATAAACAGCGCAAGCTACACATGTTTTAAGTATTTTGTACATAAGGTAGGCTTACTAAGTCATTCAATCTTCCGTGCATGAATATTCTTTATAGGCTGCACATGGGGCGCCCACAACGCTTAGGTCATGCTACTGCACAGTATATTATATCTCAATCAGTTACCATTTTGATTTTTTTCATTACGGTACTAAGAAATTAAATTTATGCACCAAAACACACACGGAAGTCTAATGATAGCTCAAACCAGTACTCATAGGCTATATGAGGCGAAAGCTGGCTTAAGAAATTGAAAATCGCGTTAAACGTAACGATTATTAAACGTAACGTAAACCTTCATTCTGGGCAATTTTCTATTATGAGTTATCCGATTTCATTGTACTTGATTGCTATGTATACGCGCTGTTATTTGGAAAACTAGTGTCACAAATCAAAAATGACATATTGAGTATATTAAGTTCTTAAACCTCGACTACGGAATCTGGTATGACGCTAATTCACTCTATTCTGACATGAGAATTCAACATCCAAATTCATGTGCGTCACTGGAAAGAATACAAATAATTTACTTCACTGTGTATGGTATCACACCATTGCTAGATGACAATAGAACTCATAGATATCTTAACTCATAAATCTGATTATCGATTGAAAATTCAAACATCGTCAACTTACGCATTTAAAAATGAAAAAACGGTTGTTGTCAAAGCAAAACGTGACTGCATTTGTTGACAGAATGGTGACTGGTGAAGACCGTATTAAAGTTGTTCTTCTCATGGCAAAGCTTGATTCACTGACATTAGTTGAAAGCCATGTTGAAAATGAAGGGGTATCGAGCATTCCGACTCATAAGACCATGAGATCAATCTTCAACAAGTGTAAATAGACTGGTTCAGTTTTGGACGCACCCAGATGTGGTAGACCTCTCCGCTCTGACGACAAGATCGATGAAATTAAAAACATCTTCGAAGAAGATCCTTCTACGTCGATTGGGCAAGCAGCTGCAATGGCTGAGACTTCCTTCTCTACGGTTCGGAACGTGTTGCGGGACGACTTGAAGATGAAGTCGTATGGACTTTCTTTTTGTCAGCAACTGTTTGTCGATGATAAAGCCGCGAGAACCATGTGCAGTGAATTTCAACAACGGATTGCCGCCGGTGAGAATTTTTTGAACAGACTATGCTTCCCTGACGAGACTACTTTCCATCTTAGTGGACGAGTCAACCGTCATAATTGTGATATGGGATTCGAACAATCTTCATGCTGTTCAACAAGTACCGATGAAGTCTCCTGGAATTATCGCTTGCTGCGGTTTAGTCTGTAATGAAGTCATAGGCCCTTTCTTCTTTGATTAGATTTTGACCTCCAAGTCCTACAAGGCAATGTTGGTGAACTTCTTCATCCCTCAACTGAAGAGTAGAAGAAATTTTTCTACGACCATCTTTCTTTCAGCAGGATGTTGCCCCTCCCCAATGGTCCCTCGAGGTGAGATCTCTATTTCACCAAAAGTTCCCAGGAAGGTGGAAGAGACGGTCCATTCCATTGGGCTGCTCGAGGTCCTGATTTGATTCCTCTTGACTTTTATTTTTGGAGAACTATAAAACATAGCGTATCACAGACAACCAGCAAGTCTTATGGAGCAATTAAGAAATTTTATTATCGAAGAAATCTCTCAGATTTCATCACAAGAAATTTCTGCTGCGTTCAATAGTTTTGAAAGTTGCCCTTCTTTATGTTTGCGTGAAGAAGGTGGCCATTTTGAACAGTTTCTTTAAGTCGTTCACGATTTAATACAGACTAATGTATTGATTTTAATTTTGTAATGATTTCATTTTAATGATAAAAATTATTGGAAGACAATTGACTTTTTTGCATAATAAATACAATTGAAATTCTATACTAATTATTGCGGATTTACATAATAATCAATACACCATGTAAAACTTTGGAGCTTCAGATACATTTCGGTGTAAAATAATTGGTGATCCGATAAATGGAGCGTCCGTGACATTGATTTAAAACCAGGTAAGGACTTTAAAATCACCCTGTATATAAGATGGATATTTCCTTTGCGAGCGCGAGTCATTTCGATCTATGAATACGTTTATTTACGAATATGAACTCAACTCTGACTATTGTGATTTGATTGCCCATCGTCTAGCCAAAAAAGGCATTGCGACCTCAACATCCACTGCAGATGGTTTATGATAAAGCCTCTTCTAGATTCTCACTTACATTCACGACATGGTTTAAGATGCTTTAGTGGACAATCGATCCCCGCTACTTGCCTTAATGTCGGCGGTCACAATTGTGACGTGTTATTTATTCATTGATTATTATTGCCTTGACAACTGATGTGTGGTGGTGAGGGTTTGATCCTGCCAATTGACAGAGTCGCGTAAGTGGCTCGTAGCTCAGTTGGTTAGAGCGCAGGTCTAGTTAACCTTGGTCGTAGGTTCGAATCCTACCAGCCGCACATCTTTTGCATGGCAATTTGATCTATCGTTTATTTAATTTCATTGTTGTTAATTCGCTATAGCAGTGCTCGTAAAAAAATTCTACGCAACGTTTCAAATCATTATTCATGAATTTTGCCTAAGTTCGATTGTATTTTAATTTTTTTGCCACTCTCTTTCTTTTTGTGTGCTCGCCACTGAATCTCACGTGAAGTACAATTAAACAAGCTATTATACACTGAAGCCCATCTTATAGGCCTAATATTCATAAAAAGTTGATTTTAGTTGCTGACTAAGTACATCAGCTCATGAATACTCATATGCCTTTCCCAATCCATCGAAACCTGTTCATGTACATGTTTAACTTGCAACCAGCTAACATAGCAAGCAAGGTTGGTTCCAATGTGGCTATGGATGAAAGTGGGAGATTAATTCACGATTCCCAAGTATATCCGAGGTTAGATGAAAAGGAGCGGGATGAGGATACAAGAGTAGGGACACCTGATCACGGTGTCGAGGTTGCAAACGAACCCTCTCCGGAACTGCGTCGTGGTACGAGGACTCGAAAGTCACCTGACAGACTCAATTATACGTAGGAGTGTAATGCTAATGTGGGTATTGTTTTATGTCCGTTTCCACCTTCTATATGTATCATGGGCATTGGGATATCTTTGTGAAGATTGTGGAAGACCTTCATGTTCTCATGATTTCTATGTGCCTCCGTATGTCTTTTGTACGTATTTACAAATTGTAATTTGTGTGAGCCAACTTATTGAAATCCCATCTCCGCTGCCATGATGGATTTTAGAAAAACTCGTAGTTGCGAAGACCGCATATTAGGTCTAACTGAAATATCAGGCTTCCCTTGAGCAGTGATACACAAGATAGCATCTGATATTCAAATATGAACATATTCACATATGCTGATGTCCCTGGCTAGACATACCGAAAAACATAGAAATCCAGAGGACATGAAGGTCTTCCACAATCTTCACAAAGATATCCCAATACCATTATACATACAAAAGGGAAGAAACGGACATAACATAACAGTAATTAATTGTACTTCAGGAAATATGATATCCCAGCTTCCAGATTACCGAGCTTTATTAGATCGCTGTGACCATGGCTGTTGAAGTCTTACACAACGATTTAGTCATGATCGCCTAATTCCATGTCCTTGTGTATTGCTTCTTATTTCTCGTAACTGTGGCGATGAATGGTGCTCGCGGGCAATAACAGAGTTGTGCATACTTGTGCAGCTCGGAAGAAGTGCAACACTTCCCACCCTTTGATTTTTTTCTGCTGGTATAGGAGGTACATATTGCAGACTTATTCATGCAATGAAGTACTTCATGTAGTAATTCATCAGACGGTCATGTCATTTTCATGGAATGTGTATGTGCAATTAACACCATACACTATCAACAACTTTAACACTATTACACAACTTTCTCTGATGTTTGTGTCGCTTGCGAATTTTGAAAACCTCCATTGTGAGGCAAATTCTTTATATATAGAAACAGTGTTGGCAATGGGAATGTATAATTATACAAATATTGCGAGCAACTGAATGCAATATTGTTTATGTCATATTATACTTAAGTTAAGAGATGCGACCATTGCATTGTAAGGTAGATGTATAAATAAGACGTGAAAAATTGTCGCCAAGCTTTTTATACAAAAAATGGGCCCTCAACAAAATCAAGTTGTGCACCACCGCTCCAGCGTGTCAATAATCGCCCGATTAATCGGTACACACACAGTATAAGACCAGCTTAACTTAGTTCATGATTTATTAATATAAGAACAAGAGCTCAAAATCCATTTGTTTTCCGATGACTCTACCGGTCAATGTCAGATGCGATGCTCTTGCTTTGAGCCAGTGAAATGTACAACGTGGCGTTAACATGAAATTTTCAAATACTTTGATGGGAATGGCTCTTGTAACGTCATATCTCACCTGTAGGAATGACACCAGCAGTGGTGGCATTAGATTAGTTGATTCAAGGTCGCGCAATCAGCACGAAAGTGCTGAAGGTCAGAGTTCGAAGCTGAAGAGGTACCACTGGTCTCATTATGTAGAAGTCACCAACGATAACATAATTTAGATTCGCCGACATCTGAAGGATAGTATCATCCCTAAGTCGTTAAGATCGATTACGGGGCGATCGATTAAGAGCGCTTTCGGTACACGGATGAGTCTTACCAAAGTTGGCACACAGATAACAGATGAACAGGCGCAAATGAAAAATCAGTTAAGGGTTGCACCGATTATAGAAAAATCATGCGCATGTTAAAAAAGATCAAACGCGTGCGAATTTCGTGTCACTTTGTGTTTCTCAATTTGCTTCATTGCTTTCTGTCTTTCGTTCACACATGTACACATTTTGATTTTCTTTGTACTTGCGCTCATCGAATCCACTAAGTGAGGCAGAAGATGATATGATAGTCACAACTCTAATCGCATTTTCACAACAGTCAATGATGCATGCTATTTGTCGTTATCTCACTACGCTGCCGCTAAATTTCTCTGAAATATATTTTTCGGTGCAAAGTGCTTTATGTGACAAACTGACAGAGTCGCAAGCTTATGAGTACGAAACATTAGATCAATTTGCATTGCTCTATTCAATTCTCAACTCCAACGTTGAAATCCTGTAATTAGCATTCGAGAAAGTCGCTTGAAATGAGAAGCTGTAGGCAGCATAACGAGCAATGCAAGTTCCTTTTCTGAAAGGACGTTGATCGTGACATGCCTTAATTTGTGCAGATATGACATCAATTCTACTAATGAATTACGAATTTTCTTCTAACTCGCTTTTAATGGTTACTGGTAAGCATCAAAAACAGGCAATTAGTGATGCTGCATACAAAATGACGAAGGTAAAATTTTGACGGTAATTATCACAATATGTAACTCGACAGAATTTCTGTGAAGGAAAATAGTTCATTATTTGCTTGACGCATCACCTCTTCTCTAGTAAATTTATCTGAGATGCATAATGTTAAATAGCGATGAACTTAAAACATTCTAAAACTCGATAATCACATGTCTTTGAGTGTCTCTAGTAGAAGATCGCGACAATTAATTTGTCGTTATAAATTACAGATTTGAGCTCTAATTTACGATTCGTACATTTTGGTGCGATGTTTCAGACTTGCACACAGGTACAACTGCAACAATTAAATCCTACGTTTAATAACACAGGAAAATATGTGAGGGTAATCTCCAATATTTCATTGATATATTCCATCACGAAACTAATCAGGGAAGAATATTATGAATAATTCTCATCAGTCTATAATAGCATAGTAGGGTAAATCCAATTTAATCCACAACATTTGACGAAAATGTGTCTTTGATTTGTAAAATCCATATTTCTGAGCCGATTTCAATACTTTTTTTAATCGAACCGTCAGGATCTCATCTATTATGGTATGGTTTTTAAAAGTCACAAAGCCAAGACCTTCTTCACAAGTTGCCGTTTTTTGCTGAAAAGAGACCAAAAAAGCATGTCCAAAGTTACAGTATTCTCACTTCAACACGGATTTTCGATCAGCTACATTCATATACACCCACTAATATTTATATCATCTGAAAGAAGAAGATCAGCTCTTTAAGACAGTCTAATTTTAAATATTGTACTTAATATTAATCATTGAATTTTCACTGGGTTTCCATTGTCCAATGGAAAAAATGTTCTTTGACCGACACGTTTTTGTCCTCTAACCGAGGTACCTTTTCTCGAAGAATATTGATTTTTCCATCAAACGTTTTGCACCAAACGAATCCTCTAGTGTGCTAGTTTATAAATCCGTAAAGAAAATTCAGTTTGGTGACGTTACAAGTGAGCAATATTGATTTAAAAATATTTTTATCCGTTTTTTCGACCAGAGAATTTGAATATTCCCAAAAATTTCATATAGATGCTGAAACCAGAAATTTTGTCAGGAATCGATGAAATTTCACAGAATAGGAGGGATCCATGCCCTTAACATCTATGCAAAAGAAATTTTTCATTTATAATAATTAACCCTCTCAAAATCTCCAAAAACCACGAGAATGTCCTCTGACCGAGACCCTAAAAAATCTCGGTCAGAGGACAACGTTAAAATTGAAGATCTCGGTCAGAATACAAGGGTCTCGGTCAAAGGACATTATAATGTATGCAATTACATTTAGATAACTTCGTCCTACGCATTCAAGTATTCGCCCTAAGTTCCCAGTCCCATGAACCCAAATGCTGAAGCCGAAGAGTTTCCTGTTCGACATCAATTTGTCCTCTGACCGAGACCTTAAAAATCTCGGTCAGAGGACAACGTTGAAATTGAAGATCTCGGTCAGAGGACAAGGCGGGTCACGGTCAAAGGATGTTATATGCAATACATCACATTTTGGTTACTTCGTTTTACACATGCAAGCATGCATCCTAAGTTCCAAGTCTCATCAGCAACCCAAATGCAGAAGCCGAAGAGTTTCCTGTTCGACATCTATCTGACCGAGATCATTGTCCTCTGACCTAGATGTAGAAGAAAATGGCATTTTAAAAGTGCTAGATTTCTATGGAAAGTTTTTATTTGGTGTGGTCGCCGCTAAGATTTTCGTGTTCAGCGTGAAAAATGAGTATATATGCAAATTTTCACGGAATCTGAGACCCAAAGTTGAAAAGACAGAAATGTTGTGGAATAAATTGGATTTACCCAGTACATGTAACAACATGTACCAAATACAATATTTAATCTTGGAAGATTGGGCTTTTACTTATTTTCCGGTTTGCTTCTGCCTCAATACATCATTTCTGCTTTAGAATATAACAATAACACCGCCATGATGACCTTTGCGGTTCCACTTTTTCATTTCCTGTTGTGAATTTTCCTTTTTCTTATCCTTCAAGACTCACAGCACTGATAAAGAACTACCTACCGAGTTTGTGTATTGAACGAATGTTTTCAGTGGCAGGGCAAGCCAATTTTCTACAAACTGAAATCAACCAGGTGACTTCTGCTTAATGTTTCCATTATTGAAGTTAGAAAAATGGATAATGCTGAACCACCTCACTGGCAAAAGTCTGGGCTACAAATCAACGTACCAGATATTGAAATAATGAAAAATTACGCTATTGAAAATATCTCTTTCAGTAGTATATATATATATATATAAAAGCAGAAAAGCAAAAAGATAATTGTGAATATCAGAAATCGAATTCACATCCTCATTCAAGATTTTCAAACGCTCAAGGCATATCGTAGCATGCTAAGAATACAGGGAATGTAATGTGACAATTCAGTGTATAAGGAAGGGTTTGGTGCAATGATTCTCACCACCAATTTTGCCGCGGCCCAAAATCGATTATATACATGTTATTGTCTAAAAATCTCTAAAACCATGCATGAAGCGAACTGCAGGGACGAAAATTCAATTAAATGTTTACCAAATACCTTTGAAAGTAAGTCTTCAAAGTGCGAGAGGGAAAGATAATGTAATTATGTTAAATTGAAGAAACAAGACACTTTTCGAGTGCTGCTGAATTGCAACAACTATGTGTCTGTCAGTAGTGGACAAAGCTCAGATTTCTAAGTGGGGGTTCAAGCAATCTCAGCTTGAGAATTCAGTGTCCAAAGGTAGAGGCACAGATTTTGTCTCAAATCAGAGGCTTCTCATCTTTCACTCTAAATCGAATTGGGTCAGGAATATTGAGTTTTTCCACTATAATCGCTGTCGTTTCGCTGTACAGGCAAGCAGAGGGGACAATGTACAGACCGTTTCATAAATAATTGCACAAAAAAGTTAACCTATTTTCAAATGTAATTTTCGTTTGGAAGTCGTGGTTCAATTTTAATAAACGATATACCATATGAAACCTTATGTTCCATAGATTATATTGACAAACATTTTACTTTCTGGAGTGGTCAGCTGTGGTCACTAGGCCCTACGAAAGAAAGTGACACGTTTTTTGATGCAGGATTTTAATATGAAGACGACAAAATTATTTACTGAAAATTGACAGATAGTGTGAGCTATCATTCAGCTTCATCTTGATGTAAAGATTTTAAGATTCGTTAAATGTACAAAGAGATACAGTACCAACAGGTTTTACCAAAATGCTCAATTTCAAAATAATTTATATCATGTGAAAGGTTACGTGTAGTACTTTAAATTGGCAGAGCATTTAGTTTGTGTCTGGTTAGTTGTGGTCAGCAGACTAAAAAGTATGAATTTTTGTTTAAAATTATATGATTTTAACCATCTCTCCTTGTAGACGTAGAAGTGTGTGTTTGTGGCCATTATATATGCAAGTATCTTGAATTAATGTTTCAAATGAGATGTTGAAAAACGATCACATGTGACGAGTGCAAATCAGTATCGTATAATTTCATCTTCTCAGCAATTCCCGTTGTTGTCCCTGCCAATGCCTAAAATTGTCACTCTTTGACTCCTGTGTGATCTCCAATTCACATTGATACAGATACAAGAGTGATAATCTCAAAAAATCCCCGTGCAAAATTTTTCACTCTTTTTTTCGAAAGCAATTTTTATAGGTTCTAGCAATTGGCTGACGTTTCTTTTTAGCACAATTGTAGCACATGACCGAAGCTTTCCTTCAGTCACTTGAATTTTCATGAATACCTGTTTCCCTGCTTGGTGAGTCCTAATTAGTAGAAGCGGGTTGTCTTATTCTAAGCTTGCTCCTGACTAAGCGACTGAAAATGGCCTCCTGTAATGGCTGAAAGGCCTCGCTAAAGCAGTAAAACCCTCGCTGCCTCTTTAAGCAAGCTACGGCAGAGGAATGACAAAATGTCGGCACAATCGCGATTTATAAATATTCACGTCAGAAACGCGCAAAGACCAAAAGGCAACCTCGGACACCATCTTCAACACATTATTGCACAAATCACAGTGCGTTAGACAGTAAAAGACAGGGAAACAGATAATAAGCAATCTTTGCAGTACTCGACAGGAAAAAATGAATATCAAAGAAAAGCCGGACGGAAGAACCAGAAATGCAAAAGACATGCTCTCCAAACAAAAAGAAAAAAGCAACAAAGAGAAGAAAACATCAGACTAAGACACAGTCAAAGCGGATGTGGACGGCTTCAGCGACTATCAATTCGAAAGTGGAGTGGCAACACTTCACTGCACTGATGAAACTCTCACATTGAACTTCCTTGCAGGAGACAGCATGAGTAGTTTTTGCGGAGCTGGGAGGTGCAGCTGATCTTGATCGAGATATCTGTTTTGGAGACACCACTTTGGAAAATGCTCGGCAGTAGGCTTTCCCATTGAACTTTCCGTGCGTCCGACGTAGCCTGTTCCTCAGCGCAATCGTATGCATAAACGTCAGCGCAATGAGAGAACGGAATCCGATCTTTTAGAGCATTTGAAGCAACTGTTCGTGCTCGATGCCACACTTTCAGGCGTAGGTGAAACAAATCTCTCTACAGCCTTGATTCGGGTAGTGTCCGAGTTGCTTTTTGGTACTTGCGCGTTGCTGACGTGAATACTTATCAATCGCGATTGCACCGACATTTTGTTATTCCTCTGCCGTAGCTTGCTTAAAGAGGCAGCGAGAGCTTTGCAGCAATAAACATTATGACTGACTTCCGTATTTTGAATTACATTTTTAAAAATGGTGTCATCGTAAGAGAAAGCAATAAAAATTAGAAGTCGATAACATCTTTCGTTTTCGGGCTTTCCTCAAATTTGGATAATTGCCTTCTAATCTGCATTCAATCTCAGTTTTGCTTTTCAGAGCTCTTAAAAATGCCGGTATAACAAAATCGACTGATACTAATTCGCTTTCTATGCTGGGGTGTAATTCAATATACAATATTCGTATATTACAAATAATATTCGCAGATTCGAAAAGTAAATCCGTATAATCATCTAAGTTTCACACGAAGTCAAATGTAATCCAGTCATGAAAAATTTAGTCTTGGATATCCATTAACTGAGAGTAGAATCAATTGTTCCAATGCAATATTATCACATACGATTACATGATCTGTCCAGCGTGGTTCTCCGCGACTGACAGTGATTCAATTTTAATTTACCTCCAATGATTTTCTTCGGATAATGGGCATCAGGTCAGTGAAGCACTTATGCATTTTGGATGCTGTCTAAGCTCAAACCCTTAGCAGGCCAGTTTTGGGCTCACGGACTGAGCATGACCCGACTAAGATAAGAGTTATCGTTTGTAACTAGGTCACTGCTATTGGACCAGGTGGGAGGGTTGCAGCTAGGGATGAAGGGGAATCGGTGGAGATCCATATAAGGTCTGTAGCACAGGAGGGGAAAGCGGAATAATTGCGGTTTGAATGTTAAATTGTCATGTTCATTTTCCAAAAAGTGCAGGTGCATTAGCGATTGTATTAAAACGGGTGCGGCTGCGCTCCTTGAGTGTCATTAAACAACTTCAAGCACTACTGTAGAAATATCTATGAAGTGAAAAACGACAGGATCGGCAGAATCTATGATCATCAGAATTTTATAGCTGTCAACAATCTACCTCTATTTGTTATGGAATTCTAGATATCAGCGGTATTTCCAGCATGATGTTGCAGCTCTTTGCATTTTTTTACCAATGCATTTAAAAAGTGGTTCTTGCACTGGCAATCTACATGTATGTACTGAATGTATTGAGATATCATTGCAGCTCCTAGCACTACTAGTGCAAGAACTCAGTATCATGCAGGAAATGTAATGCCGCATAGCTTATCGTGCTTCCACGTAATTGAACTCACTGTCTTAATGTTACTTAAAACACTCGACGCTTTGCGTCTCGTGCTTCAAATAACATAGGCAGTTCGTTCAATTATGGTGGATGCCATAGAAATTAACAATACCATAGAAAGTCCTAGAATGGAAATTGCATGAAAATTATGGCACATGCCGGGGAACTTAGTTGGGGTAAAATGCAAATTGTACGAGCTGGTTTCCAAGTTTTCTGATTGGCATTTATATTTATCAAGCCAATTTGTGATGTGGATTGTTGGCCCTTGTCCAAGGATCACGTACACAAAAGCAATAATGAATTTATGAAAGATTGCGGTGACAGGATGACAAAGAAGGAAATCCTTTAAAACGTTCTGTACGTTCATCATTTTGAAATATCACTCCTATAATCTATCAAGAGTATAATCAGACACATATGCAACTTTTAATATAGATTTACAGTGCATGCATTGGTCCAGCTTGAAATCAGAGGCCAAGAAATCTTACAGTATTCATTTTACTTTGAAGGGTTCCCCTGTCCTTTACATTTGAACAATTTTCAAAATCTCTGCATGCATTCGAATATCAGCTGCCAAAATATCATCAAACTATATCACATAAGTCATTCGAATGATTAATTGAAGAGTTCCAGCGACATTCTATTTATCTGAGAAATGATTGTCGGTAAAAAAGCTTTCAGTGTGTTTATTCCAGAAAAGCACTAGGTTTCTTAACCACTTGACCGAGAAATTTTTCAATAATGAAAAATTTTATCTGTGAATTCTTGAGATGTTCTTCCAACCAGTACAATGATCACTTTCAATATGACTCTGTGAACCAAATTTTAATTCGTATTCCAGTGTTGAAAAATTGTATAATAGTTGTGAATGACTGGCACAAATAGACATAGTATATTGATCCATGGAATAGTAGGCTATTTCACATAATGTAGTACCACCATCTCACTAAAATTCTCTTCATGAAAATCCTGTAATTAGGTGTTAACAACCTCCACAACCAACTTGGCAAATAGTTTGACTGTGATATAATGTCTATGATCGAATCTAATCTACAATCTACAAACCATATATTTTTCTATGTATGTGCCATCATTGTATATACATATATATAAGCAAGAAATCAAACTTCCATTCTTGTGTACTATTATCCACTTCTAAGGGTGGATGCACTCCAAGTTATGCGGTAATACACATTTCTTGAGATTTCCATGTAGAATTTACTGTTTCAGAGGATGAACGACTTTCTATGTGCTAATGTATTTCAATAAAGGAGTATAACAAAGACGGTTTATTGCACTCCTTGAAGTTTATGCACTCTTTGGAAAGCATAAGCTTTATTATAGAAGCAATGTTCATACAGAATATTGCACTGTGAAATATAAAAACATATTGATAGCAGCGGACGAATTATCTTTCATGTAACCACCGGAACTCGATCCTACTAGTATCCTGAAACCTTAGCTTAATCGCCTGTCATTCGTAAATCTCTCCCACATCGACGCATGCAATAAATCCACTGGCTCTTCTACTGACTATATCTCATGATGGAAAACCAGCCACAGCGTCACCGTGTGTTGATACAGAACCCCATTGTCTATCGACGTGATACACTGACATCCCCTTTTCCCAATATTCCAACAAGCATCAAGAATTAATGAATAGACGGCTAAAATCAATCACTAAGGGGTGCATGATGTTGGTTGCTGCTGTCTCAGTAATTTAGTTCAATCGACAAATGAGAGTGAAATTTACTATTAATCGTTCACATAGCAATAAAACCTCCTGGTAAGTAATTGGAGACATTGCAGTTCTAAAAAACGATGATCAGTATGTAGTTTGATTCCGAAATGGGTTGAAAGTAAAATTCGTATTTGTCGTGAAAATTTAAGTCACAAATTCTCAGAGACGTAATTGCTTAGAAATCGTTAGATGTTTCTTAAACGATCAATCCTCTACATTGACTTCGGTTTCGTTCGCAGAACTACTAATAGCTCTGTTTAAGAAAAACGAATAAATCCAGGGTGGTCAGTCCTCCCTTCTTCGGATGGATGTCCTTTCTTTTGTGAAAGACCCTTTTAAATTGCATACGGGATTCAATTTTCCATTGATGCAATTATTATAATGGTAAATAAAATGCATGATTATGACTACTATTTGCACGCACGCTTTTCTTTCATGATAAGTCGATGCTAATATTCATTTTTTTGTTTTGTTATTATTACATTTAAATTTGATTTAGAGAAACTTATTTGCTCTCTGAATAAAACGTGACACGAAAAAGTAATATTGTGCTTGAGTAGCTGTGTCATATATTGTTAAAAAATATATGACTTAATCACACATTGTTGAATGCATTTTGAAGATGAGAAGCATTTTGATGCGTCGCGATACACGAATAACATTTATTGGATATTCTTGAGATTATAATTTCAATCGGAAATTGATGTTTATCGTGAGGTCCTCATCTTTGGGTGACCATTATTGCTATACATATTTGAGATCGGTTGGCTTTGTCATCAGAAAAAGGAGGTCACGGTCAACTAGAATTCAATTTGATCAATCAGTGTTTCCTCGGCTACAACTGCCGATAGCACTTGTCGATGAGTTGAAAGGAATCTCGGCAAGAAAGTGAAAGACACTGTTGAAACATCAAATCTTGGTGATTAAAATATTTCCTTATATCTAAAGAATTGATCAAAATGAAAATGAACCTTATTTATACTCGGAAGCACATTAGGCACGGAGCCTTTCTTCCATGTGGCCGAGTTGTCATTTATCCCACTCTAATTTTGACCCGACCAAGGTTTGAACCAAGGTCTCCCGGACGCAGAGCGAACACTCTACCACAAGGCCACAGCGCCGGTTATCAAGGTTGCTGATTTTTGTTTTACTGTCAACTAAAGGGTGCCATGCTAGATGGGATGGAATCCTGATCTTAAAATAGATTCTATGAATCTTAGTCGCGAATGCTTCAAGATGTTACATATCTTAGAAACACACCGTTGAAGAATGAGTTACACATTTTTCAAACGATGCATGACATTGCTATTTAGACAGAAAGATTTAAGCACTTAACTATTTAGCAGACGTTGGCTTTTCTCAGTTGAACTTGCATTTCGCAATCTTAACCGATTAGACAACTACTCAGACGCAAGATCAATGAATCGCTGATTTAGAGAGCAAATTAATTGAAAAATTCCGAAAATGGAAGGCTGGTAATTCTGCAGATGTGCATACTTTAATGTATGCACATCTGCAGGGTTGTGTCTCAAAAATGGTAAAGTTTGATATTCTTTTAACCCCACCAACACTGGCATCTGAAGCAGTGGTATATGAACCGGACCCAGCCCGAACTCGGTTCGGGCACTACGTCAGTGCCATCGTTTTTACGTCTGTAACTTTTCGGTTTTCTATATGACAACATTTCTTTTGATAACTGATTGATTTTAACATGAGTGCTTTTACATATTTAAACCACTGGTTAAGAGGATGGATGAAGTTCGAGAACATACGTGTACAACAAATTTGGCAATTTATCGTAATTCAAAATGCGCGATTTGTCATACAACATGTCAATTCTTCCAGATCTTAAGATTCTCGTTGAAACTTAACCGGTTATCCAGACAAAATGCATGGCGATTGTCCACACTGCATTCCTGCTCCAAGCGCACACCTATGCATGGGTCTAACCGTCTTAGGAGTTACGCGCTCATCCGACATCCCCTCCTCGTCCTCAACAACTGTCTACCCATAGACAACGCAACATCGGGTAGAGGGGCCCCATCAGCATTCTAAGAGATCAGTAGTACCGAACATTTCATTTTGGGCACCTGATGAGGTTGTGCTCCATGGGTTTCCTCCTCGCAGCCATCACTCACCGGTCACCACAGACTGCCTGCCTTACAAAAGCTGGTTCATCTCGAAACCACATGTACATGTAGGTATTTGTTCGCATTATGTCACAATAATTGGATGTTACTCTATTTGAAGTGGCAAGGTGGCTATTCTTTATCATTCTGCTTCAAGCCAGTGTTTTCCCCATCCGCCGGCAAATCTTGGCAGAAAAGGTAGTTGCGTTTAACCTTGACAAGGTCGATAGGAAGACTGATCTGGTCCAGGAGAGACGCCTTTAGTCTAAAATCTTATTCTTACTCTAAGTTATAGTCCGGCAGCCAGAACGACGATGTGCAGGGAATGAGGCCGAAAATGAGATTTTCACAGAATGATGTGCACCCTATGCCTACTACGAATCTGCGCAACTGCCGAGTTCTGCCTGATTCCTCTTCTTGTCAGACACGATCAAAAAAATCCAATGGGACGCAAATTGACGCTTTTTTGGCAAAAAAAATTTTTCTATGTTTTCTCTGATTATGCAAAAAGCACCAAGCCAAGAGTCAATTTTTAACATGGAGTGCTTTCAGGTCATTTCCTATCATGTTGATGCACCCCTGTCTACGAAGTTTAACACATTCAGATTTGGTAAGCCTTCTAATGCCGGAAAAACACAAGCATTTTGAGCAATTCAACCCACATTTAGCCATGTTCATGCATACAATTTTCCGATCAGAAACACGACAATAAAACATGCATACAATAGGAAATGAGCAGAGGACAAACATTATGGCTCTAGACTTAGCATTTTTTGCCGTAATAAGTGAAAACATAGAACATTTCATTTCTATGTATGTCTCCAATCAAAAACTCCAATCTGCGTCTCATTGGATTAACATGTGAATTTCCTTGATCGTGTCTGACAAGAAGAGGAATCAGGTAGAACTCGGCAGACGTGCAGATTCGTAGTAGGCATAGGGTGGACATCACTGTGCGAAAGTCTCATTTTTGGTCTCGTTCCCTGCAGAAACTCGTTCTGGCTGCCGCCGGACTATTACCTCAATATGGCTGTGAACACATTGAATAAAAACGGACTTTTAAATTTTCTGTAGACACCACTGTCACACGAAAATGATGTTCTGCATTATGATAGAAAACATTCCTGTGGCCGCATCAAATTCACAGAAAGGGATGTTTGAGTCTCTAAAGAATACCTAAAGAAATGTGAACCTTTTTTTAATCCCATTCACATCGTTCTAATGAAATTCTTTACGTACAGAACATCACATGATGCACATCAGATGCTATTACATCATAGTTCATTTTAATTCTATATACTCAATGACAAAAAGAATGAAACAAGTCCTGATAAGAATACTTATGACTTAAACTTGGTTGTACTGTACGTTTGTTGTTTGTAAAAGGAGGACTCGAATGCTTTACTCAAAAACATTTAATTTGATACTCATGAATTTAACAACTTAAGTTAGAAACGGGTGTGACCACCGCGAGCATCCAAACAGGCATCGATGCGTGAGGGCATGGATGAGCACAGTCGCTGGATGAATGCCAGGTCTAAGAGGTTCCACTGCTCGATCAGTCTGTCGGCCAACATCTTCAAAGACACTGGTGGGTGGTTGTACCTCTCCCTCACTCTGCGACCAAGTTCATCCCAGCAGTGCTCGAGGGGGGAGAGGTCTGGACAACGTGAGGGCCATTCCAAGGTTGGGATTCCACTGCTCGCTATCCTGTTAGAGACCACTGAAGCGCGATGGGGCCTTGCGTTGTCATCCTGAAAAATCAATTGATTCGATGTCACTGCTGGAACCACGACCGGTGTCACGATCTCGTCGGCATATCGCTGTCCTGCCAATGTTCCTTTCACTACGATTGCTGGTGTTTTTCCATTGTGACAGATACCGGCCCAAACCATGACACTACCACCGCCGTACCGGTCGTGTTCTTTGACGCAATATGGAGCAAATCGTTCACTTGGCAAGCGATGAACACGGATCCGACCATCGTTGAAATCGAGAGTAAACCTCGTTCATCAGTCCAGAGCACACGTTCCCACTGACTGTCACTCCACGACTGATGACCTTGACACCACGTCACTCGTCTCCTTCGATGTTCCAGGCTCAGCAGAATTCTCACAGCGGGTCGTTGAGACTGTATACCAGCTTCTCGCAATTTTCGATATGCAGTTCGAACGCTACAGGCAACGTTCCCAGCAACCTTCCAGTACACAATTAGCTTCGGGACGGAAACAAATCTGTTTCTTTTAGCAGCTAAAACTAAGCGTGCATCTGTCCGCTTGGATGATACCCTTGGTCTTCCTGATCCGTTCTTCTTTTCCACATTTCCTTCTGCTTTCCAACGACACCACCACCTCCATATAACGACCCTTGAAATTTTCAATTCTTTGGCAGCAGTTGTAGAACTTTGCCCACAACGCATCATCTCAATTGCCATTCCTCTGGTAAAATTATCGTGCGCCATTTCATAAGTCAAATCTGGTCAGCAGTAGGTGGTGATTCTGTTCAACTTCTATCTGTTACTGTGATCAATATCAAATTTTGAAATTTGATGGTCCTATATCATTTCCCTTATCATATGGAGTTCAATGGTGATACATAGAAAGCGAGATATCATCTCAAACCATAGAAAAAAATGAAACAAACTTCCATTCAAGTCAATGATAGTTGGTTTCATTATTTATGTCAGTGAGTATATTATCATTGCAAATTTTAGCAGTCCGACGGAAACAACGGATATATATCATCTGCCTCGGTTGTAGAGTACGCAACGTCCTTACATGCAAGCTACTCGATTATGGCAGCTCATCGTCACCTATGTGTATTAATATTCCTCGGTGATTTTAACTTTCCATCCGACGCTTGTCATCCTCTGGAAATGTATCTATTTTCTTACATGAATGCAGCAAGTTGAACTTGAGTCAACTGGTCACTGAATCAACACGTAATGTTTGGGATCTGATTCTCACAAATCACTCTCATAAAGTCACGGATGTGTCAGTAGGCGATCCTTTATCTTTTATCGGTCAATGTACAGTGGTGAAGGAGCTGCTGACGACCAACCACTGACTGTGGAAGACTGTGGTTGAGCATCCATTAACAATACAAATTTAGGAGGGATGAGTTATCACTGCTACAACCTTGAAAGGTCATCCAAATGATAACGTGTTTTTCAAATTTTGCTTTTCCATGTGACTTTTGTCTGTATTTCAATTCACATGAAGGAATTAAACATGTTTCCTAAATAACATCATCAATCAGTATAACATCACATGCTAAGTCGATAAAAATCTTGCATTCATTTTCAATAAAAAATATTAATGTAGCTACTAAAAATAGAATGCAACCATAGAGTAAGTATATTAGGTAGAGTAGCAACTCAGCATTTATTTAATCCCAAATGTGCATATGGTTTCGATTTCATTAAATGAAATAGAGTTGAGACCCAGTACCACATGTGAAACATGCAAATTCTTGCACTTCTGGAGAAATGTGATGACGAAAACTCAGTGGAAAGGAGTCATATACACCGAGTCAACATTTTCAAGTGAGATCGAGTAATATACGGGATAGATTTGTGTCTATTTGGTCTTGATTTCTGTCATGTGTTAATCATCAGAAAACTCAGCAACAATTGTCAACTAAAAAATGTTAAGGATAAATAATAGCGGCTGGTTTGACAGCAGTTTACTGTCCTGTCCGCGATAGAACTCCGTGATCGACAAAGTAAGCTCAGATGTTCTCGTATCATAATTCCAAAAGATTAGCGAAGATATTTTTTCCATGAACATAATGACGTTTGAAACCTGCTAAGGCATGACCAAAAATCGAACGACTAGTGGAGGATAAATGAAAATCTAATGACGGTAGCTTTAGAAACATATTCAGATAAAGTTTATTTGATAGATTACATTCAATTCTCTGGTTACGCCTCCACTAGATATTCATTCGCAAGCGTGTGCTGTTTCTACTTCTACATTTCTGATTGCATATTTGCAAATTCCTGTAATGACAATCATCCCATGCATGAAAATGCTAGCAAAACACTTCATTTGGAAGTTCTTCATACAAATAATTATGAGAAACTGTGTAGGCGTTTCTTTCCTCTGACATATCAGAGGTAAACATTATTACGTAATGAAAGAGAGAAAGACTAAAGTAGAAATTATAAGCAAGTAATAGTTGGTAACATAAAATGAACTGTTTGACAATATTAATCTACAGAGACATTTAATTAGTAACTTTGTTTGTCTTGCATATTTCCTCATCAGTGATATTTACGGATATGATATGACAACGTTGTCTTTCCTAGATTTCGACTTAAAAATCGAAATTATCGTGCTGGCAGGTACTTCGGCTGTCAAACCTTTCAGAGAGCGATGTTAATTAATAAATGATGTGGTATTACATGCAAAGTTCGCAAAACAAAGTAATCGAACTTTTGTTGCCAAAATGCATTGAACATAATTTCAAGTCATTCAACATTGTCACCTCCAGCCTGCTCGCTGTTACTGGCTGCACATAAATCGTGGAAGTGCGTCAACTTCTGAAATATTTCATCTGCTGTTTTTTGTTGACAACTACGTGTATATCGAAAGTTCTTTAGAGATCTCCTTTTGCGTAAGACATCCTTCAAATGCTATCTTGGCACGTGCCCTCATATAGTTTTACATATAATAGCAAAAATATAATATAAAAGGTTAAATAGATTTTAGAGAAGGTTTTATCGATGACTCAGCACTAAGAACACTTTATTATTCTAGTTGAGGTCTCTAAACTATTCATTCTAGTGATTATTTTCCCAACATAATTTACTGAAAACAGAAATGTTGCTTCCTTCTATGACAGTCAATATTATGTTGGATAAAAATCATAAGGAATCGTGTGAGCAGGTACTCACTGCCGTTGAAATCATGACATTTTCTGATATGCAAACAGATAAACAACACTTCAGGAACAAGGTTACAATGTTGCGTAATCGGCAGCCATGGTTACCGCCTTTAGCACCGTTTGAATTTAATTAAAAACTTGTCTAGCAATGTAGACAAGTCAGGTTTTGAAGTTGTTATCGCCCGTGATGACTTACATTAATACTTTCATTCAAAGGAGCTCCAAGTTAGCTAGAATCGGTTTCAGAATGAGAGGAGAAAATATCAAAAGGAAAGCTTTTCAAAGCAAACCATAATCAACGAAGTTAAATTTCAAACAGAAGTGAGACTTAAAATATCCAGTCTTTCGCACAAATTATTAATGAAGTGACACGAAGCGCGTTATAGTGAGATAGACTCGGCAGAAGTCAGACATCAGATGTAGGGTAGCTCAGCTGATAAAGGGTGCGCATCGGTACGGAAGTGTGGAAGTCCGTGAGTTCGAATCTGCCACCTGAGGGAGGTAACACTACTCTTAATAGATCGTCCTGACCAAGTTCCTGTTGATGACCTCATTAAAAATAGTCAAATAATTTGTATGCATATTTTGTAGAATTTTATTTCACGTTTTAGCTTAAGGAACTAACATTAATTCTCTTACACACCTGGTAGATTTTAGATAGCGTAATCCCGCTGTGTTAGCTAGATCTGGTATTTTGATTGGAAACAGACCTGTCCTCTTATCATCTGAATGGGCAGACTGTTAAATAGGATCTTTTCAATATATAAGTGATAAACATACTTTTGAACAGAACGACTTACTCGCCAATTCATTGCATATGAGGAGAGGAGAAGCGTTGTTTGTCCTTCTAGTAAGCATTTTTTAAAATTTTTAGACATTTTAGGATATAAAAATTTTCTTTTAAATCATATTTTGTACCTATTGAAAATTAACTATTCATTAGCTTGTTTTGTTTTGTTTTTTTTAAATTTTGTTACCTTGACGCACTTTGCTACGTTGAATTGTTTTTGCAGCACGTCTTGAGTTGAAGGTGGATTATGTCCCCGCCTCTTGACCTCTACTGGCTGGACTCTGTCCTTCTTTCAAATGCCTGAGGTACATTTCAGTCAATAGTGACTCTATTTTTTGTTGATAGATGCTAATCTTTCCCTATTATAAATATAACTTTTGAGGCTGTGCATCTTAAATGTACAGGACCGCGCTTGGTCGGGTTTGAGCGTCCAGGATGAAGCGGTCGAAACGCGATCGTCCTGACCAAGTTCCTGTTGATGACCTCATTGAAAATAGTCAAATAATTTGTATGCATATTTTGTAGAATTTTATTTCACGTTTTAGCTTAAGGAACTAACATTAATTCTCTTACACACCTGGTAGATTTTAGATAGCGTAATCCCGCTGTGTTAGCTAGATCTGGTATTTTGATTGGAAACAGACCTGTCCTCTTATCATCTGAATGGGCAGACTGTTAAATAGGATCTTTTCAATATATAAGTGATAAACATACTTTTGAACAGAACGACTTACTCGCCAATTCATTGCATATGAGGAGAGGAGAAGCGTTGTTTGTCCTTCTAGTAAGCATTTTTTAAAATTTTTAGACATTTTAGGATATAAAAATTTTCTTTTAAATCATATTTTGTACCTATTGAAAATTAACTATTCATTAGCTTGTTTTGTTTTGTTTTTTTTAAATTTTGTTACCTTGACGCACTTTGCTACGTTGAATTGTTTTTGCAGCACGTCTTGAGTTGAAGGTGGATTATGTCCCCGCCTCTTGACCTCTACTGGCTGGACTCTGTCCTTCTTTCAAATGCCTGAGGTACATTTCAGTCAATAGTGACTCTATTTTTTGTTGATAGATGCTAATCTTTCCCTATTATAAATATAACTTTTGAGGCTGTGCATCTTAAATGTACAGGACCGCGCTTGGTCGGGTTTGAGCGTCCAGGATGAAGCGGTCGAAACGCGATCGTCCTGACCAAGTTCCTGTTGATGACCTCATTAAAAATAGTCAAATAATTTGTATGCATATTTTGTAGAATTTTATTTCACGTTTTAGCTTAAGGAACTAACATTAATTCTCTTACACACCTGGTAGATTTTAGATAGCGTAATCCCGCTGTGTTAGCTAGATCTGGTATTTTGATTGGAAACAGACCTGTCCTCTTATCATCTGAATGGGCAGACTGTTAAATAGGATCTTTTCAATATATAAGTGATAAACATACTTTTGAACAGAACGACTTACTCGCCAATTCATTACATATGAGGAGAGGAGAAGCGTTGTTTGTCCTTCTAGTAAGCATTTTTTAAAATTTTTAGACATTTTAGGATATAAAAATTTTCTTTTAAATCATATTTTGTACCTATTGAAAATTAACTAGTCATTAGCTTGTTTTGTTTTGTTTTTTTTAACTTTTGTTACCTTGACGCACTTTGCTACGTTGAATTGTTTCTGCAGCACGTCTTGAGTTGAAGGTGGATTATGTCCCCGCCTCTTGACCTCTACTGGCTGGACTCTGTCCTTCTTTCAAATGCCTGAGGTACATTTCAGTCAATAGTGACTCTATTTTTTTGTTGATAGATGCTAATCTTTCCCTATTATAAATATAACTTTTGAGGCTGTGCATCTTAAATGTACAGGACCGCGCTTGGTCGGGTTTGAGCGTCCAGGATGAAGCGGTCGAAACGCGATCGTCCTGACCAAGTTCCTGTTGATGACCTCATTAAAAATAGTCAAATAATTTGTATGCATATTTTGTAGAATTTTATTTCACGTTTTAGCTTAAGGAACTAACATTAATTCTCTTACACACCTGGTAGATTTTAGATAGCGTAATCCCGCTGTGTTAGCTAGATCTGGTATTTTGATTGGAAACAGACCTGTCCTCTTATCATCTGAATGGGCAGACTGTTAAATAGGATCTTTTCAATATATAAGTGATAAACATAATTTTGAACAGAACGACTTACTCGCCAATTCATTACATATGAGGAGAGGAGAAGCGTTGTTTGTCCTTCTAGTAAGCATTTTTTAAAATTTTTAGACATTTTAGGATATAAAAATTTTCTTTTAAATCATATTTTGTACCTATTGAAAATTAACTATTCATTAGCTTGTTTTGTTTTGTTTTTTTTAAATTTTGTTACCTTGACGCACTTTGCTACGTTGAATTGTTTTTGCAGCACGTCTTGAGTTGAAGGTGGATTATGTCCCCGCCTCTTGACCTCTACTGGCTGGACTCTGTCCTTCTTTCAAATGCCTGAGGTACATTTCAGTCAATAGTGACTCTATTTTTTGTTGATAGATGCTAATCTTTCCCTATTATAAATATAACTTTTGAGGCTGTGCATCTTAAATGTACAGGACCGCGCTTGGTCGGGTTTGAGCGTCCAGGATGAAGCGGTCGAAACGCGATCGTCCTGACCAAGTTCCTGTTGATGACCTCATTAAAAATAGTCAAATAATTTGTATGCATATTTTGTAGAATTTTATTTCACGTTTTAGCTTAAGGAACTAACATTAATTCTCTTACACACCTGGTAGATTTTAGATAGCGTAATCCCGCTGTGTTAGCTAGATCTGGTATTTTGATTGGAAACAGACCTGTCCTCTTATCATCTGAATGGGCAGACTGTTAAATAGGATCTTTTCAATATATAAGTGATAAACATAATTTTGAACAGAACGACTTACTCGCCAATTCATTACATATGAGGAGAGGAGAAGCGTTGTTTGTCCTTCTAGTAAGCATTTTTTAAAATTTTTAGACATTTTAGGATATAAAAATTTTCTTTTAAATCATATTTTGTACCTATTGAAAATTAACTAGTCATTAGCTTGTTTTGTTTTGTTTTTTTTAACTTTTGTTACCTTGACGCACTTTGCTACGTTGAATTGTTTCTGCAGCACGTCTTGAGTTGAAGGTGGATTATGTCCCCGCCTCTTGACCTCTACTGGCTGGACTCTGTCCTTCTTTCAAATGCCTGAGGTACATTTCAGTCAATAGTGACTCTATTTTTTGTTGATAGATGCTAATCTTTCCCTATTATAAATATAACTTTTGAGGCTGTGCATCTTAAATGTACAGGACCGCGCTTGGTCGGGTTTGAGCGTCCAGGATGAAGCGGTCGAAACGCGATCGTCCTGACCAAGTTCCTGTTGATGACCTCATTAAAAATAGTCAAATAATTTGTATGCATATTTTGTAGAATTTTATTTCACGTTTTAGCTTAAGGAACTAACATTAATTCTCTTACACACCTGGTAGATTTTAGATAGCGTAATCCCGCTGTGTTAGCTAGATCTGGTATTTTGATTGGAAACAGACCTGTCCTCTTATCATCTGAATGGGCAGACTGTTAAATAGGATCTTTTCAATATATAAGTGATAAACATACTTTTGAACAGAACGACTTACTCGCCAATTCATTGCATATGAGGAGAGGAGAAGCGTTGTTTGTCCTTCTAGTAAGCATTTTTTAAAATTTTTAGACATTTTAGGATATAAAAATTTTCTTTTAAATCATATTTTGTACCTATTGAAAATTAACTATTCATTAGCTTGTTTTGTTTTGTTTTTTTTAAATTTTGTTACCTTGACGCACTTTGCTACGTTGAATTGTTTTTGCAGCACGTCTTGAGTTGAAGGTGGATTATGTCCCCGCCTCTTGACCTCTACTGGCTGGACTCTGTCCTTCTTTCAAATGCCTGAGGTACATTTCAGTCAATAGTGACTCTATTTTTTGTTGATAGATGCTAATCTTTCCCTATTATAAATATAACTTTTGAGGCTGTGCATCTTAAATGTACAGGACCGCGCTTGGTCGGGTTTGAGCGTCCAGGATGAAGCGGTCGAAACGCGATCGTCCTGACCAAGTTCCTGTTGATGACCTCATTAAAAATAGTCAAATAATTTGTATGCATATTTTGTAGAATTTTATTTCACGTTTTAGCTTAAGGAACTAACATTAATTCTCTTACACACCTGGTAGATTTTAGATAGCGTAATCCCGCTGTGTTAGCTAGATCTGGTATTTTGATTGGAAACAGACCTGTCCTCTTATCATCTGAATGGGCAGACTGTTAAATAGGATCTTTTCAATATATAAGTGATAAACATACTTTTGAACAGAACGACTTACTCGCCAATTCATTGCATATGAGGAGAGGAGAAGCGTTGTTTGTCCTTCTAGTAAGCATTTTTTAAAATTTTTAGACATTTTAGGATATAAAAATTTTCTTTTAAATCATATTTTGTACCTATTGAAAATTAACTATTCATTAGCTTGTTTTGATTTGTTTTTTTTAAATTTTGTTACCTTGACGCACTTTGCTACGTTGAATTGTTTTTGCAGCACGTCTTGAGTTGAAGGTGGATTATGTCCCCGCCTCTTGACCTCTACTGGCTGGACTCTGTCCTTCTTTCAAATGCCTGAGGTACATTTCAGTCAATAGTGACTCTATTTTTTGTTGATAGATGCTAATCTTTCCCTATTATAAATATAACTTTTGAGGCTGTGCATCTTAAATGTACAGGACCGCGCTTGGTCGGGTTTGAGCGTCCAGGATGAAGCGGTCGAAACGCGATCGTCCTGACCAAGTTCCTGTTGATGACCTCATTAAAAATAGTCAAATAATTTGTATGCATATTTTGTAGAATTTTATTTCACGTTTTAGCTTAAGGAACTAACATTAATTCTCTTACACACCTGGTAGATTTTAGATAGCGTAATCCCGCTGTGTTAGCTAGATCTGGTATTTTGATTGGAAACAGACCTGTCCTCTTATCATCTGAATGGGCAGACTGTTAAATAGGATCTTTTCAATATATAAGTGATAAACATACTTTTGAACAGAACGACTTACTCGCCAATTCATTGCATATGAGGAGAGGAGAAGCGTTGTTTGTCCTTCTAGTAAGCATTTTTTAAAATTTTTAGACATTTTAGGATATAAAAATTTTCTTTTAAATCATATTTTGTACCTATTGAAAATTAACTAGTCATTAGCTTGTTTTGTTTTGTTTTTTTTAAATTTTGTTACCTTGACGCACTTTGCTACGTTGAATTGTTTTTGCAGCACGTCTTGAGTTGAAGGTGGATTATGTCCCCGCCTCTTGACCTCTACTGGCTGGACTCTGTCCTTCTTTCAAATGCCTGAGGTACATTTCAGTCAATAGTGACTCTATTTTTTGTTGATAGATGCTAATCTTTCCCTATTATAAATATAACTTTTGAGGCTGTGCATCTTAAATGTACAGGACCGCGCTTGGTCGGGTTTGAGCGTCCAGGATGAAGCGGTCGAAACGCGATCGTCCTGACCAAGTTCCTGTTGATGACCTCATTAAAAATAGTCAAATAATTTGTATGCATATTTTGTAGAATTTTATTTCACGTTTTAGCTTAAGGAACTAACATTAATTCTCTTACACACCTGGTAGATTTTAGATAGCGTAATCCCGCTGTGTTAGCTAGATCTGGTATTTTGATTGGAAACAGACCTGTCCTCTTATCATCTGAATGGGCAGACTGTTAAATAGGATCTTTTCAATATATAAGTGATAAACATACTTTTGAACAGAACGACTTACTCGCCAATTCATTGCATATGAGGAGAGGAGAAGCGTTGTTTGTCCTTCTAGTAAGCATTTTTTAAAATTTTTAGACATTTTAGGATATAAAAATTTTCTTTTAAATCATATTTTGTACCTATTGAAAATTAACTATTCATTAGCTTGTTTTGTTTTGTTTTTTTTAAATTTTGTTACCTTGACGCACTTTGCTACGTTGAATTGTTTTTGCAGCACGTCTTGAGTTGAAGGTGGATTATGTCCCCGCCTCTTGACCTCTACTGGCTGGACTCTGTCCTTCTTTCAAATGCCTGAGGTACATTTCAGTCAATAGTGACTCTATTTTTTGTTGATAGATGCTAATCTTTCCCTATTATAAATATAACTTTTGAGGCTGTGCATCTTAAATGTACAGGACCGCGCTTGGTCGGGTTTGAGCGTCCAGGATGAAGCGGTCGAAACGCGATCGTCCTGACCAAGTTCCTGTTGATGACCTCATTAAAAATAGTCAAATAATTTGTATGCATATTTTGTAGAATTTTATTTCACGTTTTAGCTTAAGGAACTAACATTAATTCTCTTACACACCTGGTAGATTTTAGATAGCGTAATCCCGCTGTGTTAGCTAGATCTGGTATTTTGATTGGAAACAGACCTGTCCTCTTATCATCTGAATGGGCAGACTGTTAAATAGGATCTTTTCAATATATAAGTGATAAACATAATTTTGAACAGAACGACTTACTCGCCAATTCATTGCATATGAGGAGAGGAGAAGCGTTGTTTGTCCTTCTAGTAAGCATTTTTTAAAATTTTTAGACATTTTAGGATATAAAAATTTTCTTTTAAATCATATTTTGTACCTATTGAAAATTAACTATTCATTAGCTTGTTTTGTTTTGTTTTTTTTAAATTTTGTTACCTTGACGCACTTTGCTACGTTGAATTGTTTTTGCAGCACGTCTTGAGTTGAAGGTGGATTATGTCCCCGCCTCTTGACCTCTACTGGCTGGACTCTGTCCTTCTTTCAAATGCCTGAGGTACATTTCAGTCAATAGTGACTCTATTTTTTGTTGATAGATGCTAATCTTTCCCTATTATAAATATAACTTTTGAGGCTGTGCATCTTAAATGTACAGGACCGCGCTTGGTCGGGTTTGAGCGTCCAGGATGAAGCGGTCGAAACGCGATCGTCCTGACCAAGTTCCTGTTGATGACCTCATTAAAAATAGTCAAATAATTTGTATGCATATTTTGTAGAATTTTATTTCACGTTTTAGCTTAAGGAACTAACATTAATTCTCTTACACACCTGGTAGATTTTAGATAGCGTAATCCCGCTGTGTTAGCTAGATCTGGTATTTTGATTGGAAACAGACCTGTCCTCTTATCATCTGAATGGGCAGACTGTTAAATAGGATCTTTTCAATATATAAGTGATAAACATACTTTTGAACAGAACGACTTACTCGCCAATTCATTGCATATGAGGAGAGGAGAAGCGTTGTTTGTCCTTCTAGTAAGCATTTTTTAAAATTTTTAGACATTTTAGGATATAAAAATTTTCTTTTAAATCATATTTTGTACCTATTGAAAATTAACTAGTCATTAGCTTGTTTTGTTTTGTTTTTTTTTAATTTTGTTACCTTGACGCACTTTGCTACGTTGAATAGAAGTTTCTAACCATAAACTCGTGAGAGCTGCCAGTGTATGAAGACTGTCCCACCCCTAGCTTGCTGGTGTGACCTTGTGGTGGAGCAGGGTGAAGAAAAATAACTAGTTCAAGATTTTTACGGTCACCTGGTTCAAATAGTTGTTTTTGAACACCTTTTATAAAATCGGCCTTGCAAAGAGCGGAAGTTTTTCCTCTTCACTCTATTTCTGTCATTAAAAATAATTTCTTGCCAATTGGTGAACATTTTGTTTAGGCAAATTTGCCTCTCAATAATTCATTGAGATAGGGTTTTTAATCTGATACAATAAATAATGAATAATCTACTGTGTACGTGCTCATTTTAGTCTGAAATAAAACAATAGCTTCATGAACCTTCATATACTATTCTCTAGAATGTATTCCTTCAGTTCAACACAATAACGAAACAAAATTTCCTCTCCCATTTTCTGATTTCGATGCATGAATTTTTATAGAACATACCACTAGATGATTACATAATTGTATATCAACAATGTCTACTATAATGGACACTAAACAATGCAATTGCTCAAATTTGTGTAAAGGTGCGGTAACTGCAAAACAACACACATTATTTTATTCACGACTGAAGGCTAGCCTCAAATTTACCCATTCTGAGGTTTACAGGCGAGTTCATAACAATTGAGTCTCCCCACAGAACTGATATTATATTCTCTTGCTACTCAACATGTTAGTGTTTGCCTTCTTGAGATATTCAATGGCAGGCTATTTAACGAATAACTCCATCTAAACAACTGATACTTTCAATCGTGTTGGCCTTTGCTGAATGATTCAATGCAACGAAATATGTAATCATCAATTTGAATAACAGTGAATAGAAATCTTCACAATTTCTGATCTGGTACATGCAGTCATAGGTTGCCAAACGGCGCTTTAGATCTAAGAAATATCATTTTTAATGAAGAAAGCAATAAAACAAGTTGACGAGGACTTATTAGGCCTACTTAGTGGATTCCTGGCAAAGCAATGAGTTGTACAAACCATCACATAACGATTTTGTTTCGAGTACTAGGAATCATTCCTCGAGTAACACTTCGAGAGTGAGCAGGCTCGAGTACTCGTGTCGAACACTATTACCCTGATCTGTATGTGTGAAAGACATCAATGGCTTGAGTTTCTTGGTATTGAAAATATATTTCATTATGTGCCCTGCTCCAACATTCTTGCCTACTTGCCCAAAATTCGTTCCGGCATCCCTGATTCCACATGAAGATAGACAATCTGTTCTCTCCATTTTGTTAGTATAGTCACGGTATAAGATCTTTTGAAATCTAAAATTTAATTTAAATTAAATATTTTAAAATTTTAGATTTATTTCTACCTTGAAGCATTTTATTGCGTTGAATCAATATACATGTACTTTCGAAGATTAGCAAGATTAATTTATCATTAGGTTCATCATAGCCTACTATCAGAGTAATAAGCAATTTGCCAAGGTTGTGGGCTATCAAATGAGATTAATCGACAGAATTACGACAAAAATCATGTCTCTTACTTTGTCTGGAATTTTGTAAATCAAGCTGCAATTGGCCCCTGACACTCCACGCACTCGTTTGATTTTTTCATGTTCAATTGCATTTCCGAAAATGACGAATATCGCTGCAATGTGAATAGATTTCAAGTATATAATGTGCAAACTGATGAATGGTACTCGCACAATAGCTCTCAATTCATTGTAGCTATATAATTGAACGGCCAGCTCACTCAGACAATCTCAACAGTCTCAATGTTATTAGTAATTAGTTATAGCTGTAAGGCAACAGAACAAATGTCCAGTTCTTTTAAATGTTCGTAGAAAGTTTTAGGTCTTCTAGGTGGACTGCAGATAGCCTACTGGTGTCCTCCCATTAACTTCAGTGAACAACAGCTTTAGGAAGCACGTAGACAGTCCATCGTTGGAAATATTTGTCATAACCTCATATCATTTTTCGAAGTGTTTGCATTTTTTGCATCTTTCTCTCCCATAAAATTGCGATTGTCTGGTTGCGCCCGCTTGTAAAACGGCCACGGGAGTCTCCCCATTTGTCAAATGAATAAATAGATATAATCTGTTATAAACAAGATTCCCTTGAATTAGGAGTTCGTCTTTGACAGGTTAACGAACTTAGAAAATGTGAAACGCAACTTACGAGCGTGCGAAATAGCAAAGATAAATACAAATGAAACTTTTACGGCACTACTCCCCATACTTGGGGCTTGGACGGTGCTGACATAGTCAGACTTATGGAGCGTTGTTAGCACTTTTAGTCCGGATGCCCTTTCTGCCGACTTCCAATGACACCTTCGCGGCTCTGGACCAAACGATCGCTAGGCTAAGCACTTAACCACTGTGCCACGGAGACCACTAAGCAAAGATAAATACAATGACCAGAAAATACAACTTGTATTTGTCAAACAGCATTCTCATGATTAAGCGATCATTCTGATTCTTTCAAAAGGACTGGTGTATTGCAGAAAATAAACCTTGCAATTGAAGATGATAACAAATTTAAGCCAAGATCAAAAATTCTCGAGTGATGAGAAACACAGATAATATTGTCATGGTTAAATGATTTGCTAGTATGTGAAAGAATGTTTCACTCTGATCCTACAATAAATACTTAACAATAGAATTAAACGATTTGCTTGATAAATTAATTTTTTCAAACCCAAAATATCAGTCTGCATGTAATGTATATTCATACAATATCTCGTTTTAGCCGAGAACAAAAAAATTATTCGAATTATTTGAAATATCCGCCTCTGTGCGCTCTCATTTCAAATTCTTTCATAGAATCTTTAATAGTATCATCTAAATGAAATATACAGGAAAAGCAGCAAGAGAATGAAGATGAAAACAATTCCTTTCGTGCAATTTCTCTTATCCCAACTATTAAGCAGAATTGCTGAAAAAAAAGAAGTTTTAGCATCGTTCAACATGTGATCAAAATATGCAACGTAACTTCATACTTGTAATAAATTGTCTTCATAACGTTTTATTTATGAGAATTCAGGAAAGAAATCGATTATTCAGGGATGGGATTTTTTCATGTTGTGCTTCACTTCTCAAATTTCGAAAGCGAAGTAGAGGCTGGATGTACTTAGGACGAAGATTTTGCATCGATCGATGTATCAAAGACCTTTTGGGAGTTAGAGCTTATTCTTGCATTAGAACTCCTCACCATTTACAAAAATAGGAATGGAGAAAATATCGCGCCTGCCATAACAAACTAAGTGCTTGTCCGTACCCGCGGCTGCGTATATTTCTCAATCATAAACGAAACGAGCCATACGCACATATATAGTATCCATGTGGAAATAATAAGCAATCGGCTTCAGTTCACTGTTGTTCATGATCTACAGTGACACTACAGCTTTTACAATAATTGACCACTGACTGCAGCTGACATCCCTCAGCTCAGGCACTGGAGACCATGCCAACTGACATTAGATATGGAAATCCTTCTTAAATAAAGTACTTTCAGAGTAGAGCTGCTTTCCCTCTATAGGAACGGTGATCTACGGGGTTCTGGAAATCCAAAGCTTTTCGAGAACCTCGAGGAGAAACTGAATATCTGCCTCATTATGTAGTTACTAGAAGGAGCGATTTGAATGCGAATACTTTATGAAGCCAGAGGACTAAATATTGGCAAACACTGAATATAAATCGTCAATAAAAATTGCTATAAATTGTATGACATCACTACAGGTTTTTATATGTTAAATGTGGTACACTTAAATGTGAATTAATGATGTTCACGTTTCGAAGAAGCCAGTTGACATTGTTTTAACTTATGCCAAAGGGCTGCTGTATATGGCAGGGCTGTAGAGGCGGCCTTTTTCCTCGGAAGTGGATGCAGTTGCTGGAAAAGCCGCTTCCACAAACCTTCCTAGGGCGGCCTTTTCGCACGGAGACGGGTTTCTTTTACTCGGAGGCGAAGGTAGCCTTCGGAAAGGCCACCAACTCTACATCTATGGTTTGTGGCAATGCGATTGTCGAATCATGTGAGGATAAGTATTTACTTCTACCGATATATTGAGAATGAAAATGACATTTCTCTTTCTTATCTATCAATATCTGCAGCATATGCTACATGTATGCATGCAGTACATGCTATACATTGTGAATTTCAAAACAACTTGTGAATAGTTGCCTTCTAAGTTGATCAACAGGCCTAGTTCACATCCATACATCACCACAACCCCTCCTCATTCAATATGCAGTCATGTATGCAGTAAATCTGAGATGTGTACGCAATGAAAAAAATTGATGAAGATGAATAATAATTGAATGATCAAATCTGCTCTCGTTCTAGATTGAGGATGCAAATCAATACATACAGGGTGATCGCGATCTTCCCGCCGTTTTTTACAGGTTTGATTTGAATGAATTAAAACAAATTCAGTGTCTCAAATCATGTTCTATACAGTGAAAACAAACAATGACTCAATCAAATGTTACAAAATCAAAGATTCTGTTCGAAGTGTCCTCCATAGAATTTCTCGTACAACTTACATCGACGAGTAAATGATTCATAAGCCTTTAGAATCATCGATTTCGGAATGTTGTCAAGTAAGTCCATCAACCTTTCCTTCAATGTCGTGGCAGTAGACGGTCTTGAGGGCTTGTACAATTCGTTGCGGATGTATCCCCAAAGCCAAAAGTCACAAACCGAAAGATCTGGACTTCTTGGAGGCCACTGGATAGACCCACTACGACCAATCCATCGGTTGTTGAGTTGATTGTCGAGTAACTGTCGACAAATGGGGACTATTACAAAACTATCGCAAAATGGGGAGGAGCTCCATCTTGTTGATAAAATTTTCTCTTATTTCGATGCTGCTTGAGAAGTGGGATGACGTGAGTTTGAAAAATACATTTGTAATGCTCTGAGTTCATGGTCGTCTCTAACAGTTCATACACAACCCCAAAGTCAGGTGACACCATAGCCCAGCACGTAATACCAGGTGAGCCTTGTCTTCAGCAATCATCTTCGGATTATCCATGGCATACAAGAAACGGTTGTGTTTGTTGACACAGCCATTTAGGTGGAAAGTTGCTTCGTCGCTAAAGCAGATGTTCTTCACTTCTAACTCCGTTAGGACAATCCTGCAAAAATTCAACCGTTTCCCTGGATCGTCTGGAAGCAATTCCTGAACAGATACCATCTTCCATGGCTTCAAACCCTCTTCCTGCAAAATCTTGTTGACAGAGGATTGCGCAACACCAACTTCTTGGACCACCTTACGCTGTGATAGGAATGGGTCGTCTCCAAATGCGGCAAGGACATCTTCTTTCTTTTCTGTCGATAATCTTCTCTGTTGATGATCACCAACAGGCTTCCGAGGTAAGATGGTCAGAGTGTCCAAGAATCTTGCTTTCCAATCACGAAGGGTGCGTGCTGGTGGTGGCTCTTTTCCAAGTTTCTCAAAAACCATTCGCCTGGCTTCTTCACAATTGAAAGTAACTGAGAACGATACAATTGATGCGATTTCAGTGTTGTTTAGATTGCGATATTCCATCGTGCGCGTCTCAGAAGTAAATGAATTTGATAACATTTGATAAGATTTGAAATTTGAAACGTAGATATCTATGAATCACACACTTCATCTATACCTTTGAATAAACTGTGAGAAGAGTTAATAATGGAGTGTTTTCATAATTTGATAACATTTGATAAGATTTGAAATTTGAAACGTAGATATCTATGAATCACACACTTCATCTATACGTTTGAATAAACTGTGAGAAGCATCGGCGGGAAGATCGCGATCACCCTGTAGATATTCTATTTACAATCTTTTAAAGCGTCATTTACTGATCATTGCTGGTACACTGTAAACTCACACCTCCTAAAATCGAAGAAACAGCGTAAGTAACTAGGCTATATTTTTCTGGTCAATTCAAAAATTCTAACTGCTAATTGCTAGATATCATATTGTATCACGTTTCACCCTAACTGTTCCGCAGTATGCCTAAGTATGACTGCCTGCATGAAAAATTATCTGCAGGAAAGATTGAGGAATATGCACATGAGGGCACTGAAAATCACGATTTAAAACAAATATGTGCATACTCTCTACAGATAAAAACAGCAGTAAAAATGCGATTAACAAAAATAGTCAATTTCGTTGTTGTCTCCTCTAATCTCATTCAATTTTTACATTTTCATTTTCAAATATTAAATATTTCAATTGATACTATTGATGTTAAATCAACTGGTTTACTTGGTTACTTGAGAAGTTCAAGATTTAAAAAAACCACGAAAAGTCATGCACTTACTGTATCTTGCATATTTCAATAATATACATGTATTCATATTTCATCATTATGTTTTCCTGTGAGGGTTTCATCATCACTATATTACCCTCAGGGCCTTTATGCCTTACAGGGGGCTTCAGGGCCTATGTGCTTTACGGTGGCCTATCATTATTCTCTCTTCCTATGTGAAGGCGTGTAAGTCCCTGACTTGAAGAGGACATGTTGTTGTCTTGTTGCTGCAGCAGGATTACGTTTGGTATTGAATTTTAAATTGTTATATTTTCTTCTATGCTATGCTTTCTCTGGTTTGAAGCGATACTCCTCTCTCTTTTTGATAAGGTCGGTCTGATACCGCTATGTGGTATAGGTAGGAGGCGCGGGACTGAACGCCTGCTACAAGCAACAACTTGGTTCCTCCCTGACGAATCAACAATCGTGAATAGCTATGATGTCTGTTATCAGTTATTTAATTTTTTGATAAATGGCACGAAATTTGGCAACTACATTAACTGCACTAAGTCACAGGCTTACTAATATTGTCCTTTCTCGTCATCCAATTTTCATGTTCATATCTTTTCAATCACCTGGCTTGTTTGTAGTTTTAGTTTACCCATGTAGGACTATTAAATAATTAATTTCTACATTTCTGGACTTTAAACAAGCAATTTATTCTAAGAATTTCACTATGACATTATTTAAGTCTACTTTCACTCTTTCCTGCGATCCTCACATTTTTTTATTTGCCACATTTCCGCAATAGTGATTAACATACTGCTGACATTGAGCTTTAGGCAGCTGCTTGGTAGTATTAGATAAAGACTCCCTTTGAAACGCAACCTGCTAACTCACGATTCAAATTAGTGCATCTACACTATCAACGAATGAATTTAAGAAAGATAATTGACTAAAATCTTCTTAGATATTACACAGGAAAACCTTTTCGGCATTCCATAAATTGCATTTCTTGCATGTCTATCGACAATCTAATCACTAATTTGCCGTGGATTTAAAATTATTTTTTGTAATAATTAATTCACGCAATAGTGCCTATTAACTCAACTAAGTTATGCAACAATTAATGAAAGACTAGAAAGCAAAGATGCACTGCATTGCGGGGCAAACGATAAAAATAACATGACGCTTAATGAAATTTCATGCACCGAGACAGCTTATTTAAACTCCATGATACTAAATTTGATATCAAGATAATTACTAAAATTTCTACGACGATAATGATGGCAAATTTACCCGATACAAGGAAGAGAACTGACGTCACCATTATGGCAGGAACAACTTTCCATAAAAATCCTATCAGTGCGATGGGCAAAGCAGCGACACTGCACAGCAGAACAACGATCGCACAAGAAATGATGTTATTTTGCATTTCTGAAATGAGAAAAAATGTATTTTGATGCAGGAGACTTGAACTAAGGATTGGAATACAATGGTTGGGTTTCATGCATTCATTCTGTTCGGATTGTTATACGGTCTTTCCGTTTCGGATGGAAATTTTACTTATTAGCGGCATTTTCCCGCAATTAACATGCATCTATATTGTTGACATCATTCCTTGTAGATTAACATCACATTTTATTAGTAGTTTAAACATTTTATAGAAACTTTATATAACTATTTTTGATGAACTTGATTCTAAAGACGAATTTCAACAAATTTTCATAGCTTTATAATGAACGTAATTCCATGAAACTAATTCAGATTTTTAAACGATAGCGTCATTTTGAATTTAACTATTCATGATGGTCAGTGTACAACGACATTTAATTTTATTATACTTGGTAATATAGCAATCACCAAGTTCGCATAAAAATGCTGACTTGAAATTAAACAGTCACAATCGAAATTTAGAAAACAATAAGCAGAGCAAATCTTTGATAGAAAAAAATATCAAGTTAGTAGGCCTACTTCAATCATCTGAAGTGGCCCTCATGAATAATTTAAGATATCCTCTTACTTTCTCAATACAAGCTATCTGACTACAAGTAATTTCGATTTCATTCCGTAAGACGTAATGTTGGAAATAAGTTAATTGCGCTAATCAGCTACCTATGTATTTTGGATTTTATTTGTTTATTGCAAAAGCAAAAGGCCACAAGTGGTTCCGGAGAACGCTTACATTGGGCCTGAAATACAAATTAATGAAATATTACACAAAATGGTGTGAGGTTTAACTTTCTCAAGTGTCTCTTAAAAATCAAGAGGGACGTTGATGAGACAACATGTTCCGGTAAAGAGCTCCATATTCTTAAGACTGTATGACAAAATAGAACTTTCTTGCATCATTTTAATGACGATCGATAGGTGACAGTTTGACCACAACTAATTTCGTTTTCCGACTGAGAATGTATAGTAAAAAAGTTGGAAAAAGGAACATCAACTAAATTGTAAAGCATTTTGTGAGCAAAAAACAAGTCAAAGATAATTGACAATTTTCCCAGGCAAAAGACCAATCTTCCAAATAAATACGATTTATTCGGACGTATCGAAGCACTACTCCGTCGTCAGGCGATATTCGCCTACTTGCAAAGATAACTCGCCATTTTTCAGGAGACATTAAACCAAGTTCGGACAGAACTATTGTCAGCACATACCATGACAGCTCTCTTGCAAACAACTTTTGTACAATAGCGTTGGACTTTCTCAGCCAATTTGATGTCTTCAATCAAATGGCTCCAGATTTGAGTACAATATTCCATAATAGCGCGGATGAACGTGCAATAAGCCTTCATGAGAACGTCAGGATCATTGCTTGAAAAAGACTTCAGTATCATATAAGCACGAGATAAACTTTGGATGATATAGCTTGACAATGAAAAATGCACGACAATATCACACACATGAGCTGATCGGCGGATGAAGGCATTATCTAAGAAGTACGTTTTGATTGAATCTCGCAAAATTCTTAGCATACCTCAGTAAATGCGATGATTTAGGAAATACAATTCGGATGATGGCCACTTCAGATGGTCGAAATATTAATTTGGTATATATATTCCCAGTAATGAATAGAGCATCTGAGTTATGTAATAGCCTTGTTCAAAACAAATGGAAGATAAAAGAAATGTTTCGATCAGGAAATAATGATGTGATGCACAATACATATGGAAAACACACCAACTTGCGTAATTTCATTCATGAATACACGAACAGGCTTCTTGTGTGAGGTTCATTGCAAATTGAAATCAACAACATTCGTTTGATGACATTGTGTGAGGTTCATCCCACATTGAAATCAATATCATTTGTTTGATGACATCTGATCTCGTATTCTCATCAACAAAAGTGTAAACACTCTGTGATTGATGAATGAAGTCTACTTATTGGTTTTTGACAGTAGTCGACTGACAGCGGTGCAAATAGACAAGCGCGGTGCACTTTTTCTGTTCCGATTTCTAATTGCCCTCTTGAGTATCTCGTATTCGTCATTTCACTCAAGACAATTTCATGAAATTCTTTTGACTTACCTCCTGCAGGGAGTTCTCATGCATTGTCTATCCTAATGCCACAAAGCTATCTCGCAACTCTAATACTGAGAATCACTTCATCCTTTATTGAGTTCAGTACGGTTTGTAACAAATTTACAGAGCAATTCGGTGATTGTTTGATTGAAAATTAAAAAAATTGACAAAAATTGAGATTTATACTTGATTGTTCAATTCTGATAATCTTCTATCATGTTGCTATCGAGTACATACTCCTTTAAATGCATATGATGATTGATGAACAATTCATACAGGATCAGGGAAATAAATTCATGCTTCTAAAATCATGTGTATTTTGTAAGATGCTGATGCCCTGAAGTCTGAATACCGAAACAAACACCATGACTCTTATTATCATGTAAGTAACATGTAAGCCTGTGGTTCTCGGACCGATGCACCGTGTGAATTTCGACTAATTTGACTTTTTCCTGTTATATATTAATTATAAATAATTCATTCTTTTTTAAATCTTCGTCACAGCAAATATGGAGAGAGAATGATTTAAAGCATACAGCAATGAGTACTACAGATGACATTTTTGTCGTTTGCCAGCTCCAGCCAGCTCCAAGAAAAGCATTTGGCCATGAACAATGGTGTTTTTTTCTTTATTGTCTTAGAGAAGGCGTTTGATGGGATTCCAAGGGAAGTGTTGAAGTGGTTGAGCTAGAGACGGCTGTCATATCGAGGGTACACTGGGCATGGCCATGAGTTCGAGAAGGTTGAGTCTTTCTGCTATCTCGGCCACACTTTGGGCACTGCAGGAGATATCAACTTGGCTGTCACATCGAGGGTACGTTGTCGTGGATGAAGTTCCACGAGCTTTCAAACTTTTTAGCCTTACGTGCTACCCTTGAAGTTGAAAGGCATGGTTTACTCAGCTTGTGTAAGAAGGGCCATGACTTACGTTAGTTAAACATGGGCAATGAAGACCAGCTACAAGGAGAAGCTTGTTAGGACCGACAATGCCATGATAAGAATGATGTGCAGAGTCAGGCTTTGTGACCGAAGGAGGAGGGAAGACTTTTGAGGGAAATTGGGCCTGGAGGACGTCAGCTGTATTTTGCGTCGTTCTCGGCTCCGATGGTTCGGTCACGTCGAAAGACGAAGTGACTCGAGCTGGATCAAACGGTCGTCCAGAATGGAAGTAGATGGACAGAGATCGGTCGGTAGACCCCGGAAAACTTGGTTGCAAACAATGTCAGAGGACATGAAGATTCCGAACCTCAATCCTTCGCTCGCCAACGATCCTGTTCATTGGGGACGCGCAATTTTGAAACGTCAAACCCGGTCGGACAGGCTCAACGACTTGAAACTGGAGTGAGTGTGTGTGTGAGAAATTACAGGACATTTTTTTAAAAAAATTGAAGACTACTTTCTAATTCCGGGCATTTCGGATAATGAGGATGTTGGAGCCATTCCTTGCACAATGCGTAAATAGAAGGCAACTCAATGTCAAATCAATGAAGCTAAATTTTTAAATTTTCCGTTAATTCTATTTTTTCATATTATCTATAGGCCTATCTATAGTCTATATGTTCCATTTTCATATTATCAGTTGCATGATGACCTTTCAGCTATCACAAGGCAATTTCAAGCATTGTAATCATTCAAGAATTTGTGTTTTGAACAATACTATAAGCTTAACGAGTCAATTTTTATCATATTTTTCTTTGTTCAAATTTATTTTTATATCTTTGTTCACTTTGTTTTCTTTGTGAAAAATTAACTAATCTTTTCCTCGTCGCTATTGCTGATTTAAAATTGCTCGTGTGAGAGCGCTGTTCGGTCATTTTGTAAAAAAAGTACTTCTAAGCATATAGGCCTACTGCAGTACTTGCATGATAAATAAAGTTCATTATCATTATTATCAGTACAATTTACCAATAATAATCTACATAAATTCCGTCAACCTGTCCCATTTTCACAAGTTTGCCTGTTCACACAAGACATATAAGGCAAAGCTTTGAAGTCGTAAACGATTAATCAATTTTCCGGTTTCAGCAATCAATTAATTGGAGTTATTCGGTATCAGCGGTCAGCATATTACAATTACTCGATGACAGAAATCAATTGAACGCTACCAATAAATTGAAATAATCTTTCAGTGTTGCAATAAATTCTATATAGCCTCTAAGAACTCGCATTTGCACAAAGCATTCGTGATTTACAGAATACAGATTGATAAACACAGATTGAATACAGAGATCATACAGAGATTGAATATGTTACAAGTTGATGATAGCAATACTTATAAAATATTATAAGAATACACACGCCACGGCGGAAAACCCCAACTTCTGTCGCCGAGAATCGTGGACCCTTAATATCAGTACATCGTTTTCAGAAGATAAGGCACTTCTTCTTACATTGTAAAAATAAAAAATTTCCTGAATGTACAAATCATGTGCATTTTCTGAAGGCTGTAAGTAATTTCAGATATCTGCAACCTTTCTATTATCAGTTCATCATGGATACATCATGGAATTTTTAGAAACTTATACTTTATAATATCTTGCTTACTTTGGCAAGAACATTCAACTTATATAACTTACTGATCATGTATTTCCCGTGCTCAGTGAGATACGTCTTGCTGACTCCGAAGTCAGTAACGTAGTTAAAACAACTCCGATTTCCTTTTATGGCTTCAGCTTTAGCGCACCCTGATGACTGTCGAAGAGTGTCTGAAAATAAAGAAAGTTCTGAGTTGATAGAATAGTTCACATTGCCTATCTGCGCAAATCCGAATTAATATTCCTCCCATCTCATTATTCTTCCCTGGAACCGCAAATAAATATGAAAACATCAATGTCGCGGTTCAAACTAAACTTACAAAGCTGCACAATGAACTTCCTTTATGATTAGTTTTCTTAACTTTTTTTCATCTCGGCATCCTTGATCGTGGTCCTACACTCATCGGCACCCTTCTACAAAGATCGAAATACTTGAATTCGCATTATGAGAGTAATTAGAGCGTGTGTATCGATCAGTGCATTCAAATAGTAAGTGTGCGCTCTAAACACACATGGTGTGTGCATTAGCTCTCCGTGTGCATCTGGGGAATATTTGGGTACCCGCTCACTTACTGCAGAACTGCTTCTGACGGAATAGTATCGGCGGAAGAGACTAAAAGAAGCGACTAATGTCTTTTGTAATGTACTTTTGTCATGATCCCAACATTCGCTCTCATGTTTCACAAGATATATCCATTTCTTGAAATGTGCATGCATGTACATGCAAAATTTTGATCATCATTCCATTTTGTGCATTCTAATCAGTCGATGAAACAACACTTTTATTCGAACAGTCAGATAATACGTCCTTACAACTGCCTCCCACCACCTGCCGTCAGTTTCTTTCTGCATTAACAGCAAAAAATCGAAACCTTATGTACAAATACAACAGTTCAACATGATGCTAATGCTACAAAAATTTACGGATTGATGAGACTATTAATTAGGAGAGAGGGAAGCCGCATAACTCCGCTTTGGAAGCCACACTGCAACATATACATCTACATGTAGATTCTGAGGACCACTAAAGGATGGTGCTATTTTCATTATGCAAGCCTTGAAATGAAATTATAGCTGTGATACAGTGAGCTCTCGATGACAGAATAACTTTGTTTTGATTATTATAATAGCGGCAGTAAAGGTCATTATAATATCTTTGTCTTGTTTTTGTGATGCAAAGCATTCATGTTACTAACAAGACAAAAAATAAGACAGCAAATAAGAATTCATGATCTCTTCAGTTACGTAATTAGATAAGTCAACTTTCAATTTTGAAGTAATACATCAAGTACTGTATTAGCAAAATTAGAATTATCTTTGTTTCCGACACATCCGCAATCATCTTTGTATCAAGTGATATTATACGATTGTCTGAAAAATCTGCGGTCAGGCTTCATGGTTGGCAAAAATACATGGTCGCTTGTTTTATTCGAGTCATCTCGTGATTCGATTGCAGGGTATTTCAGCCATTCAAAGCAAGTTGTCACTAATTCTTGAAACGCGAGTCTTTTTCTCACAAATGGTGCGAATTTAATCCTATAATCGTTTTGAATGGCGATTCGGACATAGATTATCGAGAATCATGCAGAATTTACAACAAGGGACAAATATACGGTATTTGTACGCTATAGAAATTTTGGAAAATTGAAATTAATTATTTTAACGAGCTGATTAATGCAGTGAGTGATTCTTAAAACGAGAGTTCACTTTTTGCGACGAATAGTTGCACTGTACATGACATCATCTACATGCTCATTGTGAGCATAACTCAGTGTAACAGATAAATATATCGAAGCGCATTGAAGTGCATTGTATTCATCATTCCTGTTCAAAAGTTCAGCTGTGCAATCGTAGCATGCAGGAGTAAACATGCATGCTAGCGGCCTTGATCGAAATGATTGTCCACTACTTTTGTTCCAAGAAAATCAGGGACAAATACGGGTATTACAATGTGAACTACTGAAGCAGCATTGAGCAAATGCAATTCATCATTATTTCATATGAATACATTCCCTAAAATGAAATTTGCTAGAGCTTTGAGACAATGAGTCATTTTATTGATGTTCCACATTATTAATTTGCTACCTTGTCCATGTGACATGCCTCAAAACATCTCATCTCACAAAGCGTTACAAATCTATGTTTAAATTTGACTTCAAGAAATATGCGTATGTGACATAATATTCTTGATGTTATGCGCCATCTAGCTGGAGTGACTTCATCCGTCTCTCTTTTCCCTGCACTTACTCAATTACCGTTGCTTTTGAAATGGACATTGAAATGCTTTATTATTTACTACCATTACGTAACGATCAGTATACAAGGAGGTAAACAATTCGAAGGTCATTTGATTAAGAATTAATCAACAAATAAGAAGCAACTTCGAATGTTAACTATTTAACCCTCAAATTGCACAAAATGGCCTTCATCAGATGAAAATTGAAACTGCTAATTGCATCGCTTGTCCACTTCCTGGTTGTAGATTTTATCGATAAACTCAACAAAAACACTGAATTACAGAATGCAACTGAAATGAGAAATCGCACCCGAAAGAAATATTTCACGCGACACGCTCATCACCAGTAGCCTTCTACATCGCTGATCATTAATACGGAGTGTGACTGCAAATTGCGTTTAATGACTTTCCTTCTTATCGAGAAAATAAAATTCTGAAAAAGGAGCTACAGAAGGGACTTCTGAAAAAGGTACTGAAAGTATCTCCACAAAAGGATTTTACTGTACAACAATAAACTAGTCCACGTGTGAATAAAACAAAACCACGAATATCAATCAACGAAAACCACCAAAAATATAGAGAGTTTGACGCTTCTGCTTTCACATTCTCGTGAGGGATCACAGCTACCCATATTTTCAACTATCTCAATTTTCTATTTCGTAGATAGTGGATAAACTAAATAATCTTGGCATACTCGTACATTTATTTATTCTAACTATTCCAAATACTCTGCTAAAAGACAGACTTGTGTCAATTTCTCATGAATCGCATTTGATTACAATTACACATTGTTCAACAGATCTCCGTGGTGGTCTCGGTAGCAAAGTGGTTAAGTGCTTGGCCTAGCAATCTTCTGGTCCAGAGGTCAAGCCCCGGGAGTGTCATAGGAAATCGTCCAGAAGGGCATGGTCTAGAAGACCACAACGCTCCAGTTAAAAGTCTATGTCAGCACTGTCGAAGCCTCCAGTATGGGGGAGTAGTGACGTTAAACCATCATCTTTTTTCAGCAGATACTGTAATTGACTTCAGTAATTAACTATAATCATTATTACAACACAAGTCTGCAAAATGCTGATATCAATTCTAATAGACTGTCTGATAAATTTGTCTATGCAGCTTGAAACAGAAAGCAAGGAGAGTTATCTAGATTGTTGATGGTGGGAATGCACAGGGAATGATAATTGAAGTTATGTAGTATAATAGCAGAAAATGCAGTATGAATGTCAAGCAATAACCACTACAGTTGTATGTTGGCCCATTCGTGTAAACGACTCACAAAAAATACTCAAATCATCGCTAATTCACTAATGACGGTCGGATTGTGCGAAGTGTAGAGAATTCAGCACTAGACTGCAATTTTCTTCCTGCAAATATACTGTAGAGCGATTTGTTCCTGGATCCCGGGATTGCATTTTTAGAATTCCGAAATCTCGGACTTTGGAAAAGCACGCGGGATTGCAATTTCTAGCGGAATCCTTTTGTCGATTTGTTGGATAAAGCACCTACCATTCGGAAAAACGGAAATTCAGACGACTGACAAAATTATATTCATTTTTTCTTCACATGCAACTTGATTGCTGACACTTTTCGACTCATGATGGTCAAAAGGACAATTGCTCAAAGGGAGCCATAATTCAAATTTCGCAAAAATTTGTGTGCGCCTACGATTATTGTTAATACATCTTGTTTCCATCACTGCTAAATAAAACCGGACTTTTCTTTAGCACAGAACTCTGACTGATATAATGCTAAATGACATGCTTACTTAACGTACATGGTGCTATAATTTTCACTTATCCTCAAGAGACAATTTCATGGACTTTATCGCATTCACGACCTACGTGTATATGATGATGAACCCTTGCTGCGACGCACACCGCACAATATTTCTTGTAGATCTTTGATATTGAGGCATTTTCCTGGCCATTGAATGCTTTGTGTATCAGAATGATCATGGCTGATTGCGTGTTGTGTATTGGTTTCACAATAATCAATCAACTTAGTTAAACTAAAGAATTTTTCAAAACTAAAGTATTCTCACATAGTTGACCAGTCGTCGGGAGATCATTTTGATTTTAACAAGAGTGCGTTAGAGAAAACTCCCCAAGTTTAGGTCGATGATTTCTTAAAAGTTAAGTAAAAAGTTTAACAGGTCAGACGGGCCTTAAAGTATTCTCTCCCGAAGAGTATTTACGCCGAAATAAAAGATAAGGTATAGATACAGAGTTGCCAACGTTTCGGGTCCTGACCCTTTCTCAAGGCAGTTAACTATAAGATGCTTTAATTGTAAATATAATTGAGCATGATGTAATAATGTAATAATTATAAATGATTTAATTATTTTATAATTATATTGAGAATGTTTCTAGATACACGTAGGAAGCATTGCCGTGTAAAAATGAATGCTTTTTATTTCGTAGGTTAGGGGTCGAAACGCGACGATGTGCAGGCTACCTGTTGGTAGTACTCATTTGTAGGCTTGCATTTGTAAGCCTACGAATTGGAGAACGTCATAGATCCTTAAAGGACTACTTCAGCTAATTATTCCAATATATATGAATGCTACGATGATTTTCATCATCACATGAGAATTAATTTTGCAGTTTAAAACCTATAACAGATACAGGATAGCGGCTAACAGGAGATGATTCTTCATCATTTCAGAAAGCACTGTTGTGCGCTCCTTGTATATTGTAATGCCAGTAAAAGATAACTTAAAACTAGTACTTACAATCCCCGACTGGTTTCGAGCTTCTCTGTTCCCCAGGGGGTGAAGTAGTTAAAAACAGCAGTCATGGGTTGACAAGGAGCGTACAACAGTGCTTTCTGACTTGATGAAAAATTGTAGCAGACATTTAATAGCATTTCACCTTCAATGCAAAATATTATCGAGATGAGTTTAAACATTACCATTTCTTGCATCTGAAGCATAAGATAGATAATTCTAAAATATGCCTTCAATGAGATTTTCGTAGAAACGATAATTGCCGATTAGTTATGGATATTATGTTGCAATTGTATAATTCCCAGCAGTGATTCTCTGAGACATTAAAGACGCTTCATGATTTTTTAGACATAAAACAGTAAGATTATGTGTTGATGCCCAATAATGTCTTAAAAATAAGATATTATTACGATATCTTATTCTTTTGGTTGCGTTGTCAATTGTCTCAGAATGTCAGGGTTTGATCATTTGTTGGTTCAAATCTAAGACTTCTGAACAATAATACTGATTAAATAAGCCCAACCTCATAAGGGAAAGTAGTCTTCCCTAATACTTCGAAAGTAATCAAGTTATTCATCAACTATCATTATTCTACACACTGTATTATCTTCATAAAATTTCATTGCCAACATGTTAAGATGCCATCGGAATGCCATTTATAACACATAATCTTCAATCAACAAAACATTCTGTGGTTTTGCATTGCCTCAGTAATCTTCATTAGAAAACAGCTCAATCAGGTCACTCCTATGACATCCAAAATCATTTCTTGAAAACAAAATGTTTATACAGCACTTCCTCATAAAAGTGATAATGATTTTTTGATATCGTTCACGATTGTCTGCAAAATTCAAAATTGTACATAAAAATTAATTAATTCATTAACATTTTAATTTAAAATTCATTTAACATCTGCTGTAAAAACCGAGCATGAATTATGGAAAGGGAAGAAAACTCACAGCGGAACTATCTATGGAAAGTGCAATGATCAGAGCTGAGTGAATATGAAACATTTTCCACGGAATACAACTTGACATTTCAATTTTTCTTTGGTGTTTACTTCGTTTCTCTTTTCTGTGTTACAACAGAACAATATTCTGTAACACCCTTTTCAAGATTACTTTATACTTTTGCACCATCGGATCTTCTTGTTGTTCTAGATATACAATAAATGTTACAACAAGATAATGAAAAGGCTACAAGGTATTGAGGATTTAAAGTCAAAAGTAGCAACCCGTAGAGGCATGCACTTATGAGATGTATTAGGTATGTCTCATGAGAGCAACAACCATGAAAAACATGCCTGGAATAGGACCTTGTTTTCAAAGCAATGACGTGTTATGTCCATGCTTGTATCGAACAGAATCGGACCGAATGTTATCAAACATATACAATCAGTTCGATTCCATCTTTGGAAAGCCCCAAGCGCCAACTTTAGTAAATATTGGTAGGACTATATCTAATTTTTAAAACACGAATTTCCTTAATTTCGCGCCATGAGGTATAAATAATCCAAAAAAATTTCCTCACTTTAATCTTTTTTAGCACGCAGGCAAAAAACAACTGAAACTATAAATCAGACAAAACTTTTTTGGCAAATTCACACCCTCATCGATGTCATTAGATATTAGAATGAATGCTAAAGAAAGAATTACAAAATTCAATGGTTGTCATAGAAATTGATGGAAAGCAATAATGCATCAAAAATGGTTTCTACAAAATATGTACTATCAAAACATACGAGGACCAATGAAGTCCTATTATCTGTGATATGACTTTATCATAGCAATTTATCACAGAATTGTGCAGAAATTTAATGTCTTATTTATAGTTTCAATTATTTCTTTGCCTGTAAATGAGATAATAAAGTTTGAAATGAAAAAAATATTTTGGAATAATGTAATTAATAAATATAAATCACTTACTATTCAACATGTCACATGTCTTCCAGATTCCTCCATGGGAATTATATAGACACCATCGCTGATCGGTCGTAGAATTCACAAGAACCATCACGACACCAACATAAGCATTATTGGAATCAGTCAGCGTAGAATTTATTCGATATTCTGGAGTACTGTTCAAAGCATTTTCGTGAAATGTTATTTTGTCCCATTGAGATGTGGCCACCGCTGCTACATAGAGCACTGTTGCCACAATGGGAATGGCAGCAGAAACTATAAGAAGGAAGAGATAAGTCGTCGATATCATGCTATGAAATAAGTTCCTTTCGAATGTTCAGAATAATGATAAAAAATCATCACATCATCTAACTTGTTCCAGGGGTCAGCAGATTCGAAGATGCAGCGTCAACAAATTCCTCTGAAGGTAAACACTGACTCAGGTCATCTCAACTGCTCACTCCGTCCTTATCAACCCTCAGCCTTGATAAGGAAATTGTAGAATGAGGAATGATCTTCAATGAGCTGATCTTAAACAGACAACGTAGAGTTTTCATTAGCTACTAGAAAGGCAAAAACTCTTGACTGACGATGAAAATGGGAATCGTGACAGTTGTTCTGAGGACAGTAATAGACAGTGGAAGTACGCCGTAATGAAAAAGAGAAATGCTTGTAAATAATACCTCACGCTTGATGACTTCTTACTGAATGAAACTCAACCACACACCTGACGTTCATAAATCGAGTCAGAGCAAAAGAAACGCCTATGCTGAACAACCCGAGACTGCGAGTAGATATAGAGCGGTAATCGTTATGGGAAAATAGGAGAATTCCCACCGACAATAATGGTTGGAGAGTGAGCGTTCATGTCTTTACACGGCAAACATTCTGACTCTGTTTTGTTGCCATAACCCGTGTTGGAAGCAATTTAACCAGTCGTTTTTAGCATAGGTACGTTGAAATTACTTTCTTTTGTCCTATTATCTAAAACTGCTATATTACTCAACGAGATAAATTCACTGTGTCTGCAATGATTTCTGCAATATCACTAAGAAAGGAAATGAATGTTGTTCAGCCAGTTTTAATGGCGATAATAAGATGAAAAATGAGGCTTTTACTTCTAGTTTTTCCAATTATAGATCGAATGTAGAATATGGCAGGTGAAGACTTAATATGATTGTTCATGAGTCTTTCAAAAGAGAGCAACTTCTCTCATGTAATGAAAACAGATGACAATTTCTATCATTGTACAATTTTATTTATACCGGAAAGACAAATTTAGAATGGAATGCTAATATCGATCACGTCATAGGCTACATGATTATGATTTGCAATTTCAAAACAAATTTGATATTATTCGTACATCAATGTTTTTACCACTAACAATGTAATGTGGCCGCAGTTTTCGGGTACGGGTAATTACTATTGAAACTTAGGCTCATTTGAACCGCTGACCCAAGGATGTAGCGGAGCTTTTTTCCAAGCAGGAGCGCCGCCTCAACACACTCAATTCTTCATAGTCGAAAACTGCACATTTGTGTCTGCAAATAGCATGACAGCCTCGATAAAATATTCTACTTCATGGTCCCTCAAGCTACCTTGAGACGCTGCAAGTTAAGTGGGATTTTTAAAGGATACTCAAACATTGATTTACTTAATCAATAAAATAGCACTAAGCTTCCGAACAGAAACCACGTAATAAAAACCAAGTTTTTGCAAAAACTGTTGGTTTTTATTACGTGGTTTCTGTTCGGAAGCTTAGTGCTATTTTATTAAGTATGACAACGTTGAACAATTAATTGATTTACTTATATTGTATTTTTACTACTTATTTTTAATGATAATTCAACTGATGGTGAAATTGGAACTGATTAAAATTTGGATAATTTGGATATACGTATATTTATTCTCGAATTCATACTTTATTGGAAGTTAAAATAAGACAAGTGAAAAAGTTAAGATCCGAACGTTTTCGCCGGCTCTTCTCAAGGGTGGACACCGGTTGACTGACAGTAATACAGTAATGTAATCGACACTGAACTTGTTCATTTGTGTAATTTTAACTTTCAATGAAGCATGAATTCGAGAATAAATATGGCTGTGCTTGCAGTCTACAAATTTATCAACGACAGACATTGCTTTAACTAATGAAACTCATTATGAAGAAGCTAAAGAAAAGTTTCTGGATATTTTGCGAAAACATGGTAACAAAGAACGAGATTTAAAAATAAAAAAGAAAGCCAAAGCAAAAAATAAAGTAATCGTAAAAACAAAACAAATTTAGTGATTCCATTTATTAATGATAAATGTGATAGACGCACTAGGAAAATAATGAATAAATACGATATATCAGCTAACTTGGTCAGCAAAGCAAATATCAACCTAGAAAATTTTTCTCAAAAAAAATAATGGAAAAATTAGCTTTTAGTAAACATTTTTAAAATTTGTTTAAATTAGTTTAATAATTAACTTTTAGTTTTTTCATTAATCAAATTAATCTGAAAGCTTATGCGTATATTCAAGTACGTATAATCAATTCAAGCACATTTAAATCAATTACACTTTTTCTTGAAAATGATTAAGATTTCAATTTTCAAATATGTACATGTAGATCAGTGAAACATCTATGAAACTCGATTTGATGTGTATATTGTATATAAGTCAATCGGTCATTTAGAGGCAAAGTAGGCCTGCTGTGGAATAAATAGCAATGACTAACACAGGGATCCTTATATTTAAGAAGGGACCCTCCATACTGGTGAAAAACAGTAAAACGAATTTCACTCCCAATTTACAAATAATTGGGTACCAGCTCATATCAAAAAACAGTTTTCCTAGTAACAGCTTAACTATATTGCTGATAGATGCACTGATAAGACAGACATAATTCAAGATGAAGAAACACTTGGCAATAGCTCAAAATAAAAAAATGAGGATTCTCTTTAGCCGAAATAGACAAGGCCAAAAGTCAAAAAGAAAAAGAATACTATAAAAATACACGATAGTAATACTGCTATGCTTAATCTAAATTTTGTCAGTGATAGCAGATCAAGAAATTCCTGATAGCTAATCATGAAAAAGTCGCTGACGTCCCCCCCCCTCCTGTCCGTCGAGTCGGTCGTGGTGTGCCGCCGTGTTGCTTCGAGTCTGACGTCCCCCCCCTCTGGCCGTCCGTCGTAGCGCGAGGTGATGTGCTCTCCAGGTTGGCGTGGTGTGCCGGCCAGGTTGGGAGGGTGGACTGTCGTAGCTCACCTGAAAAAATCCTAAGTGTCAGAGTGGCTTTGTATGGGTAAAATTTTGAAAATTTTCCAAAGTGTGGCATTTCGACCTGGGACCCTGACCAAAGTTTGTTTCATCAAATTTCACTGACCCCCCCCCCCCCCGACAGCAATCTTCTAACTTTGGTTCTAGTGGACGGATTTTGTCTTACAGCTACTCGTTTGAAAGAGGAGAAAAAACTGCTCGACGACATTTTTGTCGCGAGTCAATCGGACCAGCCGTTCAAAAGTTAGAGCTGTTACAAGATTTTAGGTCGGAGCTCACCTGAAAAAATCCTAAGTGTCAGAGTGGCTTTGTATGGGTAAAATTTTGAAAATTTTCCAAAGTGTGGCATTTCGACCTGGGACCCTGACCAAAGTTTGTTTCATCAAATTTCACCGACCTCCCCCCCTCGGGAGAGCTAGCTTCGATCTTGGCTTCCAGTGGACGGATTTTGTCGTGCAATAGCTCGTTTGAAAGCTAAGAGTGAGACAAATTCACTGAAAGAAACGGCTTGTTCATATCTGTCTTCGTTTAGATGTGAGACGCCATTTAAGATTTTGGGAGATTGACGAAAAACGACAGAGTTAGAATTTCCCAAGAAACAGCTCCAGCGGGCGAATGAAGGCTCGGATTGGTAAACGGAGGCCAGATTTGGAATCAGCTTGATGTTATTGTCCAATGAGGATCGTCATCCAATGAGAATCAAGCATTTCTATATAAATAGCGAGCCTTCCACAGTGAGAATCATTCCATCATTGAATCACACGAGTGACGGACGCACATTTTCTCTCTCTCTAGTTCCCTATTCTATTATCCAACTAAAATGGTAAGTCGCTACTTCCCTCCCTGTCCTCCCTTGAACGTAAACTTAATACAATCTTTTTCATTTTCAGGCATCTACTCCATCTGCTGCACTAGTAGGACAAAATGGCGGTCAAACGTTACAAGGTTCGCTACGATCAGATCATCTACAACTGAGGCCAGTGGAAGAAACAACCAAGGTACATAATCCTACACCGCTACAGCGTAAATTTAAACAAGTCTTGCGTTATGACGATCATGGCGTAGTACTCCAAACGGGAATGCTCCCTTCCACGGATGTCAAGATAATGCACAATCAGTATGGGGACTACATACTGATCCCCGTGAGTCCGTACATTCGCCGCCAACTTGATATTATTGAGGAGTACGTGACATTAAATATGGACATTCCTACTACTCTTGCTCAAGAGTGGAAGGCGAGAGATGACAAGGATACTCCCTATAGAAAGATTTGGGATGGTAATCACATTTGCCTACCGGTATCACATTGGTGTACTTACTATAAGAAGGAGGGAGATCATTCAATACCCATCAGATGTGATGAGCTCGGAGAAGGTACTTGGGATATCCTTTTCAAAGTGAATGGGCTATATTATGGTCGGCACAAGGATAATAAAATAGCCTCGCTTTCCATGCATATGGAATCCATCCTATATATTCCAAAACCACCCTAAGTGGACGACATAATTGATCAAATCCTTAACAGCAGTGGTACGAAGTGCAAGTCGGAGAAGAATGCTGCCTCAAAACGCAAATCAAAGAAGGAGAATTACTAGTCCTTTCCTAACTCTACCCTATGACAATTCGCTTATGTGCTTTGAGTGTCGTAGACGTGGTCTTATTAGATACATTTTACTTCTTCGTTGCCATCATATCATTTGTGTATTTTGTCGTGAAAAGCATCGATGTAATTCTTCATTTTGTAATATGTTATAGAACGTTTCCTTAGATGTGTAAATTTCCGTTTTAGGCTTCTATCATCATTTTTATGGATTGTGAGGATGAACCTGTACAGGAGCTCAGTGCTATTGCTATGAACAATTGGACATATCAGATTGTTAGTGTCTATCATCAACATGCCAACTGCGATCCCAATGTTGATCAATGGGCGAGAAAACACATTCATGGACTTAATCTGAAATATTTGCAAGACTATGGCTTTTCTTGTGAGACTGCTCTTCTTATTGACTTTAAACGATGGTTAGCTGCTTTCAATGTTATACGCATCTTTTGTAATAATCCTGGTAAGGAGAGGAAAGTATTTCCCAATCTAATCATTGATGATATTTTGCTCCCACCTTGGGATAGTAGAGTGAATCAACATTATCATGAAGTCACGAAACGTTTTAAGGATTTGTCTGTTCCTATTTTGTCTGTTCGTTGTAGTAGCTACGTTCATAACCAATGCTTCTTTCCTCCTTACCTCAACACTGCCAAAGTCCTGTATGGTTATCATTGCTCGCTGTATGATAGTTACCAGCTGTATCTATTTTATCTCTTTCAAACCATTGATTTATAATGCATGCTTGTTACTGTTATTCAATAAATGTTACTATGAGAAGAGTTGTTTTCATGCAATGGATGGGTTAGATAAAGGGCGATCATGTCTTTCTCAAACGACTGCGGAACATTACATTTTCATAGGCAAAGTTTAAAAGGAGCTGTTCAAGATTATAAGATAAATTTTCATAAAGATGAGACCGACATCGAAGCAGTGGTCGATGATGCTACCACTCTATTTCTAGAGTTAATGAATACATTCTCTGATAGCATTATCATGGCGCGATTAGTTGCGAAAATGAAGTTTAGTCATTTTGGAAAGGAAGAGGTGGAAAGTCGCTCTTTCCATTTTGCTTCTTATTCAATGGAAGTGGTAGATCACCCCCAAGAATTTTTTAAAAGACATATGATAAAAATTGCTGAACGTCTTAACGCATTTAACCATCATGGTAGCAGTCTAGTGATTGAAGCGATTTCAGATATTCACATTCAACTTTCCATAAAGAAAAATTGAAAATGCAGTGGTACTTGATTGTAGCACAACTGGTTTTCGAGGTATGTCTGCTAACTCTCGAAGTATATTCCTTCTGTACATGCGTCTATTATTTAGAAAAGGCTAGCAAATTCATATCTTCAAGAAGACTTGCTATAGACATCAGTAACGGTGAAACTATGTGTTGTGATGTATGTAAGCGAAAGGATGGAAATGAAAAGCGCATCTTCAAGAGATGTAAGCATGCTTTTTGTCAACGCTGTTTCATACGTAATTGCATTCAACTTTGCAAATGTAACCACTGTGATATTGCTCATTTCGAGTGTCACTTATGTCGCAATAGTTAGTACCTATGCAAATGTGGTAAAGATAGGTTTTAGCAAAGACTAACACGGAAAATGGCGAAACGTAAAAGTCAAAAGTCTTCAAAGTTTTCTTCAGCCATTCAAGCTCTCCGACGAATGAAAGCAAATCAGCGATACAATGCTATACGACATGCTAACGATAAATTCATTCGTGAAATTATTTCTCATGTGAGGAAGTTGAGGACGAAGAAATTAGCACCAAAACAACGAAAGTTACTTAAGCGATATGCCACAAAATTGCGTTTCATCTCCAATCCTAAAGTCACCCTTCAAAGAAAGAGGAAAACTCTAACACAAAAGGGTGGTTTCCTTTCAGCAATACTTCCAATGTTAGCTCCTGTCGTGGGTAACCTATTGGGTAATATCTTTGGCTCTAAGCTTTAATTATGCAAATGTTGAATCTCAAAGTATTAAAATGGATTTCAGACTTCAATGCGATAAAGTTCTGACTGTATCAGGTCCATCTCATGCAGGTAAAACTGTTTTCACGCTGAATTTATTGGATAAAAGAAGGGAGTTGTTTAAGGAACCTATCAATCGAGTGATTTGGTGTTATGGTATTTATCAACCGTCGCTGTTTCAGGAATTGCAAAGTCGCAACTTTATTCGACATGAAGGAATTATTGCAGTGGATAAACTTCAGTCTAATGATGTTGTTGTATTGGATGATTTATTAAAAAAAAGTAAGAATTCAAAAGATGTTACAGATATGTTCACTAGCGCAGCACATCATAAAAAGTGTTTTATCATCTATATCACACAAAATTTGTTTCCTGATGGAAAAGAAGCTCGTACACGAAACCTGAATACACACTATTATGCTATTTTCAAGAATCCGCGAGATAAAAGTCAATTTGAAATTTTAGCGCGACAAGTTGCACCCAGAGGATCAAAAGCCTTAATTGAAATTTTTCAAGCAGCTACTGAAAAACCACACGGTTACTTATTCATTGACTTTACGCAAGAGTGTCCGGAATTTAGATTTCGAAGTGATATTTTGAAAACTCCCATGATTATCTACAAACTATGAGTTCTTATTCTCGCATGATTGTTATTGCTCAGGATGAATATGTACAATTGACTGCCATGCAGCAAGTAAAGCAACCTCTTGCAAATCAAATGTATAGGAAAGAAATAGATTATCAGCAAAATGTTCACATCAAAGATCCACATCGTGCTGTATTATTACAATCTGAAACCGTTGAGCAATTGAAAAACTTGAAGAAAAAGATGCGTGACTCTGTATCGACTGCTATACCTTCAGCATCTCGCACACATGCCATATCTCTTTTCAACAGTATTGAACCCCATCTCAATGTAAATGATAGAGGAGAAATCATTACAGATGAAAATAAAGTGATTGATACTTCACGCTATGAAGACTTGATTCAGTATGCGACACGTAGAAAGCGCCGTCAGGGCTATGTTCCACCTGGTTGGTCATACTTTCTTAAACTATTGAAAAAGCATAATGTACCAAAATTTGCTTTGAATAATGAGACATTGAAAGAACTTGATTCAACAGTGGCTACTGCTCCAATGCTTCAGACGATGAAAATGCCAACAAATTGGTTTAAGACGTCACCTGCTACATCCCCTCCCACACTCACTAAGCAAACAAGAGGAAGAACTCGACGTAGATCTACATCACCACTAAAACTAGTAAAAGGAAAACGTAAAACAGCTCCTCCCAGGAAATACATGTTCTCAGACTATTAATATGAAGCAGATGTGTTGCTTGCCATGTAATGAGCCGCCAGAGGTGAATGCCGTTGTCACTTGCACTTGCTGCGCCAGCTCTCACAATGAAACCCCTAAGCAATGTGAACACGATCGCAAAACCGCTAAAGCTAAATGCTGCAGTTGTTGTAAATGTAGAAAGGCAAGAAAACAAAAAGATGAGAAGGAGGAAAAAGAGTCAGTCGTCATCGACTGAACGTTTGAAGTCAATCTATTATGATGTAAAAAAACATCCGGCAGGATTTGCATCTATCAAGAAATTATCAAAAGCGAGTGGTCTTCCACAATCACAAGTGAAACGATGGTTAAAGGGTCAGGCTACCTATGCACTCCACAAACAAGCGAAAAAGAAGTACCGCACCCGCCATTATATTGTTCATGACATAGATGAACAGTGGCAAGCAGATTTGTGTGATGTCGCCTCCATTTCAAAACATAACTCGGGCAATAATTTTATTTTAACCGTCATTGATATTTTCTCGCGTTATGCGTGGGCTCAACCTTTAAAAACTAAAGAAGGGAAAGGAGTAGCAAAAGCATTCCAAACAATTTTTCGAGAAGGTCGCATTCCAAAAAGAATTCAGAGTGATCAAGGAAAAGAGTTTGAAAATCAGTATGTGAGAAGATTATTTGAGAGGCATGACATTGAGTTGTTTAGTGTAAAGAGTGCTTATAAAGCTGCACTCGTTGAACGTTTTGATCGCACATTAAAAAATCGCTTGTGGTGACATTTTACTGCCAACTTGACACAAAATTGGACAAAGGTTCTACAAGATACACTCCATGCCTACAATCACTCTATCCATCGTTCTATTGGACTCAGACCAGTAGATGTAAATGCTGACAATGTAGATAAAGTGCGCGAATCATTCCAACGTAAACGCACTCATGTGAAAAGTGATGTGAAAATTGGTGATAAAGTTCGTATCTCAAAAGTGAAGTGTTTTTGCTAAAGGGTACCTTCCGAATTGGACAGAGGAGGTATTTACAGTATCAAGGATTAATCAAAAAGACTCTCCGACCACCTACAAGTTGAAAGATTACGATAATGAAGAAATTGAGGGTAGCTTTTACCGCGATGAGATTGAGGTAGTCACTGAAAGTGAAACATATTTGGTAGAGAAAATCATTCGATGTAAAAAACGGCAAGTTGAAGAATGGTGTCTTGTTAAATGGACTGGTTATCCTTCAAGTATGAACTCTTGGATGCGTCGTGCCGACATCTTTCATCTAAGTGATCGACAGTGATTCATGCAAAGTTGTAACTAACAATGTTTAGGGTTTGAGCTATGAATCCAACTGCCTCATTATATTCACGACCCTCCTATGTAAGTAATGGAGGACAAATTTACAGCGGCGCTCGCCGCCAACGTGGAGGTAGCATACTTGGTGCACTGAAATCTGTTGTAGCACCTCTCATATCCAATGTCGGTAGATCTTTAAAACGAAATGTTTTAAGTAATGCCGTTGGCTTTGCTGGTGATGTTGCTAGTGATCTTTCCAGAGGAAGACGTTTAAAGAGCAGTTTGTTGAATCGTGGGAAGGAACGCGGTTTAAAAACATTGAAGCAGACCTTTGCTGGTGTTACTCAAGGAAAGAAATCACCTAAACGAATGAATAAAGGAAAGAGGAAACATCGCGGAGCTGGTAAGGTGCGATCTTCAGTCAAAAGGCATTCACGCAAACGTCGCAGAGGCTCTAATCATTCATCAGGCGCTAAACGACGACGCTGCTATAACTTCTAATCATGGAGTGTAAAACTTCCGGTTTTTGTTTGTTTGATCAACAAGCCATACAGACAGATATTCTTAGTTCAAGTATTGTAGATTATCATCCTCGAACAGCTGAGAATGCTGGCCCCATTGAATTTGTTATTCCTGGTGGTAGTGATGACTACATAGATTTGAGTTATGCGATGGTTGATTTGAGGTTTAGAATTCAGCAAGCAGATGGAACTGCTATTGACGATACACATAAAGTTGGACTGAACAATTTACCATTGACTACATTACTTCGCGATGTTTCTCTAACGATTGGAGAGCAGCAGGTGGAAGGTGGTCAAAGCGATTATCCCTATAAATCATATTTCAATCATGTATCACAGTTTCATCCAGCAGCACAAAAAAGTCATATGGAAGCCATGGGATGGTATAGAGATGAAGCAGGAAAATTTGATGTTGAAAATGATTAAAGATAGTAAAGTATGTCAGCTATGTGGTCCGCTGAATTTAGACTTCTTTAGACAGTCAAAGTTTTTACTCTGTAATACCAGCATGCGACTCAAGCTGACATTGAATAAGCCTGAATTTGCGCTGAATGCATTTGCTAAAGTTGACAATTTTAGAATTCATGTGGAAGATATTGCACTTTACATTCATCGAGTAGTACCGAATCCAAGTGTCATTAGAGGACATGCTGAAGGTCTTAACTGCCAAAATGCCATTTACCCCGTTCAGCATACAAAGCTTCTCACCTTTACAATTCCAAAAGATCAAAAGAGTTTCATGAAAGATGGCCTCTTTCCATCGGAAGCACCGAATCTTCTCATGGTGGCAATGGTTGAAAAAGATGCTTTTAATGGTAATATAAAGAAGAATCCTTTCAATTTTAAACACAATCAGTTAAGTGAAATTGCTTTACGTGTAAATGGTGTGAGTCATCCTGGTCCACCCTACAAACCAGATTTTGCTGCGGATCAATTTATGCGCAGTTATGTTGATTTTATGGATGTCTTTGGCTTTTACAATACGGATGACACCAACGGACTCACTATGAAAGAGTTTAAGAGTGGATATACTATTTATGCATTTGATTTGACTGCTGACAGCGATATTAGTGCCCCCTATCGTCAAGCGAACGTGCCTCATAATATTCGTTTGGATTTGACGTTCAAAAGAACACTACCTGAGACGATCAATGTATTAATTTATGCAGTCTTCGATTCAAATATTGAAATTACAAAGTATCGTGACGTGATTCTTCAGTATAATCGTTAATGAGTTGGTTGACTGCTGACGATATTAAGACTAAAGTGCAGCGTAATGCAGACGAAGCGACGTTGAAAGCTTTCGATAATGTCTATTCACTCGATACCTTACCACCTGCAGTAAATCACTATCCCATCTTTATTGTGCTAAACACTCATTCGCAGAATTTAGGCGGTGAGCATTGGAAAGCGATCTTTATTGGAGAAGACCGACGTGGTGAACTATTTGACTCTCTTGCTCAACCTCCAAATATACCAACACAGCAGTGGTTGAGAAAACATACGCGTCAATATCAGCGAAATGAACGCATACTACAACATCCACTTTCATCATCGTGTGGTGCTTTTGTACTGTACTTCATTTTAAAACGTTTACATGTATCTCGATTTGTATCTGTTATTCAAAACTTTTCATGTAATCCATCCTCTAATGAAAAAATTATTTATAAGTTCTATCATGATTTGAAATAAAAACATGTTGGAAAAATTGTTTTTTATTTTACAATCCGCTGGGTACGTACATACTCGATGAGATAGTCTAGGATCACATTTGCTTGTACATGAGATTTTAATCCAGTAATGATCACTTTACTATTATGAAAGATTGCCACATGCACAGGTAACCAACAACTAATGAGAGCTGCAGGAAAAAGTTCGGGTTCATAACACAAATTGTAACTGCTGGTACGAATCTTCAAAAATTATACACTTTGACTCAATTGAGTAGAGATCACCATATTGTCCACGGTCAGATTCGACATCACACACCTCTCCCTCTTCCATATCCGACGTAGTAGTCTTTGTAGCTCTAAGCGCATTGACTGCGCCGATGAATGAGAAAGAGCGCCGAGAATCTGTACAGTCCCATTTGGGAAGAGTTGAAGATTCCGTGAATTGTTCATCTTCACCACTAACATTTGAGGTCGGCCCGGGTAATACTTGCTGTTTGGAAGGTGTTTGTGTAATGTTGTGAGATCGATTTTGGTGTAGAGTCTGAAGCGACGGAGAATGTTGACGATGGTGTAGCGATGGCGCTTCATGATGAAAGAATGAGTAAATTGAGCGATGTACCTTCCTTTTATACTTTTCCCAACTACCTTGATGAAATGTGAAGTTAGTATGAAGTTGGGAATGATAGAGTTGAATTCGCCGATTGTTGACGCGCAGCCAGATGCGATTTCCAATACGTGAATGTCTTTTCATATAGAAGTATTTCAAATCCTTCATGATATGATGTAGAGATTGAAAATGACGATAAGATAAAGCAAACTCACTTCTCACATTTCCAGTTGAATCTTTGAAATAGACGTTTCGATCATGATCCGTTTCAATACGTTGTAGGGAATCTAATTTCCAACTCATGGTGCGTGGTAGTCATGTCTGATTAAGATTTGCATAGTAGGGCGATGAACTCACGACGAATAAATGTCATGATGGAGCGATGTATGTATCTTCTATACTTCTCCCAATTGTATTTGCGAAATGAGAAACAGTTTGCGGAATGAGAATGGCAGATTTGAATTTCATTTCTGTAATGTTGAAGCCAAACTTGATCACCCAAGGAGATGAATCTTAATGTTTCAAAATATTCCAAATCCCTCATGATATCATTGAGGTTGACAAATTGTCGCCATGTTAATGTAATACCTCTTGATGTATGACCATGAGAATTTTTGAAATGTACGTTTCCATCACGATCAACTCTGATATATTGTAGAGAGTCCAAAATCCAAGTCTTCATGATGTTATGCAAAGTCGCAGATCAGCAATATAAAAATGTCGTTTTATCATATTTTGCTTAGCAATGCGGCCGCAAATAGATTAGCTAGTAATCGAGCCGCACTCTTTTCTACTCCCATTGATCATACACAACAGCTAAATGGAAATTGGGAAGTGGATGTCACTCAACTTGTTTATAGCAACTGTGTCTATACTTTTGATCATGAGGTGATGACTATTAATATGAGACGTACAGCTGCTTACCAATGTGAAAAGGGCTGCCGAGTATACATTCCACAGTGGCCAAAGAAAGATCTCTTATCATGTAAAAAGTTTATATATGATTTCTTGAATAAAGCGTGTCAACATATCGTCCAATTTACTCCGCACAATGATGATTATAATTATGTACATCATGTAGTTGAGAAAGATTGGATTGTTGGTTTAAGTCCAAGTTTAAGAAATGATTTAGGTTACCTCGCTAGCGCCTTAACGAGCTATGATAATTTTAACGTTAATTACCACATAAGTGGTTATAAACAGTTAATATATCGAGAGGAAGCTTATTATGTAGATCTTATTCCAAGAGATGAGAAGACGTTGGTGAAAAAGATTGTGATTAAGCCAAGAAAGACAAACATGACTCCTGAAACATTATTGAAGAAATTTAATTATCTCCTTCGAGTTGATGGTAAACAAGTGGCAACAATGACTTATATCAAATCATCTAATCATATTGCAATAAGTAAATTAAATGATGATAATCTAGTATTAGTTTGTTCAAAAGATTTTCATCAGTTCTTACGACATCATTCTGCAGCTGTTCATGGAAAATTTGATATGCAACATTTACCATGTGAAAGGTCAAATCAATTTGATACAGAATGGACCGTATCTTTATACAGAAAGTGTGTAGAGCCTTTAGGTGGTATCTTACATGAAACAAGAGTGTTGATGCCTCGCATTATTACTTCAGTTAAATTGGTTGTAGATTATTTAAATGAAGTGATTAATGAGCAACATATTTCATTTTCTGAAAAAGAAGGTACTTTGTCTCTCACTATAAGTGGAAAAGGTATTGAACTAATTATGGATAAAACTCTAATGGACATTTTGGGTTTTGATCAAAATATCTTTAAAAGTGGTACTGTAACCAAAGCTAGCGCAGACATGTCGCTATCGCGTCGTATTAACTATTTTCAGATATATTCCAATATTGGTGAAGATGTACGTGTGGGAGATGTTGAAGCTCCATTGCTAGCAATGATACCATGCCAGCCAAAAAGCTGCACTATTTTATCTGAGCATACTTTCAAGAAAGTGCATTATACAAAGCTGAAATCAAACTACATCCTACAAATTGATATTGCAATTTATGACGATGCTGGTGCGTTGATTCCTTTTCATAAAGATGCTGTTACAAGTATCACACTCCATTTCCGAATGAAGAGTTAATGCAAAAGTATGCTAATATATTTTTTCCAATGTGAATAATATGGAAAGTGAAAATAAGGACTCGTTTCTAATCTACTTACCCAGTAATGCTTCTATGAATAAATTTCCCAAAAATAAACCATCAGACTATCGAGTAGAATTAAATCGCCCACTTCATTTAGAAGGTGAATGGGAGGTTGGCGTTTCTAGTATTTGCTATGATAGCACTATTCAGAATGTGAATGATGAAGAAGAAATGATATTGACTCCTCGCACCCATGATGGAATAACGATGAATAATGCATTCCAGTTCCCATACAATTTAACATCAGATGGAAAGTGGAACTATGAATGGATTCAGATAAAATCAGATTATTATGAACCATTTGGGAATGAGAAAATTATTAAGGCGTTCAATAGTGGTAATACTTCCATCATGAAGAATAAAAATCAGAAAGCTTATGAGTTTACTATCTATCATTGGAGTGGGAGACAGTTCCTTCGCTTTCATTCTTTTACTAAAGGTCTTACACTGAGGTTGGATAATGAATTCTATCCACATCTCGGTTTTGGCCATGGACTACATCTAACGTCAATTGCTACTGCAAATGTTAAAAAAGTTTATTCAAATCGAATCAACAAATTTCATTATAGATTTAAAATATTTGATGAAGATGTTGTAGAATGTGAAGAACGCATCATTTTGAAAAAGCGTGGTGTTCAACCTTTATCACTTATTGAGTTAGTAAAACGATGGAATGAGACTGTGGGTAAGAAGTATGGAGAGAAAATTATGGCGGACAAAAATAAGTTGGTTATTCAGAAATATAATGACAAACTTACAGTTTATTTCTCTCCAACCTTGCGTCATTTTGTAAGACATTATACACCTATTATTGGAAGCGGTGTGGTGTATGGTTCTCATGAATATCACACTAAAGCTGATTCAGTTAATGATGAATGGTGGGTGGACATCTATGGTGATCGCATCAAGAAAATTTACCAGTCTTATGAAGAATCTAAAGTTGCTATCAATATAATGCCGCGTCTATATCATACAGTTGAAAGCTTCATTCATGTAGTAAATCCTTATATACAACAGAAGTTGAAGCATGTGATGAAAAGTAAATATGATGTAAAGACACACCACATTTCGTTTTCAATTGAAAATCAACGCGTTGTTCTGAAACTGGGTGATGACATTCAATGTCAATTGAGTAAAAATTTGAAAAAACTCTTTGGTTTTTCAATGCTACAAACTGTGTTTACTGCTGCGCATACGATTGGTATAGAAACACCAATGACACTTGATAAACATGAACAGCACCTTTACATTCAAAGTGATTTGATTCTACCTATTTCTGTTGGTGAGAAAAAAGAATACATTTTACGTGATTTTATTCATGATAAAGACGCTTCATATGGAATAGTCGAGAAGATGTTTGAATCTATTTTCTATCATCCCGTCGTCAAACAAACTATACCCTCTATTACTATCAAAATTACCAATGGTTTACAAGAGTGCATCCATGTGAAAGATACTAAATCCCTCGTAACTTTATTGTTTCGGAAAACAAAGTGAAGTCATTGTGATACGTTTATTGAAATAAAAATATGTATATGAAAAAGTCTTTTCACAGATATAGGAGAATGAGCTGACTGTAGGCATATATTCACAAGGAAGAAACGATCTCATGCGATACATAAAACAACCATGTATATCTACAAAAAGCAACATCAAAATACTGAGTTAAAGTTGATTATGTCAATACATCTCCTGAATGTGGTAGCGTGAGTTTTATTCTTTTGGGTGGAGGTATGTTTGTGTCAGGATATCCATGTGGAAGAGATGTGTTATGTCCTATCCAACACCTCTTATCTTCCCATGCTAAAAGTAGTCGTTTCTTGAACGTGTGCGTTTTCACAGTATGAACTTGAGATTTTAAGATTGTCATATTGACAAACGTTATAGTTTTATTTGTATAGGCCTTCTTATAGGACCGATGTTTCATTTTGTGAACAATGGATTTTGATATTCCTTTAGCACGCTTAATACTATCTGCACATTCTTTTAATTTCATGGAATACATTTTAGGACGGAGGAGAATCATTTCATCTATTTACTTTCCTGCTGTTTCATCCTTAAAACAACCAAGTTTGGCTTTATTCTGTATGGAATAGAGTGGATGAGTGGGATTGTAGTTAGATGTGTCGAAATATTTTTCTAATGACTTACCTACTTCATTAAAATTTAAATCTTTTTGAGTGGTAATTCCTAAAAAGAAACTATCTGTATCACCACCCAGCAAGCGAACCTCTTTTACGAGAGGGCATGGTTTTAATATTTTGTAGAAGAGTTGATACATTTCAAGCTTGGAATAATCTAAAATCCCAATGTAGATGGGTTTGCACAACTCAACTTCAGATTTTATCTTTTTAACACCTACAAGATCCTCATCGATGATGTCTCTATCAATGAAAAGAGGTGATGAGGTCAATTTGTGATATTTTTGTTCATCAACGACTAGTTTGTAGTTCATACGTTTTCTAACATCCTCCATGGTCTTTCCGAAAAGACTGTTATTCTTATATTTATAAAAATCCTTTTCAAAATTATTTTGGGCGAGTGCACGTTTTTGACTGTTACTATCTATGTAGGGTTTGAGGAAGGCTTTCTGTCTAAATTTGATAATGCAGTGAACTGACTTTAGAAGCATGCCCATTTCTAAATAGAATTTTAGTATGCAGAAGTGCACGAGATAATTTTTCTTATCATATTGGGTGAGCAAAAGTTTGCGGCATGGTTTGTAACTTGGCTGTCCACACTCTGTTAAGTTATTATGAAATTGTGACATGAATGGTGAAAACATATCTTCAGTCACTTCACCAGATTCAGGTGCGAGTGGGAAATCAGCAGTTTTATTTTTGATACTATTTGGATAAATCAAAAATCCACTTCAAAATAATATCCCCAATCACCTTCATCTGGAATCTTCAGAATGTTTGAAGGGTTGGAGTAATACGTAAGCTCATCTTGATTTAACCAACTAAACTCGGAATGAGGTAGTGGTTTAGACAGTGAACTGCCATATAAATTATTTTGGTCATAGTACTTTAGGTGGATATGATCATTACCTACTGTTTTAGATTTTATGTGATGCTTATTCACAAATGTGAGACCACCGCGTATTCCGCGCTCAAATATGTTATACATCTCGGGGTCTTGTAAGAGATGGATGGTCTCACCAGTCATTTTAAAGGCTGATTTAAAGGACATGGCTGGTAGACTGACAAAGTGGACAGGATCTAATTTGTCTTCTTCTAATGCCACTCGTCGAAATTCCTGAAAGACATCAGCCAGCAAAATGACATCTAATTCTAAGTAAGCGATCATATAATCGCCAAACGTTTTACAATCAAATTTTATCCATGCCTCTTGAGCATGTTCATAGTCCTCTACTGGACAATCTTGACCCGTCAAATCGTTTTGGAATTTGTCAATGGAAGGAAGGGTTGTTTCAATTAGTTTAGACATTGAGCTAAAATACGCATAGGGAAAGACTCCTTTGCGAGTGATTATTTCATCCGTTAAGTTTGGATAGTGTTTCTTCAAAGTTTGACTATGAGGAAGAAACTTGAGATTACGAACGAGAGAAGCTAGTGACGCTGACATGAATTGGAATGAATCTAAAAATTTTATTTCGAAGAAGACTGTCTTATTTTCTTTAGTTTTATCTACTGGTACTTTTGCTGTCATTGCCATGAATTTTTCCCTCGTTTGCGCTATTACATTAAACTGCCACGATTTCATCTGGCTCAACCCTCCTATTATGAGCGTATGACTGTCATAGCCCTTAAAGTTATGAAAAATGACGGGTAGTGCACGACGTCTCAACCTAAGTGAAAAGTTACATTTGGAGCAGAGTGCGTTTCTAAATTTACCAGTGATGTGATCATGATCACGCACTTTCTTAATTTTATCGTCATCAAACGTTTTATGACATTTAGGGCACGATGTGCAACTTTCAAATTATTGTTTGTCTTCATCTGACATATGTAGTGACTTACGCTGCAATTGGGAATCATATGATTGTTGAAATTTAGCAGCTTTATCGAGAAATTCTAGAAATTTTGAAATACAATCTTCACCTTGCCAAGTATGCATTTTGTTTTGTCTATTCCTAAAGTGGTCATGCCATACTTCATAGCAGGATATGGCTGCTGGCTTGTGGATGATATCATCAATGTAGCATTCTATGTCTGCGTAAATGACACGCAGGGGACTTAATTCGTCACCATTATCCCTATGTGAAAATATTTTATCTTTGGGCATGCGTTCCATTTGTAATTTACCTCGCTTGCACCATTCATAGCGAGTTTCAAATTTATCTTTACTCCAAAAGGAGCGGATGCAGCGGTCGCATACAAAATGTTCACCTCTTTTAGAGTGCCCCAAGTGAGTGTACAAGCGAGAGATTTTGGGAATACCACAGTAGTGCCATTCCTCGCTATCATCTTGTTTTACTAATAAGAGGTTGACTACACGTTCATAACAAGTTGAACGTGAATTATAGCGGGCACCCTTCAACCCCTTCTCCCACACGTGAACGACAATTTTAATCTGATTATGTTTTTCGAACGTTTCTACATCTTTGATTTTCATGTTGTTACTATCACAACCTTCAAAGTCTAGTTCATCCTCCCACTGTCTATAGCTATAGCTATGATTTCGATTCGCGTTGATATCATTATAGTGAAGGATGGATAGGACTGCATATTTGAAACACTGTGATTTACAATCGACATTGATGACAGCTTTCTTATTATACAACGTTTTTGGTAGTTTAAATGTGCCTCGAGCTGCATGACTTTCTAATAGGGAAATTTTGAATATGGCTGAGTCCACACCATCAAAAATGAGAGCGCTGTCGCGTTGATTGAATTTATCTACATTTGATTTTAAACATTGAATGTGAAAATTTAGCCAAGACTCGCAGTCTACAACTTCGGTTGCGGAAGAGGAAGGAACATGAAACTGTATTCTCTCCGTCACTTGACCCGTTTGAAAATCTATCTTAATATATTTTAGTTTAAGGTAGATGAGCGCCTTCATTTTAAAAAATTGTCTAAATTGTTGAAGAGCGCTTCGATAATGTTAGAATTTTGAAGGATCCACTCAGGAAAATCTACTATTTGAGTATTGGACTCCATGCAGTAGTCGCGTACTAAATTATTATGTGAAACATTAATGAGGGAGATGGTAGAGGTACCGTTGGTGTAGTGATCATTTGCATGCGTGTGTTGAAGTCTGTGCGAAGATCGTTGAAAGTGACTATCAAAAGAAAGAGGGCACAAATCGCAAGGAAAGGAGATGTCATCGTCAGAATCAACTTCACCTCCGGAGATTGACGCCGATTTGCGTTGACACACACGTTGTTTGATGTGACGAAGGAGACTGTGCTTCCTTGTAAACATATGTCCGCAGTCGGCACATTCCCAATCGTTGCCTTGTCGCGAGAGTCCTGAGCTGGAACTCACATCACCTGAAAGAGAAATCATTCTATCATCTCTGTTCAAGTCTCAGTGTATTGTTACAACCTACTTTGACTCAACAACTCTAAACTTTCCTCGAGAAGGGAGGGCGTTGGTGATGAAGTTGATGCCTGAAATTGAGGAAGATGCTATTAGCCACAAGTTTGAGGGAGATGAGTGAAGAAATTTTCAACTTACCATTTCAACGAAATCAAGTTTAAGGTTGATACTTCAACAAGGAATTTGGAATTCACGAGAGAGCAGTTCACTTGTACGCCTCAAATATAGAATTCGCCAGAGAACACTTCACTTATATGTCACAAAGACAGAGTGAAATGACACGAATGTCACTTTACATATATACTTTCATATTCATCATTCATTGGCTGTTCATTCTGATTGGTTGCTTGTTGATACTTAAGAATTAGAAAACATTTCAAAGTTATTATTCACAGTCAACATGACAAGCCCTCCGACAACGCCAAACACAAAATTCTCTTCTCCATGCTCAACACCAAAGGCGCTCGTTGCACCAAACGCTCCAACGAAGGGGAAGGTAGAGAAGGTGTACCGACTGGACAATATCAGAAAGTTGTCATTACCAGCGGACAACGAAGAGAGTGTATGTGAGGAGTGTCCCGACTTAACAGGCGTGAGGTGGAAGTATCTGCAGTACGATACTGATGATGTGATGGAGATCACCAGCACCAAATTCCTCCACCAATTATGGGAATGGTACACCCCTAACTCCCAGCCACGAATTATGGCGGAGTGGGAGTATATCGACAAAGTGAGGCTAGCAGTAGAAGAACGATTAAAGCAAGTGAACTGTTTTTGTTATCTATGTGAAGCCAGACTCTGGGACGATATTGACGATGAAGACCTTTTGAAATACATGCCATAATAAATTTTTATTTCGTATTATCTTTGCTTTCATACTGACTTACTTGAATGGGGCTTCAGTGGATGATTTAACCATGTATACTTTTTCATTTGGAAATACATGTAGTAGCACGCTTAGTCTAACTTGTAAATCTTAAAACATTTCATATGGGCGATGATGGTAGATGAAATAGTGTCAAATAAAATTAAGATGGCTTACACTTCTGATACAGGGATAGCAATCGACTGCGATCCATGTGTAAAGAGCTTCTTAGACTACGGATGGGCTTAAGTGGATGATTTAACCATGTATACTTTTTCATTTGGAAATAGTAGCACGCTTAGTCTAACTTGTAAATCTTAAAACATTTCATATGGGCGATGATGGTAGATGAAATAGTGCCAAATAAAATTAGGATAGCTTACACTTCTGATACAGGGATAGCAATCGACTGCGATCCATGTGTAAAGAGCTTGTTAGACTACGGAAGAGAGAAGTGTGTTATGTTGCGTGTGGCGCGTGAGTGTCCTCCCATTTTATTCCATTCATCAATTCGTCTCATTGATAGAGACAGGTAGAACTCATGGTTCTCATAACGTATGCAATGGAAAGTTTTAGGCAACCTTCGACAGTTGGCTAAATGTCGCCCTGGCGCGAATGCATACTACGTTGAGACAGAGGCAATCACTTGCAAACATGACGCAGAGAGGTTGAACAAGATTGACCATTGCCGAATGTCCCTTGCGGTATACATAGCTACGGGTTTCACCGCCGCCCTTTACAGGAACGCCCGTCGAAAGGAAGTATTACACCGAACTTCATTTGCAACGTTCAAGTTGACTGATAGCAGATTCAACTTAATGATAGTATTCGCCAGTCCGAAGACTGCCCAGGGCAAACCGCGTGGAGGTTCTATCATGTCTTGACCCATGGTGGCCCTTAAGAGAGACGATGGTTCGTTCTCGGTGTCAATTAAGTTGACTATTGGCTAGAATAGTCAATGGATATGACGGTTAGGTTCTCATAGACCCTATACCGCCTAGGTCGTGCTGGTGCATCTGGCACCTTTCGGATGCGGGTGGTATTCGGATTCCATACCTCATCCGTCCAAATGATCTTCTTAATCTTCCCCTTCTTCTCATCCTCTTCATCCCACTCGTCGAGGATGATGAACTCGGGAATGGCGTTGTCTTAATCGATGAAGACAGGAATGCTATTGGCAGGAGACGTTGCTTCCATCGTGACTTAAAATTGAATGAGAAGCGCTACAATCTTCTGGCTTATATAGAGTTTTCAACAATGAATTGCTCAACAGCGAATCAGAATGCTTCAGGGATGGCAATCGACTGCATAACGTTCAAGTTGACTGATAGCAGATTCAACTTAATGATAGTATTCGCCAGTCTGAAGACTGCCCAGGGCAAACCGCGAGGAGGTTCTATCATGTCTTGCCCCTAGGTGGCCCTTAAGAGAGCCGATGTTTCGTTCTCGGGAGTGAATTGATGGGGTGGTGAAGGCGGGCAAAGATCTGCAATGAAAATGATATGTAATAGAATAGGATATACTATCTTATTTACTTTTCACTCACCAAGTTAGCCATCCTCAGGTAGTCTCGTGCGCTTCCTAACAGAAAATTTGTGGAGATGGCCGCGCATTCTCAGGGTGGCATGGAGACTTTTTTTGGTTGGATGGCCGTTATAACAAATTATTGACTCGTCCTGACTGCGGTTGACGAGTACTTCACCGTCCAAATGATTATCCCGAATAGGGAGGTGAAGCTCAAACAACCTATCCTCATTCACACGATTCCACTCATCCCTCATGCGCTCCAACTTCTCAAACGCCTGCCTCTCATCACCCCGCCGAGCCACAGTCCTCTCCAACTCAACATTCCTCGCTCTCAACACACTCATCTCCTTCATCATCTCCTCAAACTTCGCTTCTGCATCTCTCATTCTTCTCTCCGCAGCACTCGCCCTCTTCTCACAGTCATCATTCTTCTCTTCCAACTCTCGCGTCTTATTCTTCAAATCAGTCACACTACGCCTCATTCGAATATTCTCATCCGCTACCTCCTTCGACTTCAGTTCCTTCTTTTTCAACTCATCCAACTCCTTCATGACTTCATCCTTCACCTTCTTCAAACTCTCATACTTATTCACCAACAAATCATGCGCCATCTGCTGCGATACATGCTTCTTCTCTTTATCCTTCAACCACCTCGCCGACTGCTTACGAATCCCACCACTCTTCACTTTTGGGGAAGATGAGCTCTGCGGGGGGTCGGTGATGACAATGTTTGACACCTCCGACGACGAAGAGCTCAACTTCCTCACACGCTCCCTATCTAAATCCACATCATCCTCATCATCACTCTCAAGCACTCTCTTTCGCCCAATCTCAGCCTCCAACGAAGCAACTGCTCTCGCCAACTCATCATTCTCAACAACATTCTCAACAACATTCTCCACCTTGCCGTCTCGCTCTATCGCCAACATTCGCTACCTCTCTTCAACAATCAACTGCGTGAATCGCAAGTCATTCACCAAACCTCCACTACAGTCACCATGCACTCTGTAAAAACGCGCCTCATCCTCATCACCCTTCAACACTCTATACTTTACACACGCAACCCTATTCAGGATAATCATGTGGTCAGTGCCCGCCTTCTTAACATGCGCCTTGGCGTCCGCACTGCGATTTATTCGACCGCACACACACATTTTGATGTGGAATTTTCGGTTTTTATCATTTGCCATGCCTGAGATTTCTCGTTAACTGTAAGATAATGAAATTTGTATAACTTTGGAATCATGTAGTACAGTCATATTCCTAAAGCATTACACTTAGTGACGAATGATAGATTTGAGTGTAGTGAGTGGCACTCGATCGCGTCGACAGCCCGAAGGCCTTGTACTGATCACTAGGGAAGTGAGAGATCTTCCCCGATACCCGCTCTTTACAGCTGAAGACATCATTGTCACTGCCCCGAAGTGGTAACAGCAACGCCGAGTCAAAGGTAGTGATCAGTAGCTGGGATCTAACCCCTCAAAGCTGCCTTAGACTTAGTTAAATTTCAAATCTGATAGCAGATTTGAACTCAGCATACTTGAAAACCTTAGTCTACATTTTAAACTTTGAAAAAACTGAAAATTAAGAATTTTTAAAAAATTCCGCATTTTACTACTCATACTACTTTTTTAAAATTTTATCAGTAGTAAAGACACTATCAAACTCTATCATACAAACTTTGAAGTAAGAAGATAGCTTGCCTACTTCAAAAGATAGAGTCCTTTGAAACACCCGATATCGGGAGCTCAGAGCGACGACCGTCGCTTACCTCGTCTTTCGATGAAGTGATCAGACTTACGTTGTCGGGGGTTTATATATGCTCGGAAGAAAACTTAAAATGGCTCTGTCTCCGAAAGTATTCATCGTAGCGACATGCGGTTTGTTGCAAACGATTCGTCTCATCATTCTCTATCATATGACACCTGAACCATTCTCATCTGACCACGGGAAGTTGGTGCGTCAGCACATGTCCATGTAACATGCCACAAGTGAAAAAATTCCTAAGTGTGAGAGCTCCAGTGTGGTGAAAATTTTGAAAAATTTAAAACTTCCGAATTTCGACCTGGGACCTTTACAAAAACATTTTTCATCAAGTTTCACTGACCCCCTCCCCTCCCCCCCTCGTTCGGAGAAATTTGATGAAAAATGTTTTGGTGAAGGTCCCAGGTCGAAATGACACACTTTGGAAAATTTTCAAAATTTTGTCCATACAAAGTCACTCTGACACTTAGGATTTTTTCAGGTGAGCTCCGACCTAAAATCTTGTAACAGCTCTAACTTTTGAACGGCTGGTCCGATTGACTCGCGACAGAAATGTCGTCGAGCAGTTTTTTCTCATCTTTCAAACGAGTAGCTGTAAGACAAAATCCGTCCACTAGAACCAAAGTTATAAGATTGCTGTCGGGGGGGGGGGTCGGTGAAATTTGATGAAACAACCTTTGGTCAGGGTCCCAGGTCGAAATGCCACACTTTGGAAAATTTTCAAAATTTTGCCCATACAAAGCCACTCTGACACTTAGGATTTTTTCAGGTGAGCTACGACAGTCCACCCTCCCAACCTGGCCGGTACACCACGCCAACCTCGAGAGCGCATCACCTCGCGCTACGACGGACGGCCAGAGGGGGGGGGGACGTCAGACTCGAAGCAACACGGCGGCACACCACGACCGACTCGACGGACAGGAGGGGGGGGACGTCAGCGACTTTTTCGACGGCGGCCATCTTGCGCTATCCAGAAGTGGAGTTTTACTTACTACTCACATTGCCTCGCGTTTCGCGTCAATACTACCTACTTAGTATCATATAATTCACCCTTATTCACTCTCTATACAGCAAAAACACATTTTTTAGTACACACCAAGTATTCCTGAGAAGTCCAGAATATCTGGACAAATATAAGTCTGATCTGACGTATTCCTATTATAGGTCCGTTAATTGCACGCACACCATCGAGACATATCCGTAATCATTGTTGGCTCCCTAATGGAATATGTGCAAATCACAGCCTCTTGATTCAGAATTCATTAAGTATTTAGTCAGTGTATTTAGAATACCAAACTTTATATGTACTCCACATGTTATTATTCCCATAAAAGTTGCATAAAAACTTCTTTATACAAAGATGAATGTTTTGAATCGATAAAAATACATGAAAAGGTATGTAAATAGTTCGTCAAGATGTATGTAAATCTATCAAAGTGCATGTCAATACAATATATATTTAGAATAAGCTGTCGCGACACTTCGGCTCAACTCAAGAGTAACAGGTATGGTAGAATTACTCCACTCCTTGTATTTCAAGATAGATTTTCAGACGACCAAAGCCTTGATGGTTACCAGATGAAGACTCGCTTTTTGGTAACAATGTCGGAAAATGTTGAGAAGCTCCGTTCTATCTCCGCATTCCCGTGTGGCAATATGAAAACAGCTTTCGAAACTTTAGTAAGCAAAGGGAATTTTCCGATCTTCTCAACCTCTGCCCAGTATGTACTAATATCACGCGAAAAACTCTTGTCAACAGATTGATCATTCAGCCACACGTGGAATAATCTGGCTCCAACTGTCAACTGAGACTTCTCAGCTTCTTCAACCACCGTGGGCATGTCGCGCGCCAATTTCGTCACTCATTTCTCGAAGTTTTTGTTCCGGTGCTCGCCAGGTTCTAAAAATTTGCAAATACTTCAGCAAACGATTTCCGAAAGGAAGATATTCTTTCAATTTCCTTGAGCCAGTTATGAAAAGGCTCGCACAGCGTTGATAGCAACCTGCTGATCATGGGTTGCCATCTTGAACAAAAACATCCGCGCTTTTTCGCCTATGATTTTACTGTAGTCACCGAGCCAATTTTCCAACACTTTCGTTCGATGCATGACGGTTTGATGAACCTTAGAAGGTAGCGCCGGTATAAATTAACAATCGCTTCATGCAATTCGTGAACACAATATCCTGATCTTTGAAATAGAAGCCCAAAGGGCAAACAAGGTTTTCGGGTCTTTAAGGGTGTTATTAATGTTCTTAGCGCGATCGTTCACAGATTTGTTTTCTTCGAAGAAGTACAGGAGGACATCGAACAGGTGAAGGACACGTGCGATCACGCTGAGAACTTGGAGCCACCCGAAAATAAAAAGACTGATTTAGTGTTTAAAAATCACTGTATCTATGTCAAATGTAATGACTGCTAAAATGAATGTGAAATTTACTGAGGTATCTTATAGTTATTATCTATTGAAGTAAGGGACTTGACATCGATTTAATTCACCACGAGATACCCGCAGAAAACGATGTTAGTCGTACCGAAGTAAGATAACATTATACCGGGAACTTTCAGATGCCACCGGCAGTCATGGTCAGGCGAATGAATCTCTTTACGTGCACTGGTGGCAAAATGTCTTGCGTATCCCCCGCGAAATACCTGTTTTGATGGCTTCGCAGTCCCTCATCACTCCCATCGATATATTTTTGGAGATTTAAGCGATTTTGCTTTAATCAACGTCGAAGCGCGACCAGGCGGGTACCTGCTGACGACTGGCTATTGATTTTGTTGGTTTTTATTCTTTTCATAACTATTTTGTTAACTTTTTGTGATTATAAGGGTAAAACTGCTCAGACGTTGACCACCAAAGCATTACTAATTACTAGTATCTATTTGTATCTAAGTTCCTATTATATCGAGTCTGAAAAAAACTGACGCAAGGGATCACTTATTAAGTGGCCTTGTGTGATCTTGTACAATTAAGGGTGAAGTCCAGATCGTGTAGCGCAATGTCATGGACCCCCGAGATGGTCCTCCCGGCACGTCTTAGATCTAATAAAGTCTTAGTGCTTAGCATCTGAAGAGGATCATGTGTATGATGGATCAATAGGGTTAAGTCCACCCGCTCATCCGGTGCATAGAGGTTAAAGCGCGATTCTTTGGACCAGAGAATACGCCTGAAATGCTCGATCGACCATCATGCTCTCTAGTCCGATTCATTCACGTTTTCTTCACATGCTTAGTGAACAGTGACTTTAATCTTGACTTGCAGGTGTTGTAGGCCTACCCTATGCTGAGGAGCATGAGTCACAACCTCCTCCGACCATGGAAACCCCTGATGCTCCATGGAGACCATTGGGCGATGACCATCATCGTTTGCAGTTCTAGAGACTCGCCGACGACTCTCTGAGTCATCATTCTTTAGTCTTTGATCGCTCATCGCCTTTGAGCAGCTGGGACCTTTGAATAATATCTCATTTCTTTGATGGGCAAAGAATCTGGAGAAATCTCAAAATATCAGTTGAAAAATGGGCAGGACTTCATGCCACCAGTGGTGCATTAAACAATATACAAGCATTTAGGACCTCAAAGTCATTTTCTCTTTTTTAAATGACAAATGAAAAGAATTACAGCAATCTCAAATAATGCATAAAACTGGGAACCGGACGGTTATCCAACGAACTTGAGTCCTCGTTAAAACTGAATGATTTTGTCTCTATTAAATTATAGAATTCCGTTTAACCTGAGTAAATGGCAGTAGGACAGTATTTTCGAAGAAACTTGTTACAAAAACTAATCAGTATATCTTCTTCATTATCAGAAGCTCGCGTGCATCATCTTCATACTGTACTGACTGAGGTGAAAAAGTAAATATACAATTTCCCTATTTGTAAAGCCTACGATCCCTTAAGAAATTGTGGTGGATCGTAGATAGTAATGATTCATTCACACATGGCAGGTAAATTTCGTTGATCAATGTCTCATAGTAATGGCGTCAAAGTTCAATTAACTATTGACCAAAAAGTAGATTGACTGAAGTAGAGTGCCAGTTCGCTTCGGCAAGTGTTCGAAAAATGTCCACATATTTGAACAATTTAAGCATTGAATTCCTTGGCAGCCGTAGAAGCGTTTCGTTTTACGAGAACTCTTCATCGCTCGGAGAAACCCAAACTACAGTATATGAGGTATGAGTACCCCGTTGGAAGAAAAGCTGTATAAGAATTCAGTGCTTAAAATGTTCAAGTCTCTACTAGGCCTAGTAGTAGTTCCTTAACTCAAGGCAATGCGCACTTGGCACATGTGTGATAAAAAGAGCGAAAAGGCGAAATAACATTGTCAACATTAAAGACGTTTCGACCTTCGCTGGAGTAATAAAGTTCATTACTGGAAGAGTTAACAAACCGACATATGACTCAGATACGATGAACTAGCTATGATATTATACATGCAGTTCTATATGCATAAAAAGACAGAAATTCATAATTCCCACTACGATATGCATGTATATTAATTAAAAACAGAAACTGGAATTTACATTCTAATCATCTCATTCCGACTGTACATTTACTGTGATAAAGCATGGCGTGCAGCCATTTACATATAGACTTACCTTTATTGAATGCGATGAAAATTGGAATATTACATCGAAATGCTCCGATCGGTCAATGAAAGCGCTGATAGACAGATATATCGATTGTTCATAAACTTAATTTAACAAATTATTAAAAGCTTATCGTAAAAACAAGTTGAAAGCATGAAAGATGAGATTTGATATCGAATTCGGTGACAGATATTGATGCGATGAGATTGATTTGAACAAAGCATAAAAACTTCGAGATTCCTTAGGAAACCTGAAATGATATAATCGTATACAAATCCAAACAAGCACTGTTTATCGTGAAATTCGTGACCATCATAGAAGAAAAAGTCTACCCTTTTAGTTGAATTCCTCCAATAGAAGGCTATTAGTCGATGGATACCGGTGCTTACAACAAATGAAGCTCAGACAAAATCTAAACTGTTAACCGAATCAATTGAGCCTAAAAGTTTATATCAAATAGGTCAAACCTGTGATGAATTCTACAATAATTGAGAACTTTGCAACAATTTTGTTAAGCAGAATTAGGACAAATATCAAGAAGACCTCTAAATATCACAAATTTGTCATTATAAAAATTTCGCGTCGAAGGTTATCATTTCGCGCAATTCGCGTATTTCGCGAAATACGCGAATTAGCGTCACCATTGGACTACTGCTTAGATATATCCGTTATCATAAACAAATAAGTTAATTCTGCTTATTTATTTGTTTGCTTCATCAACTGCCTGTGTCAAGTATGACATCATTACCTCCATCGCACGATTTGTGGCATCGTTTTCACTTGAATGGGATTGTGTTTAACAGAAAAGTGGATGAAAGTGGAAAATGATAACTCGGCAACTCATTGGCAATATTTGGCTCTGTCAAGCCAATGACCCTGTGGGAACGCATCTTGCTAATATCAACAGATTATCTGGCGAGGTAGCGATTTTGTGGATAATTTTTTTAAAGGTTCATTTTCGTGTAAAAACTATCTCCGCATGTGAAAATGGTCATAATTTATCCAAAAACATGTGTAAAATTAAAAAACGACAGGTGGCGAAAAAGTTGCTATAATTGGTTGGTAGATATTTGGTTACTAATGCGAGCTGATTTTTCGCCAACCGGCGAAATCGTGGATATTGTAGCAACTAATTAGTGGTAAGTAGTAATGTTCGTATATTACCTTCACATGAAAATATATTGTATACTCAGTCTGATCTGATAAAAAGGGATCTTTTTTAATTCACGAAGGCTTAAACTAAAGTAAGTATTTATCTTCCATAAATGTCGCAGTAAATACTATGATATTATTCAAATATTTGTCATTGTTGTAAATTATTGAATGTCAAGAGATGTTATGAAAATTGATATATGAGGATTCTCTATATTCTTATCAATATCAAAGAATGATAGTCTGCACTTATTTCTTAGATAGATTAGCCATATGTGGGGGATAGTGAGGAGGTGAGGGAGAGAATATAGCCTCGGCTGTAGATGCGGATTACTAAAGAAAATAAGAGAGAAATTCAAAAGTAAAAGGTGACAAATAGAGCGCGAATTGTCGCCGGCGAACTTCGCCAGCGAATATCCCGCAAATATGACTGAACTTTAGCATGATATTCTGCAGCTGACATTCGCCAGTTTTTCGCAAGATTCGTTCCCATAGGGGAGATGTCTGAAAATTTTGAGCATCAATTAAATTGTGGGAGAAGGGCATGAAAAGTTGCTAAATTTTCAGGGGGACACGTGCACTCGGTGCCCCGCCCCCTCCCCCGGTTCCGCCGTGCCTGTATGGCGGTATTCATCTTTTTCACTAAGTGTTTGATAGAAGAGACAATTGGAAAAAAGCCGAAAAATTAACGAAATTAATTTTTCACGAAGTGCACTTTGAATCCCCAAAATCGGCAACCATTTCCAAGTTCCCAAGGTGTGACATTTTTGGAGTTCAGAGATGATGTCATTCATTGAAGTGCTCAGTCCTCTCTTTTCGATAAGATTAATAGCAGCACAGCGTTAGGGTAAATCGACAGTCGACGCAACTAAAAATCGGAGAGAAGAGGCGCGCTTGAGTTCAAAGTCTTATTATGACCTTGCGTGTATTCGTTCTTCAATGCCATCATAGTCATTTTGCATAAATACATATCATTACATTAATTATATGTTCACATGAAGCAATGGTCAATAGATGCATGTATGTTGTACTGTGCATGCATCAGCAATTTTCTTTTTTAACTTAGTTATATGATTCGGGAACATTTTCGTGTTTTATGTGATTGAGTCAATTCAAAGTATAACGGGTGTATACACTGAGATTAGCCTACTATATATTTACATTAAGATGCATGTACAAGATTCATGTAGTTGACCAAGTGACGGCAAATCATCCTTCCTGAGTCGAATCTACAGCGACTTAAAGTTGAGAATGGACAAATTCTCCTATTCAAACTGTGTTAAGTTCCGAGGTTTCTGCCCATCTAACAAGTTCTGCTCGTGTACCGCAAATTTCGATGAATTTCCGTTCTAGTTATAGCCTACATACCATGAGCGCTGAAATCAAGTTCCGCGCACACACATAATTTACCAGTGGTCAGCAGGTGAACAAGGAAATCCACAGAATTAGATTGTTTAGCTGTATCACTTTGCTAGAAGTGCAAACTGAATCAAAATAATGACACATGCAGGAACTTATTAAGTGGGCAAAAAGAAATTTTTAATACCTTGCAAAGATAGGAAAAATAGTCGTGCGTCACTTGCGGATTGTTGTGGATTCCTTCAAAATGCTCCAATCGCAGCGATTCTTTCATATTCGAAGAATTCAGATCATTGCGCAAAAGTTTTCTCGATCATGTTGGCCCTTCCGATGATTATTAAAAAAAGTTAGCAGGCGGTCGAATAAACGTTCGCAAACTTCTCTGTAGAACTTGACATCAACTGTGTCTCCTTGCTGTGTGATCCGGTTGATAACAGTCACTGAAACGTCGCACAATTTGGTGTGTTTATCGCTGAATTGGCTGCTCATTGTTCAATTGCTATGGTATTATGTCAGCAGATTGTGCCATTTCATTAACGCTACATGTTCCAATGTTTCCTTTCTATAGTCAAACAGAAGATCTGTCTCTGTGAGGAAATCAATTTCAAGTCAAAATTTTCGTCTCATCGCATCAATTAAGTTACTGTTCATGGGACTTTAAACTAGTGGCCTCCCTCGAATAGTAACCGCACCTGAAATGTAAAGCTTTTAATAGCAACCGCGGCTGTTATTCGAAGAAAACGCTACTTACTTTTTTTAACAAGTTTTTAAGAACAATCCATATCTCAAAATTAGCACCAAATCAAAGCTTTCGTGTCATTTAAAATTCGGACTTTACTTTCTGAGATCGATTCTGATGTCAGCAAGCAGATGAATGATGTTTTTAGTACAGTTTGGCAATGACTTTTGATTGTAATCAATGAAACTACGAACATTGTATGTATAATGTGAAGTACATGCAAAACAGAGTTCCCAAATTTCATTTTTTTGCGCAGCCCGAGAAAATTGCGCAGCACTAGGCCTAAAAGTACACATTTTCCGTCATCGTTGATATCATCCCTTTTTCTGCTTCAGAATTTATATCAATTTTGAAGACGCTCTATTTGCCAGTTCATGTTTGCATTACTTTCATCGCCCTTATCTATTTTCAGTACATTTATTGTATCTATTTTGATCAAATATTTTCTAAAATTGCACATTTTTGAAACTCTTTACTCTGACAACGCCCTTTATTCATTATCTAGTGCTAGAAATATATTCTGAAAAATAAAACAGGATTACAGTCTGAATACGATGCTTTCATTGAAAACGATGTAGGCCTATCTATTGTAAAAATGGGGAAGTCCATATCGCAAAATTTTGCATTTAAACTCGAACAATATACGCAATACAAAGCAGGAGCAGACTGCATTGATAAATTTGCACTAACGATTTTACCTAAGTGTTCAATGAATATATGAAAACTTCCACATATTGGTCCTGCAAATTATAAAGACAACTGCGTGACGAAAAATTATAAATGGTTCAAAATGAAGGGACCATAACAATAAACAAGGTGTAGACTGCGCGATTAGATTATAAAACTAGATTAATCTCATAGAAACGCGTATATGCTAAAAAAGTATCATCTAATTCCGTATACAAAATAAATCTAACTTTGTATTAGGCCCCTACATAGCTTTCAAAAAGTCATAAATGTTGTTTGAATAATCCAAACAGAAACTCACTTTTAATTTCAGCGAAATCAAAGCAAAATGTAATTTTCAGTCCCATTATAACATAAACTGAAGAGGAAACAACAATTTCTGGTGAGCTTCTCTATGAGCTCAATTCATCTCGTTGTCACCATGTTATAGCACTTAGGCCTACCGGCAAAATAAAGTCACACAAAAGAAGTTCATAAGAACGCAAGCTCCCTTTCTTCCCGACTACAACTCGTGTAACATAGGTTCGAGCATCGAAAACAAGTTAGTTAGAACTCCTTAGTCTTTTCACAGTAGTTCCTCTGTTACACAAGATGCTTTAATTAAATCCGTTTTACCAGGTAAATATTGTAAAGTTGCTCACAATAGTTCATCGCAAAAACAGATTTGTTAATATTAAACAACAGCACTCCCCCCAGAACTTTCTAGCTGGTTTGTGCTCGAATCCTGGTCGGACGAATTGCGGTCTGAAGGGTAAGTTGCGCAGTATCATCATACGTAAACCCAAAGCAACTGTTTGCTGAAACACACCGATTTATTTCTCTTGGTCTTCTGAAAGTAGTCGGCACTGAAAGTGAATAATCAATACATCCATCTCAGCTGTCGTTGTAGTCGGCTATAAAATAATTATACATGAAGAAATTAATCAAAACCATTCCACTGTCTAAACCGGATATCTCAGGGATAAGCCATGACAAATAACAAAATATTGATTTGACTGGAAATTTCTAATATTCATTTCACGTCATCTAACTGTCACTTTAACCCAGTCTGTAGTAATGGCATAATAAATGCCCAGTCTTTAGAATTATTGCCATCTAGTGTTTCTGATTACATCATTTTATTCTGATGTTTATAATTACTTTTTAAACCAAGACATAATTCACATCTGAATAACTACATTCAGTCCTTGGTTCGTTAGGCGATATAATGTCCAGGGCTTGTTTCATGTAGCACTCTTCAACTCGCTGTCTTCTTGTACCCTCGGCATTTTTCTCGCTAAGGAGATCACTTTCCTTTGACAAAAGCGTCCGAAGATCACGACTAGTCTTTTCCTCTAACGAGATTTCAGCTCACAATATTTCTCCGTTTTTATTCTTTTTTATTATTTCTTCCACTGCATCTCTTTCCTTACATTTAACTTCACACATTGCGGCATGAGTTCCTTTCAACAGGGAAACCAATTACGGAGTGATAGACATTTGATACGACTTCCTTTAACAACAGTTGGTCTTTCTTGAAAAGGACTGGCACTGATGGGTTATCTCTCCCCCTCCCCAGGTATTGAAATTTGTCTAAAATCTGCAAAATTGAATCAATCGTCACCAAACTTCAGGCAGGCGTACTTAAGCATATTTTCTGCCCATATACAAAAATTTATGCAGATCGGACAAGCACTTTTTGCATTAGAGACGATAGTGTGAAGTGTAACGATGTCTACAGCTTGATCTGACTTCGACCTCGTCTGTTCGACTCATTAGTCATTATTGGTAATCGTTTTGTATTGTTCTCTCTCCATCTTCGTCTTTTCCATTGCTATTTGAATTCTTCCCACGACCACTACCTTGCTACACCTTCTTTAAGTTAAAAATATATTAATGTAAGGGATGTGGCTTGATCATCATCACTTCACGAGTTATCGGGAAGTAACTCTGTTGACCTCAAGTGCCTTCTGCTCAAACGATGAGTTCAGAAGTCAAATCAAGCTGCAGGCATCGCTGCACTTCGCGTTATCGTCCCTTCTTCAAAAAGTATCTGTCCAATTTGCGCAAACTTTGGATGTGGGTAGAAAATATCCTCCCTAACGTATACGTAAAGTTTTGTGACGATTGATAAATTTGAAAACGTGGGGGGGAGAGAGATAGTTCATAGGTACCAAAAGGACACTGTTCAGAGATTAATTGGACATCTACACCGGTGTTTTCACACAAACAATTCGATAAGTTTATTGCGCAGAGAGGAGTGCAAAAATTGCGCATGAAGGGGCGTGAAATCATTTTTTTGCGCAGAGAACGCAAAAAATGAGCAGCTGCGCAAAAATGTGCAGGTCTGGCCACACTGATGTAAGTGTTTACACCAATTCAGAAGGTTTACTCTTTTTGGTCATTGCGCAATGTGCTATGAAAACACTTGATAATTTTGATTTTGAAGAAAATATTACACCATGGAATTTACATGTGCATCAATACATCAACTAAGTAATTGTTAGATCAATAAACTAATGATGGGCAATTCAAAGTGAATTACGACGTGATTACGAAGTCAAATGAACGGAAATATAAGTAAGAATTGGAAGGTATCTCGATATTTCACCATTTCACATACAAATAGGCCTACATGTTTTCAGTGTCCACTTACAATTCACCAGTGATGGGAAATATCTTGATTTTAATGCTAGGTTGTAGGCCTACAGAATGAATCTTAGAAAGTCAGCAATATAAACTTTCTAAAGACATCAGGCGACAGAAAATAAAATATTGTGGCGCGGACAGAATCCAGACACGGTTATATGTCCTGACAACAACACCTCAACACCATAAGAAAACCCCTTTTTAGGATATTACTTAAATGCTAATTTCAACGTGCAATAATATTCAAGTACGATTGTGTGTGTTTCCTTGAATTGTCAGAAACACGAATTCCAATGGATGAAATTAATTAAAATACAGTGTGACTAATTTGTATGTGATAGTAGAGTTCATGCAACCAAAAATTACTGCTGCTGGCAGCCACTGCTGTAACAACTGTAATTGCTTGTTATATCGAACATCAAAACAACCTCATCTTATACACAGATTTCTGCATCATCATTGAAATGAATTTGTTCATTCCATTCTGTTTAAATACGAGTAGCGACATTAAGTTGAAATTTAAAGCTTTCAATCTTTTCCTGTTATCACCAACTTACATAAAGACAATTATGAAGAGTTGACGTAAGAGATTCAGAAATGTGATTGCTTTTCTATCATTATCTGAAATTAAAATTGCTATATATCTTTCATAATCAAGTCAGATGACAATTTCTTGCCTTATAATTTTTTTGCTGTGGCTAAATGGTTTAAAATGAAACTAATTAAAAATTGAGTTGCATCACCAGTTGAAAAATGCGACCATTCTTGAATAGCTGCTACTTCATCCAATATCAGTTATCACTGATGATAAGATTTGAGGAATCGATGATTCCTGAAATTTGAAAAATCCCAGCTATTACCCGTCGAACGTATTTAGAGACACACGAATACATTGAAACATGACTCATTCAATCATGAATCTAGGACATGTTCCAAGTTACGTGTCGAGCACGTCCTGGAAGCATTATACACAAAAGGCAGCTGCTATATCAGTTGCCTATCGGGAGCATTTATTTCCGCAACAGAATTACATCTAAATTCTATAGATTTCTGAGAAGCATTAGGAATCCCACCCGTTTCCGTACTTCTCGCTTCAGTAACATACTTCTACCTAGATGTAGGTCCCTCTGCTGCCTTGTAAATGATTTAAGAGCGATGAAATGAAAACGGAATTACTTCTGATATCATATATTTCAAAAACTCACTGGAAAAACATCATCGTGACAACAAGAGTAAAGATATGTTTGGTTTTGCCTCATGCTATAAAGAGAACATAGTTACAAGATAATTGTGATCGTGACGAATTAAGTTGTCCTCACGAATATACATGGATAGGTTGAAAAATCCACTCAGGAAACTCTGCTTGATAAGTCCACCATGGATTGGAGGCAAATTCGACTTGATAAGCAGCACAAGCGTGTCAACTGAGATTCAAAGACATGAAGTCATTCCTATTTCTATGTTATTATTACCACCATAGAAATTAGCAATACCACAGAAAGTCCTAGAATGGAAATTGCATGAAAATTATGGCCCACGCCGGGGGAACTTAGTTGGGGCAAAATGTAAATTGTACGAGCTGGTTTCCAAGTTTTCTGATTGGCATTTATATTTATCAAGCCAATTTGCGATCTGGATTGTTGCCCCTTGTCCAAAGATCATGTACACAAAAGCAATAATGAATTTATGAAAGACTGCGGTGACAGGATGACAAAGAAGGAAATCCTTTAAAACGTTCTGTACGTTCATCATTTTGAAATATCGCACCTATAATCTATCAAGAGTATAATCAGACTCATATGCAACTTTTAATATAGATTTACAGAGCATGCATTGGTCCAGCTTGAAATCAGAGGCCAAGAAATCTTACAGTATTCATTTTACTTTGAAGGGTTCCCCTGTCCTTTACATTTGAACAATTTTCAAAATCTCTGCATGCATTCGAATATCAGCTGCCAAAATATCATCAAACTATATCACATAAGTCATTCGAATGATTAATTGAAGAGTTCCAGCGACATTCTATTTATCTGAGAAATGATTGTAGGTAAAGAAGCTTTCAGTGTGTTTATTCCAAAAAGGCACTAGGTTTCTTAACCGCTTGACGGGGAAATTATCCAATAATTAGAAATTTTATCTGTGAATTCTTGAGATGTTCTTCCAACCAGTACAGCGACCACTTTCAAAATGACTCTGTGAACCAAATTTTAATTCGTAATCCAGTGTTGAAAATTAGCATAATAGTTGTCAATGACTGGCACATTAATAGACACAGTATGGAATAGTAGGCTATTAACATGATATAATACCACCATCTCACTAAAATTCTCTTCATGAAGATCCTGTAATTTGCTGTCAACAATTTCAACAATCAACTTGACAAATAGTTAGACTATGATATAATGTTTTACATCGAATATGATCTACAAACCATATATTTTTCCATGTGCCATCATTGTATATAGGCAAGACATCAAACTTCCATTCTAGTGTACTATTATCCACTTCTATGATTACCACTGTCATTTCTTATTCAGAGGCACAGATGCAGATTTCACAACATACATACGTGTGATGTCACTGATTTCACATTTTCAAAGACAGATGAGGGAAATCTGATAGCAGTTCATAATTGTGACGGTCAACTTCCACATTCTGTGAAACATTATTCAATACAAATCCCTTTGAATTATCTTCCTTAGCTTTATTTCTAATGATATTTTCCTCTAAGCTACAGACAACGATATTATTCATAAAACTATTAAATGTGAAATATTTCCAAATTAACAGGCTCAATGTTCGTGAATCATGCAGTAAAATAAGTTGACTGTAGAAATGCTTCACTAGCTTGTAGAGATGTCGGAGCTTTACTTTAGTTGGAAAACACGGGCATAGCATTTTGCTTACATCCTATAGTCACTGAAATATGAGCCTTTTCGCTGGGGAGTGGAACATATTAAGCAGAGAATGTCGAAAGCACACAAACTTCCGTTTAAGACACACGCAGACACAATACGCTGCGACTTCTGTATTTGCGTAAGAATGGAGCTTTGCGTTATATTACTATCAACAGCAAATAATTATACTCGGATTACTCTGTTTACAGAAGTGTAGCAACATCATCCTTAATTTGGGGCTTCTAATAATAATATGTATTTGCAGACAAAATAGATGAAGGAAACAGACAAGTCAAAGACATAATGGCAAATACAAAAGCCCTTTAGGGCTTCAAATCAAACAGTTACAAGTAGGTTTCTGAAATAAGCTTGTGCACGTCACCTATCCTCTACCAAATATCAGCTCTAACGAAATATGAAGAGATGCTTTTCTTGAACTTTGTTATTGTATTCACATTAATTTCTTCCATCTTTAATGCGTTCCAATGAGATACAATTTCCACAATGTAGAAGTAGCTATGGTAGTCATGGTGTGCAAGCCTCTTTTCCAGTTTGAAATTGTGGCCTCTTTGGCAGCAAGCCTGCCGAAAAAAGTCGTTGAAGTCTACATTAACATAGCCATTAATCATTTTAAACAAGAAAATCAGACGGTATCGCAAACGACGAGCCTTGAGGCTAAGGAGGTTGAACTGTTGTAGCCGAGATCTGTAAGAAAGGCCTCTTAGTCTAGGAAAGAACAAGGTGAATCTTCTTTGTACAGATTCGATGGAGTCCGAAGCCTAAGTGTATTTGGGATACCACACTAGAGAGCCAAATTCAATAATAGATCTCACTTTGGCTTTGTACAACGTAGTAAGAGCGTATAGTTTTGAAGGACTTCTTTAAGGAAGGAGGATGAAGCTATCGGATTCTCCTACGCGGGTTCTTCAATTGAGGACTTATGTCGTTCTGTCGCTCGTCGATAGCTCAGTTGGTAGACCGTTGGCCTAGAATGCCAGAGGTCGGTGGTTCAAATCCACCAAGACGCGCAGCTATTTTCCGTCTGTTAAAATTATCATTGCAGCTTTCTTTGAATACTTGTGTGGACTAAGTCCCCGTTTCAAAGTATAATGCTGGCTTTGAATTACTGATAACTTGCTTCAGTAGTTTGGCTTGACGGTTAATGCTATGTTGTCTTGGAGGATGAAGCTATCGGATTCTCCTACGCGGGTTCTTCAATTGAGGACTTATGTCGTTCTGTCGCTCGTCGATAGCTCAGTTGGTAGAGCGTTGGCCTAGAATGCCAGAGGTCGGTGGTTCAAATCCACCAAGACGCGCAGCTATTTTCCGTCTGTTAAAATTATCAATCCCAACATGCTATTCGCTTTTGAAATGGCGACTTATGTGTGGTATAAAGATGTTGGACTTCGTTGAATCTATTGATATACCCAAGTCTTTGAACTTGCTTATTGAGTTCAAACGTGCTTCATTCAAAAAATATTGGTTGCAGTTATTGCTTCTGCCAAAGTGCATTATATTGGATTTGGACAAGTCTATCGGCATGTAGTAGTTTTTTGACCAACTACTCAGGTTTATGATATCTCCCTGCAACAATTCTAAGGTTTGCCTTTGACTATTTGTATCTTTCTTGAATGAGATCCAAATTTTGAGGTCATCAGCATACTTTAAAAGCTTTGCGTGTTCAATGATGTCATCAATGTCATTCACAAAAATAGAGAATAGGGCAGGCCCGATAATTGATCTTTGAATAACACCACTTTTTACGGGCAGATACGATGAGCAGGAATTATGTATTGTGACGGCTTGTCTCCGATCAGATAAAAAGTTCGATATCCATTTGTGAAGCTGACCCCCAATAGAGAACGATGACAATTTTCTCAACAATAGTGAGGCACCACATCGAACGCTTTTCTAAAATCCACGGAGACTAGGTCCATACAGTCTGAGTCGTATCTATTATTTGGGAGGAGCCAAAGACCTGCCAAATGACCCGACAGTAAGCAAAGTATAGAAATATGCTTTTTTTGCATTTTTAGCATTTTGTTAATTTGAATCCCTCCTTAATCTAATTAAGAAAACAAAAGAACAATAATACAAATGGCCTGAAGTGAGGAAAAATGGATCTCTCCCTCCTTCGTTCGGCTACCACCGCACTATCACTGCAAAACCGTAGATGAAAGCATGCAAACAATAGAATTTAATTGCATTAAGAGGTTGATATCAGCAAAAATTACGTATTTGAACTTCAGAGAGCCTGAGAAAAATTGGGAGACCTATCAAATCAAGGATCAAATGGTCCTATCGGAACCCACAGTCCAAGAGCCGGAGACGAATTTCTAACAAAGCCAGGAGTCGACGTCAGAGTCCTGTTAAAGCCCGAAGTTATAGTTATACGAACATCAAAGAACAGAGAAGGTCATCTCAAAACAAATAAAATTTAAAACAAAAAGGAAGGTTAGGTGCTTCAACTGTTTTGTTTTAATATCTTTTATTGCTACTGATAAATTTCTTATCGGGATACTTAACGCTTTGTCAACATGCAACTTTACGCACAGTATATATACATACTCAAAATAAAAGAGAAATTTCAAATTTCAGTATTTATATAAAGAAAAATTAGCCCGATATTCTCAGCAGACTCAAGTGCTGCTTAAATAATTTATTTAATATTCATGTATTTTGAAAATAATTCAGTTCTATTTACATCTGTGAATGCGTTGTAAATGGATAATATAAGAAATAAATTCAAATAAAAAGTTATCATTCAATGGTCAATTTTTTTCTTACAATAGTCAATAAGAACCTATTATGACATGACATAGGTTTGCATAAATGGGTTGGTTTAATGTCAATAGACATTAAGAAAAACGGAATCTTTCGATGAAATGAAAGCATGTATAGAAGCAAAGATAATTTTGAGTATATCCTATTTCGGAATAGGAAATAATTTATCTCCCTACAATTCTGAATTTCTAGGAGCTTGCCAAACATTTGAGAAATGCAGCAGCTGTATCAGCAACTGCCACAACTAAAGCACGTTTGAAATTAATAGACACATGTGATAATGCAAAATATCAACTATTATAAACATAGGAGACAATTTTTCTATTAAGTGCATGATAATAAACAGACAGTCAAAAATGCTAAAAAATCTGCTTCAGACCACATTTTGCCGGTAGACTACATCGTTATCATGATTCATTATGTATAATTAGATTATTATTAGGTATTCATTATCAAAAACCGTTGCTCTTGGTTGGTGTCTACCATAGAAAAATGTTCCACCTGATTCATTGAAGTTTTGCTGAATATTAGGCATTTTGTCCATTTATCCATATTGAACTGGCCTTGCTTATTAACTTAAAGTCATCAAGCACCAAATTTGAAGGTGATTGGAGAAAATTCAGTCGAGTTTTTGAACGATGGCTCAACACCAAAACTGACAGAATACAAGCAGATCTGGTTAAAAAGAAAACATTGTTTGTGACTTTCCGCTCTGTAATGCCCAACGGTGCAGTACAATGAAGCATCGCTACGTGAAGAAAACAGTGATCCTCTAACATAGTAATCAGGCAGTAAATAATGTGGTTGTCTATGATTCGAAGCAGATATTTGAAGTCGCTAATAATGCAAGATATATTACAAGATGCTTTTCTGCGATGCTTGGTCGATTTAATTTCCCGATTTTTAAAAATTGATGTATGACCGGAACATAACTGAAATGAAGAACTATCATGCAAAATCCCTGTGTTTATATTTGGAGTCAATATTTCCTCGAGAAATGGGTAAAAAAACAAGTAGAGGCCTTCATGTGGAATAATAACGAGTAATCACAGACAATTACTGACTTTTTAAAGTGCAGTAAAGTCTCACGACATATTGCGTGATTTAAGTCAGGAGCATTATAACAGTTTGACACGTCGTTCCCGCTCAAGTAGATGATGAAACACACTGTTGAGAGTGTAGACCAGACGTCAATTTCCTGACATTCGCGTCCATTATTTCAGGTGTGTGGAAGCACAGTTCATCAACTCCCTTCATCGCCTAAAGCATGTAATTAGCGAAGCTTCTTTTGCAAATGATTGTCCACAATCGCATTAGGATGAGCAGCACAGTGAGAGACCAACACAAACTAGCAATATTCCTCCAATGGCTGTAAGAAAAATGAAGATTCAGAGAATTTTAGAACACATTCAAATGTCAAATATCATTGATTGCTATAGCTATGATAGTAATAATAATCCGCATGAAGCTTTCAGAAGTTTTTTATTTAAAGCTTCAGAACATTGCAAGTGAGTACGTTAAAAGAAAATTCATTAATTTAGACTCGATTAACAATGAGCTAAAAAATATAATTAAGAATTTTAGAAAATGATAAAAGGCAGGAGATCAGCATTTGGGGAAATGCTATCACTTGATATAATTTTGACTGCTTTGCAGAATGAAAAGCCGGGATGCACATGATTATTAAAGGAGAAATATCAAAACCATTTCTTGCATAACAAAATGACAGAATTAACCCCCTACATATAAAATTGGTCATTCGAGAATGTGGGGTTCAGATAAGATTCAGATATTACTCAGTAACTCAGTAAAAAAATTATTAAGGCTTCCAATGTTCAAACACCGCATCTATGTTATGGACAAGATCGAAGTTTCGACCTTGATAAAAATTCAATAGAAAGCGATTTGAGGTTTATAAATAGGGTGTTTGTGTACTACGTGACAAAAAATCTTAACACTTAGAATTATGGGGACCATTATTTTCATTAATGAAGTAACATCAAAACCATTACTTAAAATGATAATTATTCATTTCACACATATTTAGCAGCCTACATAGCCCTAGCATTAATGTAAGCTCAAATGCTATTGTTCATAGAGTTCATCTAAGCGTTCTCAGTGCTCTTCAAACCATCTTTCTGAAAGTGTTTCGAAATTGGTAGGAGAATGCGGATACGAGTTTTTCACCCTTACAACAAGCTCATCCCACGCAAGTTCGATCGGTGAAAGATCAGGAGAGCGGGAAGACCATGAGAGTTAATCAATTGCTGAGGGTCATCACTGTTATCTGCGCAGCTGCACATCGTCATCTTGGATGATGGAATGGTGCCGATATACTGTTGGAATAACAAAGAGTCACAATCTCCGAGAGATAACATTAGCCATCCAAGGTGCCTTGATGAGATAGCCGAAAACCGGCCGAAATCATGACGCTACCATCGGTGAATCAACCATGTAACATGTTCATTCATACGGGAATGCGACCGCATAAATTCATTAAATAAGTTATTGAGAGGCATGTGTACAGCATGTCTGTAAGACTTAAAATCTCGCTTCTGTCAAATGCATTTCGTCGATGCGCAACAGTTGATAGATACCAGCAGCAGATATCCAGCCTATTTCTAGATGCGAAACGCTCTGAAGCAGATGTTTCTTCGTTGCAATCATCAGCTTTCGATCTGTGACTCTGTTTTCTTTGGTCTTTCAGATCCCTCCTTTTTTACAACTTTTTCACATCAACGCACCTACCAATTCCTAACAGCTAACCTACATACGATGCATCCAATTCTATACAAACACTTGCTGCGTCCACTGCGAATCATTCCGATCGCCACACATTTTTCATCATACAGTTACGACTTACATGTATGTCAGAAAGACAGCAAATTTTGACAATTATACGATGTCTAAACTTATCCTAACGTTGATCCTGTGTAGGATGAACGATATCGTCAAATGGCCATGCTAGAGAGGGTACATGGAAATTTGTTTGGGAGTACGATCGACTTAGAAATTTAACAGAGCTGCCATTGAAAAGTAATGATAAGTGTTAAGTTTTTCTGTCAGGCAGCATATATTGACTATCTCAGGCTAGGAAGTGCAAGCCAAAAGTCTGGAGGCAGTAGCGCAATAGCGCAGGCGGAAGCGAAATGCATGGATGCGGACGAGGAAGTGGAAGCGACTTGTCTCGAAACGGGTAAAGCAGTGAAAGCGAGTTCTCTGTAAGTGGGCGAGAAAGTGGAAGCGGAATGTGAGGAATCGGGGAGGTGGAAGCAGACGAGAAAGTGGAAGCGGGGAAGAGTAAGCGAAATGTCTGGATTCGGGGAAGTGGAAGCAAAATCGTCTACAAGAAGGGAAGTAGAAGCGAAAATGCCAGGAATCGGGGGAGGAAGTGAAAGCGAAATGTCTAGAAGCGGGGGGAAGAAGTGGTAGCGAAAAAATCTGAGGGCGAGGAAGTGGAAGTGTGATTCGAACTGAAATATTGAATCAAACTTTTGTGTCGAATATCTCAAACCAATAACGGGTACAAATTTTCACCATTTTTGAATAAGTGAAAAAGAACATCATTTAGAAATGAGGGGATATCACTGTCGAACACTTGCGTATTTCAAAAATGAGTATATCAACATCAAGTTTAGAAAATGTCAAACAGACAGACGGAAAGCTTTCAAGACTATTTGAAGTAGAAAATATTATGAGTTGAGATTGAGATGAGAAAGAAATTTGATGAAGTCAACGTCTCTGTCTGATCTTTAATCCCACGGTTAGTCCGACAATGTACTGTATCACATTTCTATCTCACATTTTCCTTGTCTGTTTCTCAACGAGAGGAGTTTACCTTCTTGAAATGAGATATGTATCTCATGAATACAAGATTTCAAGAGAGAGATCTAACCACGCAATAAGCCTGAAATCTCTCAATTCAGGATATTAATATTGCACATATCATATAATGTGAAAAGATGAGGTCCTCTGATCTCAGTACGAACTAATTGATTGATGTAAAGGGAGTGCCCGATATGTGATTGTAAAAATCATCTTCTCACATTTATCGTAACATTAAGATGTTTTCATGTAACCTTATAGTTTGATCATTTTCATTTTTACATCATAATAAGATGATACGAAGATTCTCAGAAAGTGTAAAAGTGTGTGAAGATTCTGAGGGTGAATGAGAGAGTGGAGGAAACAAAGATATTTTGTCATTAAATGAATTTGTGAGCATAAATTTATAGAGAACTTGGCGAGCAATGCCAATTATGCGAAGTTAAGATGAGGTAACGGCCCAGCGCGGCCACAGATAAAAGAAAATAGACTCGGCTTGAAATCTCGGATCAGTTTCAGCCGATGTAATCTGGTTTAAACATTTCTGCCAGCATTGGAAAATTCATCCAACACTAGACAACTCATGTTTCATCTCACAACATCTGCTCGCATGTGCACTGCAGGATGAACACTTTCACACAAAACTCAACCAGATTCAAAATGATTCAACTCAGTGGCTCAGCTTGTGATGTGGCCGGTTCATACTCATAGTTCATAGAAAGTGATTTGCATGTTCTAAGAAACCCGTCGACTCTTTGTAATCAAGTGTTATTGGATGATCGACTTTGCTCAAGAATGAGTCCTCACAACAACGCTAGCAGTCATGGTAAGATCTCAAGAAGTGTGGTGGTTGTTGACAAACAAGCCATCGAAGCAGATAGTGGTCCCAGATATCTTCAATCTTCGAGTCACAAACACCTTTCCTTCGTTATATGCTAGTCAGAAAGAGATCATAACCTGCCGAAGCTTTGGTGTTGTGTACCGAATTCCATGCAATCAGAGTGACTGGTGCTACGCAGGTGAGACAGGCCAGTGGAGATAAAGAACAAAGGATCATCAATGGAATGTTAGAGAAATGGTCACACTGTCCTGTTGTGGTTCAGCAACCCCGTGCATGATCGCACACGACCCAGGAGAGCGCACCCGGCGCCACAGCCCTGCTTGCAATTACAAAGCATAATTATTTTGATTCACACTTCATATGTGACATAAATGATTGAGGTCAATAGATTTAGGTTGATTTCCTTCAAAATTTTGAATAGAAGTCATGCTGCATAACTGAATCAGCAATCAATTTCGGCCGACTGTCAGATACCTTGACATAGTCAGACTTTTCTGGTGCGTTGAGGTAGCGCCCGAATGCCCTGCCTGTCGACTTTCAGTGATACGTTCGGGACTCGACCTATGGACCAAAAGATCGCTAGGCCAATCACTTAACCAATGTGTCATTGAGACCACGCCACGAAATGTCAAATTTCTTGAAATCCGTAATATTTGCTCCGGCCAAATATTTGGTGCGCCTCTAATTACGTCGCACTTTATGATGCATATTCAATTTCTTAAGTTCTGCTAAGTGACAAATCTGCGACGCAACAAGATAGGGAGAGGATGGATGGCAAAACGAGTGACGAGTTTTTATTAAAGTGATAAATTTCACAATGTAGTCTTGCATTCCTCATAAATTTTCAAAGTACCACATATTCATCATGCATGACAATAGTAAATCATATTCAGTTGGTCGAAATTCCAATCAAGCATTTTCTTACTCCTATGGATGCCGTTGCAGTTGAACGTGGCTGAACTTCGGTAAAAGTTATTGAGAAGATTTAAAGATCTCGGTAATAGTGCACTATCATCCGATAAGGTTTGAGATAAATAAATAATAACTAATAGGCTAATTATCACTTATGACAACGGGTTTTTGTAACCATGAGAGAGCATCACGCAACGTGATTCATAGCATTAAAATAGCGAAGAACACTTCATTGAAGCAACTCCATATCCGTGTTAAGTCTTTCAAACTTGAGATCTACGTTCAGTGAGACGTGTTTAGTCTTAAGTCTTTTGTATTTCGATAATAAGCCAATCTACCTAAAAGGTTATCTGTTTCTATTCATATACATGAAGTGCATCAAAATAGATCACAAAATCTATTTTTCCCTCATACTACGCATCCAACAGACAGAGATCAAATATGAAGACTCGAAAGACAGTGACAGTGAAAGGATTCATTGAGCAACAATAATGGCTGAAATTGCTTTGCTCATGAATACGTGTCGGATATCAGATCCATGGATGGCTTCGGTCAGAGAATATGGATAATAGGAAATGATGCAACAGTAGCGTTTTGCGATGAGCTCTCATATTGTAATAAGGCACAGGGTGGAGAGTCAAAGTGATATATAAAAAAAATGAAAGAAATCCTCCGCGAAAAAAGTATACATAATTCATCATTTGGGAATAAACATGCTACGCATGCAGCGCTTGCATTTACAATCACAGCGGTTTTATGAAAATTCCTTTAGTCAACATTCAATGCTGGAAAATCACATGCGATTTCACTTACATCTCTAAGGTTTTTCCTATTCAAATCAAGATTGCCATTGCCGGTTTAGTATCCATCTTAGTTCTGGTTAGATCCATCTGCCTACAAACCATTTGGTACGATGGCAGGAAACCAAACAAAGCAAGAAATATGCAATTTGAATCAATTAATTCGAGGCCTTTCCAACGCCACCGACGATCATTATCAAGGCAGACATTGAGTAGTTTGGCGATACGAGATTTTGTTCAATGATGCACAAGAATGAGTCCTCACAACAACGCTAGCAGTCATGGTAAGATCTCAAGAAGTGTGGTGGTTGTTGACAAACAAGCCATCGAAGCAGATAGTGGTCCCAGATATCTTCAATCTTCGAGTCACAAACACCTTTCCTTCGTTATATGCTAGTCAGAAAGAGATCATAACCTGCCGAAGCTTTGGTGTTGTGTACCGAATTCCATGCAATCAGAGTGACTGGTGCTACGCAGGTGAGACAGGCCAGTGGAGATAAAGAACAAAGGATCATCAATGGAATGTTAGAGAAATGGTCACACTGTCCTGTTGTGGTTCAGCAACCCCGTGCATGATCGCACACGACCCAGGAGAGCGCACCCGGCGCCACAGCCCTGCTTGCAATTACAAAGCATAATTATTTTGATTCACACTTCATATGTGACATAAATGATTGAGGTCAATAGATTTAGGTTGATTTCCTTCAAAATTTTGAATAGAAGTCATGCTGCATAACTGAATCAGCAATCAATTTCGGCCGACTGTCAGATACCTTGACATAGTCAGACTTTTCTGGTGCGTTGAGGTAGCGCCCGAATGCCCTGCCTGTCGACTTTCAGTGATACGTTCGGGACTCGACCTATGGACCAAAAGATCGCTAGGCCAATCACTTAACCAATGTGTCATTGAGACCACGCCACGAAATGTCAAATTTCTTGAAATCCGTAATATTTGCTCCGGCCAAATATTTGGTGCGCCTCTAATTACGTCGCACTTTATGATGCATATTCAATTTCTTAAGTTCTGCTAAGTGACAAATCTGCGACGCAACAAGATAGGGAGAGGATGGATGGCAAAACGAGTGACGAGTTTTTATTAAAGTGATAAATTTCACAATGTAGTCTTGCATTCCTCATAAATTTTCAAAGCACCACATATTCATCATGCATGACAATAGTAAATCATATTCAGTTGGTCGAAATTCCAATCAAGCATTTTCTTACTCCTATGGATGCCGTTGCAGTTGAACGTGGCTGAACTTCGGTAAAAGTTATTGAGAAGATTTAAAGATCTCGGTAATAGTGCACTATCATCCGATAAGGTTTGAGATAAATAAATAATAACTAATAGGCTAATTATCACTTATGACAACGGGTTTTTGTAACCATGAGAGAGCATCACGCAACGTGATTCATAGCATTAAAATAGCGAAGAACACTTCATTGAAGCAACTCCATATCCGTGTTAAGTCTTTCAAACTTGAGATCTACGTTCAATGAGACGTGTTTAGTCTTAAGTCTTTTGTATTTCGATAATAAGCCAATCTACCTAAAAGGTTATCTGTTTCTATTCATATACATGAAGTGCATCAAAATAGATCACAAAATCTATTTTTCCCTCATACTACGCATCCAACAGACAGAGATCAAATATGAAGACTCGAAAGACAGTGACAGTGAAAGGATTCATTGAGCAACAATAATGGCTGAAATTGCTTTGCTCATGAATACGTGTCGGATATCAGATCCATGGATGGCTTCGGTCAGAGAATATGGATAATAGGAAATGATGCAACAGTAGCGTTTTGCGATGAGCTCTCATATTGTAATAAGGCACAGGGTGGAGAGTCAAAGTGATATATAAAAAAAATGAAAGAAATCCTCCGCGAAAAAAGTATACATAATTCATCATTTGGGAATAAACATGCTACGCATGCAGCGCTTGCATTTACAATCACAGCGGTTTTATGAAAATTCCTTTAGTCAACATTCAATGCTGGAAAATCACATGCGATTTCACTTACATCTCTAAGGTTTTTCCTATTCAAATCAAGATTGCCATTGCCGGTTTAGTATCCATCTTAGTTCTGGTTAGATCCATCTGCCTACAAACCATTTGGTACGATGGCAGGAAACCAAACAAAGCAAGAAATATGCAATTTGAATCAATTAATTCGAGGCCTTTCCAACGCCACCGACGATCATTATCAAGGCAGACATTGAGTAGTTTGGCGATACGAGATTTTGTTCAATGATGCACAAGAATGAGTCCTCACAACAACGCTAGCAGTCATGGTAAGATCTCAAGAAGTGTGGTGGTTGTTGACAAACAAGCCATCGAAGCAGATAGTGGTCCCAGATATCTTCAATCTTCGAGTCACAAACACCTTTCCTTCGTTATATGCTAGTCAGAAAGAGATCATAACCTGCCGAAGCTTTGGTGTTGTGTACCGAATTCCATGCAATCAGAGTGACTGGTGCTACGCAGGTGAGACAGGCCAGTGGAGAGAAAGAACAAAGGATCATCAATGGAATGTTAGAGAAATGGACACACTGAGATCGCAAGTACCACGCCACGTCCTTGAAAAGGAAAATGTGGTGAAATTTGATGCCACTGAAGGAACGCCTCGACAAGAAACGCCTCCGGAAATAGAGGATTGCATATAATTTTCTGATGTACATCATCTTAATTATTGTTTTTACTCTAGCACACAACGTCATTTTTGTTCAATTGCTCAATCATTTTTTAAATCACTATTTACGACACATTGTCTTGGTTGTGTGAAGGTGCAGCAAGTTGATTTACGTCATACATTTTCGCGTTTTGTGGCTTTGTTGACGTCATTCCTTGTCAGTGTGCGAATTGAACTATGATCTCTTGTGCTATGTACTGCACAAAGTCAGTGTCCTGACAGCAATAAATTTTTCAATAATAATGTGAAAAAGACATGCCAGTAGAGAGTTCCATCCTAACGGATGATGCTATCTGATACACGAATTTCACTATATGCAGCTTCACTCTTCCCACGTTCAATGTTAAGTTTTAACAGTGTATTATGAAGACCATTGCATCGACAATTATCATAGTTGATTGTGGGAAGGCCTCGATATAGCAAAATGCATTTGTGTGTTTCCATCATTCAATCATGAGTTTCTCATATTTTCAATTATTAACATCATGAGGCAGATGAAAGTGGGTTACATGGTACCAGTTGCGGATAAACTGATCTGACACAAAAGAAGAGAATTAAATGGACAGGAAATCCTTCAGCTCTACTGTTCCTCAGACGGGGAATTATTTCTTCATTAGCCTTACTTAGAACGCTGCTAATAAATGTACCATTGCAACGTTTTTCATACATGTGCATGTAGATTGATGACTAGCTTATATTTCATTTGCTCTTCGGCGCGTAGATGTTGATTCAGTGCCCATTTAAGCATCTAAAAATGAATAGGAGGCCAACTTTGAGTCTTTCTTTTTCTGCAAACTGCACGGAAATGCTTCGCTACTTTTTTTGTCGTTGTGTTTTCCAAGTATTCTATCTATTCATCAATGAAGGACGTATAAAATTCATTCATTCATTTTCAGCCGAATGTCGAGGATAGACATCTACAAACAATTATACCCGGATTTCAACTTACCACTGAATGACAAATGTTCCGAAAATACAAAATGAGAGACCAGAGCGGAAGCAACGAATGTCACAGAATTTACTAGCGGAACGGCCAGTGATAATCCTGAAATGAAGAGACATAGAAGAGTATTACTGATACAGAGTGAATGATAGTGATCGAGCATAAAAATAAACTGTTTATCTGAAGTTAACTACAATGGAAATTGACTCAAGGTCGCGGCATCCAGGGGAACTAAGTCGGGGCATGAAGAACCAATGAAAAGCTTAGAATTGCACATGTGAATGATTCTAAACCAATGATGCAGCCGTTGACAAGTGTATCTAAGTGAAAATGTGTGCGATATTTGCGCCCCTATTGTGTTTTGCATGAAGCTTTATGAACTTCCATTCTAGAGGTTTTGTTTGTCATCAATTTCTATGTGATCGAGGGAACTAAATGATAGCATCCTATTTAACGGGATTGGCCGGTTTTCAGGCTTTACATGAACTTGCAAGACTCTTGGGTAGCAGAAAACGTATAAAGCCAAAGCACCCCAAATAATTTACGGTCGATTTACTTCGAAGGGGAGCCTTCGATGGTCGATCTCAAAATAGCGATGCGAAACGAGCAGGCTGTGCGAAGATAAATGAAGAAAGAGTGACATTACGGGTGGTGCTACAGCTATCTGTATGGATGTCTAAATGTGACGTCAGATAGCTTATTAGCAGTAAATTGTGGGCTGCAAGTGTGTGATTTCTTCTACTTCCGCTATTCTGGTGTCTCGTCCGTTAAACAGTTTGCTAATGAGACCGATCTGAAAAATCTCGACGCAGCGGTCTCCGTTGCGTCTATCTTTTATATGCTGATATAAGGCGCTGCAGCCATCTATAATATCAATAGATCTGCTATGGTTTTGGTGTCCAGTTTTTAGCATCCTCACTGCTACTACACAGAAGAACTCTGCACAATGAATGCACATGTATTGGTAAGCAACAGAGCGGTTTCTACCAGTAAATCTAATGTTTACTAGGTCTTTACAAATGCTACAGTCGCATGGTTCGTTAGCTCTGCTAATTTTCAGGTAGGTCACTGAATTGCACATTTTTTGGTAAATTATACTTTTGATCAATTTACTGACTTTATACGATTACAGCGGTCAGTTACATGCAGTAATTTGAAATTCGCATTTCCTTCTTGACGATTTTTATTTATTTATTTGACTTTCTAATATCAATCTCCTTTTTTCACGATAGCCATTATTTTCTAAAATATTTTCAAACTTCGTAAGCTCTCAGAAGCTCAGGTTCACTTAACCGCTTGCTTATAGCATTAATATTGTAAGCTTTAATGTGGTTGTTGCACGGAGTTTTGAAGGTTTGCATGTGATAAATCCATCTGTTATTACAAGTGTTTCATGCAATCCCATAGTCTTGTGGCGGCGGAGCCTGTCATTGAGGGTTGAAGCGTAGGGTACGGGGTTCGAGACTGACAGAAGTAGAAATAAATGGGAGTCGTTAGGAAAGATATACTGAAAGAAGGCTTATGGATAATAATTTCGGTGTCAACTATAACTACCTTAAGTACGCAGATTACAAAGTCAGGAATGAACTTGTAAAAATCATTGTTAAAATGGCTCAAATGAGAAAAAGAAGCGAATTAGTTTAATAGGTCAGCCGCAGCATGGTCGAGCCTAGAAAGTCACTGGAATCTGTAGAAAACTAGTTTAATCTGTGCATGTCAGCAACGTCCAACCGCGCGAAACAGTTAAGTTCGATTTCATTTTTTAGAAGTTTCTGCAATACCACCACACGACACAAAATATATAATGTAGCATAAAAATAATAAATTCAGTTAATCTAGAGTCACAATCTTGATCATTATCATACGACACAAACAACTGAGTTCATGTATTCATCATCCATGGCAATCCCAGTTTCAAAAATTCTTTCTCGATCTATGAGATTATATCCGGATGATACCCAACACTCGTTAACCTGACATTTCAATGACGTATACAGTTCGCTCTCGGTCAATTTTTACTTTTAAATTGTATAACCACCGCAAATTTAGAATTGAGACTATTCAGCACTCGTTATCGATTGCCTCAAATAACCAACGACTACGTGGCACAGTGGTTAAGTGCTTGGCCTAGCGATCTTTCGGTCCAGAGGTCGAGCACGGAAAGTGTCATTGGAAGTCGTCAGGAGGGTATCCGGCCTAAAACTCACAACGCTCCAGATTAAAGTCTGACTATGTCAGTACCGTTCAAGCCGTTCAGTAGGGAAGCAGTGACGTTAGACCATCATTCATTTTAACGAGACATCGCTACTATTTGTTTTGACGATTGAAAATTCAACATCTTCAGATCATCATCACTTCAAGGCAATAAATCATTCATGACATGAGTTACAGGAAGCACATGAACCAATGATTTCGTCATCAGAAACTAAAACTCAAATTCATTCATGTTCAACTCAACAGCTACGGAAAAATCATCCAATAAGAAGGGAAACAATAATGTCGTTCTACAAAGCGTTCAGTGTCTCAAAATTGGAACATTTTTAGCACACATCTCGAATTAGATGATTAATCAGATGATCTGTTTGTTATAGAAGTTCATTATTCTCCATGCACTATCCTCCTATGAAGATAAGTGTTAACTGCTAACTTGGAATGATGGATCTTCGAGAGCAATACTCGACGACTACTACAATATTCTGCAGAATTCAAAATCCGATGCACCAGCTGTTGCAGTCACGGACACTTCCTCACTGAAAAAACATCTTCCACAGAATAAAAGGATAAATTTACCTTTTGAAGGTCTGTCTCAAGACACAGCAGCACTTTCTGGGTAATTTCGGTGAAGAAAGTGGAAGTCCTGAGATAGCAGCATACTCATGAAATATCAGTAAATGATAGTATCAAACAGCTAGTGATGAACCATATGTTAAATTTTCACTTATGGTGCAACCGCACAAATACCCAACTGAATCTCAACTTAGGACCTGATATTGAACATCGATTATGAACATCAACTACTGCGAACAACACGTCTTGCAATTACCTTCTCACTTGATAGGATGATCGAGGGAACAGTGCTCCCCAGGAGTTGAACGGTAATCGAGCGGCTTTTTGATCTTGAACGATCGATTGATTGCCATCATTTTTCAAGGCAAAACTCGCTAGTTTGATTTTACAGGTTTACAGGCTAGTTAAGGTTTTACACAGAAAAACAGTCACATCAGTAACCAAAAGCGACAGACATCATTTCTGTAATTTCTCAAATACTTATGACTATAATTTCTGAAGATATATGTATTGTTTCAAGTGCATGTAACGTGACTCGAAATCCTGGATATACTGATAATGAAGCTGACTGACAATATTAAAGCATAAAGAATAAAACCGTCTTTGGGATATGATTATTATGATTAGACTTAACTCATTTAATAGGGCAACCGAAATGCTGTTAAACAATACAAAAGTATGTGTTCAAAGTTCGGTGTTTGTGAACTGCGTGCCGATACAAAGTACTCGTACTTCTTGTGAGCCATTGTGGACCAGAATGATTCTCTATATCGTTTCATGGCATCCATTTAAGCAAGTGTTCAGCACAGTAACGCAACGACAGGGTGTCTCAGCAGGGATCGCAATTCACCCAAGAAAAAAACGGGAAATCGGGAAAAACCGGGATTTGAATGCATAAATTTGAAATATTTACACTAGACTAATTTCCTAAAACAAAGGAAAATTGCGATCCCTGTGTCTCTGAGAAGCAATCCCCCAATAGCACCTAAGGTCTCTCTCGCTATAACCGCAGCAATACACATAGCCCTCGGGCTACCAAGGTGTCTTATGGTGACTGCAGCAGTCACCTCAATAAATTGCGATTGGAAAAACATTTGCAAACTGAAATCTAATTTTCATTAACCCTCGCCAACAGGAAAACGTAGAAAATCAATGACAAGAAATGCAATTTCAGTGACCATTGTGCAGTGACTTTGTTGTGTGATTTCCATGCAGGCTGATGAAATGAACACTGAAATGATGATGTCTGACTCGAATTTTGTGCACTGTCTGATGCCTGCCACAGTTCGTGCATCGCTGGAACCGCTGCATGGTTGGCCTGTCTCCGGCAGCTTCACATGATTGCTGCCTTGTCAATCCTGCATTAGGCAATTCAGTTGCTTGAGCAGGAAGAGCCACAGGTCCATGGCTAAGACCAATAGGCACGAAAGGTCTGAAGACCTAGTTAGCTTTGGCTAACTGACTGGACAGCTCTTCAAGAAATTCTGACAACTCTGATATTCGGATGATGAATTCCACTCTGAATGAGTTTGGTTGAAAATCATGAACACATTGACAGTATAGTTACATCCAAGATGTTTTGAAAAAGCATAATTAGCCACCGCTGCACGGTTGTTATCGTAGAATATCCATTCCATATCCTTACACATCAGCGCGGCATATGACCATCTTAATTTCTACACCATTCATTTTTTCAATTTTTCAAGTGCGCAGTAACTTGCATTCTAAACTGCGATAAGCTCGGTTATCATCCACCAGAAATCATGACAACAGTCGACCGCTTAATTCGAAGTGGTCAGTTCCCACCAAGTTCAGGTTTGACCTTCCTCATAAAATACGAAGACACAAGTCACACACGCCTTGAGTCGATCATTTTCTCCACTTTTATCGATCATTGATGTTTTCCTTCAATTTCACCTCCATCATGTCGAGGTCGATCAGCTGGCTCCATTATACTCGTAGTATTGTGTTCCACCTTAACCACCTTAACCGGGTTAACTTCATCAAATCTACCATAGTTTCCACATTCAGCTTCTTCCTGATCTTTTCTACCCGAATTCCTCACACACCATCCAACTGAACATCTGTCGTGACATCCCTCATTATCTTCTTCCATTCTCGCTGGTCACATCCCACAGCCATAAACTGGTCGGACGCAAGTCATGTAAAAAATAGGTTTCACGTGGTTTGGCATGTCCTTCGCTTGCCATTAATACACCTGACAACAAACTCGAATCATTGTTAACCTGTCTTGATTTTCCGAATCATAGCAATGATGTAGCCTTCACTATCATCCTTCGCATCTCCTGAAAATATGTATTCAAAGAAAAATAATGCTGTTTTGTTAACTTGCAAGAAAAATCCGTATTATCGCTTCTGTTACAGCGCTAGTTCGCGCTAGTAACAGCGCTAGTTCGATCGATTACTGAGAAGCATGACCAAATTTATCGTCTACGGTCTTCTCGCAGTTTTCAAACTGAAAATCGAACCTACAATAGATCATCAGAATGAAGCATACGCAATGGACAGAATGGCGAGCAATATTTGTCTTATCATTGACTCTTAGACATTGTTGTTGGATAAGTATTAGCACCTATTGCATTCAAGAATGACAACTCAACCGCAAGATGAAACACAACAAGCAGCAAAGTTCCCATTTACAAATCTTGAGAATGTCACGCCCAAACACCCTTCTAATAATAATTGTAAGAAAGATATTGAACTGGTATGTTCTCCCTATCTTCCGCAAATAGACATTAGAAAGGACGAATGAAATCAAGTAGGTGACAAATATTAGATAATAATCAAAGGAAGTTGAGTCGCATCATAGCAAGAAGCTTGTCTAACTTTGAAAATATTGTGGGAACTTACTCGAATATTGTAGGGACCATACAAACACGATCGAGCCAATTTGACTGATTCCGAACGGTACAACATACTGAAAATAGATGTCAGATAATAACACACCTTTAGACAATTCTGTCAGACTAAATTGCAACAATACAATATATCTGTATTGGACTGCACAAAAAGAAAATTTCTATACAAAGATGTTTGAAAATGGTTGCATAACTATTGTGAATCACTGCATATTAAATACAACTTACGTCCCTTATTACTCGTGTAATGTGAAGTGGTCAAGCACCTGAGCTCGAGGTTGAATATTTAAAGTTCTGAAACGATCTTCATAATGCAACCATGAGGCATACCACGTAATACTTGGTAAATCTTCGTTGGACATTTCAACCGCATCGGAATCCTTCATAAAGTGAGATGACCATACAATTGATAAATACTCTACGATAGGCCGAACATAGGACTTAAACAAAGTCGACATAGAATGACTATCAAGAAATTTGAATGCCATTTCATGGCACCAACCATTTTATCGGTTTTGTTGGCAACGCGGACACAGTCTTTAGTTGGGCTTAAATTGTTGGAGATGAGAATGCCGAGGTCCACGATATTTCTTTCACATTTGGGATAGCGACGTTGTTCATGAAGCAAGATTATCGAGGGATATCTTCATAATACTACGAGACAAATTCAAAACTTCTGTGCGATATGGTTTCCCTTCTCTTCCTAAGCAAAAATCATTGAATAGAACAACCAATAAATAATGCAGACTATCTCTCTTTGACAATGGGTCGGGACCCGAAACGTCCGAGACATTAAATAGTTAATGATTAATTGTATTAATTTTTTTAGCTGTGTTATCAATACTGGACAACTCCCGCGCGAAACAATTGTCTATGCACAATAATACTGATTCGCTTCGATTTTGGACAAAAATGGGGTTACGCTGTGCCTCATCAAAAATTTAATCGTTCATGATGCAAAGAAATGTCACGCATTCTAAAATTCTGAATATACATGTATGCTTAGCTTCAGCATCATTACAAATAATTCGATTCAATTCGAAAGGATTCAATTGCATTTGTGGCTTACAGAATCTAATTTCAATAAAATCTAAAGATTCTTTAACGAAGTAATTACGACATTTTCAGAAATAAAAATGAATTTTTTATTTTCCATCATCAATAGCGGCAACAGGATGACATCTACGAAAGTGAGATGGCTACACGCATTGACAATTGATGGGGTTTACTTCAAGCAACGATTATAGTATTCTCATGCATTTTCACGATGTCAATACAATTGGCAAAGAGCAAATTTCACACAATCCTCCAGGCACACCACGTACATGGAAGATTATTATGTTGATTTCATGTCTTTCTACTAATTGACTAATTACGTAATAAATCATTGCGTGTAAAAAATGAGTTCAGTACGAGTACGTGTATGAAAGTACTTTTATCTAGAAGAGATGGAAACACAAAACAGTTTTCCATTAATCTGCTCACATATGCGGCAAAAAAGTTAAATACTTAAGTTTTAAATTACGCATCGCTGTGACAAATGAATCCAGAATTCTCTTCTAGCCCGACGTTTCGGATCCCCGATATCTCACCCCCAGAGTAGGTATATTAGGTAGAGTGGCAACTCCACATTTATTAAATCCCCAATGTGTATTATACTTTCGATTTTATTAAATGAACTCAAGGGGATATAGTTGGTAATTGTTACCAAATGTGAGATATGCAAATTTTTACAGTTTATTACAAATTGCCACGGAATTGAGTGATCATGATTGTAATGCAGAAGGAATGATGGTATTTTACAGGTTCTCGGTGTCATGACAGCCTTGAAGTTTTTGTTAAATTAGCAATTCGATATTTTGCTATTATTTTCATGCTGAACCTCAAGAGTATTTTCTTAAGCGTAGTCATTTCACAGGCAACCTGCCACTGGCAGAGCAAAATCACATAATCAAAGACAATGATTTCAATTAACTTTGAGAGATGTAAGTGGGTTCACATCACTTCAGATTCAAGAAATGAAACGTGAATTTAGTGAATCATAAAATCATGCCGGTGAAAATTAAATTGAATACTTGAAATTTCAACCAAGAAAGCACGAATAATATCGCGACTTTTTCATGAAGACTTCCATTATAATACGGATAATGAAATTCCCTTGATATTCAGCTTAATTTCCGCTTATTAGGATGCTTATTAGCAAATATTCATTCCTTTTGATATCAAACTTGTTTAATACTACTTATAACGCAGCGTCATCTCGGTAGTATATAAATTGGCAAAATTTTGACTTATTAAAAACTTTTCAAATAATTTTTTGGACCACGGGAACGTAATCTCCGCAAGAAACTGGATCTTTTCATGTAATAATTTTCACTGTATACAGATACTTTTTTGAGTCGACATTCTACCTATATATCCCTACTCTATGTCTCACCCAACAGCTGGAATACAAAGCGATTAAAAAAATAAATGAAAAGCTTTTTAACTCTTGATGACAAACTTCAGTGCAAAGCATGATTATATTTATATGTGCAATAAGGTCCGGGAAAACAATGCGAATCTTACCCTCCAATTTCTGATCAAGTAGATGATTTCGGACACGAATTGCCGACTTCGTGTTTTAGCAGAAATTTTTTTGATATCAGAAGTGCCATACTTCATGAAGACATTTCCAGTTCCCCAAACGATTCCGACAGCAATTTGCAACAATAGAATCTGCCAGTCAAGCATAGTGCTCGAGAAGCTGAAAATAGAAAACAGCAAATTTCAGTCCTCAACAGAATTGTGCGCAAGATAGTCAAAACAATTGACATAGTCAGTAGAAATTCACTATTCAGCAAGTTATTCTCGTTTAGATTTGAGCGACTCAAAGTCTCGACTTCTTCTAGTGAAATATCAATGGACAAATTCTCAAGCTGTTTTACAAGCGCCGAGATATAACTCTAACATTCGATCAATTCTGAGACGATTATATAAGCACATTATAACATCATCCAAGCATTAATTTTCTGATGAAGTAAAGACAACATCATCCATGTGAACACCTTCAAGCATCTCTAAGGCTCACTATCACAATTTGACGTCCTAATCTCATGCTAGTGCACTGTGCTAGCATCAAGCGATTCGGACAGAATTCAATCTGCTGGGTTTTTGTGAACAATTACATAGGAGCTGAAAGAGTGGGCGTAATTGTACACGGCATTATATATTATATAGACAACCTAGACCAACATGTGCACGAACAAACATAGATTTGTTTGTGAATAAGTTGAATTCCACTCTATTGCTCATGCAGAAATCTAGAAGTAAAATTTGTACGATTCACATTGAATTGCAAAGTATTGTAATCATCGTTCGACCTACATCATAGACTTATATCTAGCATTGTTGCGCAACGAAATTGCATGTTGCTTGGTCTATGGTATCTAGGTTAGGGCTCCGACTGGATCATGATCCGATCCGGTGGTCAGTTCATGAAACCACCTCGGATCCCGATCATGCCTCTGCTCCGATCCGATGATCTGGCATTTTGTGATAAGATTAAAATATCACTCAAAAGTTGTAAAGAATGCTCGACAGCGGCGGCCGCAGAGAGATGTGTTGTGATCAAAATATAGATGATTCTGTCTAGCTAAGTGGCTGGAGCACAGGGTCTTAAAAGGGGACTCTGTAATACATAGAGAACTCCTAATTCCTAAGAGAGGGACACGATAGCGCTTTCGAGACTTGATCGTTGGAAGTTGCCCAATATTCTGCAGTTATGAGCAATGGGCTATTATTCTCTTTTTCATAATGTCCGAAGAGACAAATCGTATCAAAGCTTATTTATTACTACTCATTAATACATGCATCATTATCAAATAAGCTAAATTATGTTGCTGAAAGGTAATTACAATATATCCGCACATCATTCTTACACTACCAGTTATCAAAAACATTTTAAGTCATTGAGATCAAAGCACCTTTGATGTCCAATTCTAAATCGATCGGCGCTGCGAGGTACTCTGCGGTGTGGATCAATTTACCACCAGTATTAACAAATTTTCAGGATTGTCCATGGGACACCTTTCCTCAATGCTGATGCGAGAAGAACACAATAATTCAATGTTTGTCCTCAGAATGCTTTTCCTATCTATTAGCAAAGTATTAGGAGTTGAGGACTCAGATAATATTTTCTGCAAAACTTTCATTATAAGCCGTAGGGAATGATGGATTTAATACAAATTATCGCACGATTCATGACAATTGATGACCTGTTAAAAAGTTTTCAATAACTGTACAGCTGCATTTCACAACTTTTTCCTCTGAAAACATTAAATATAATAGCTTTGTCGCTTGATCAGACAACAGCAATGATCTAAGGCTATCCAGCTACATCGCATCCAGAAATTAGCATTAAATACTACATTTTTGTCTATGCTACTGCTGTTAAGGTCCTCAGATTAGCTGACTGGTCGAAGGAGTCTGCGGCATCCTGAAAAGCGTCTTGTCTGTCCTTGCATATGCTGATGACCGCACTCTTGTCCTCAACGATCGATGGAGCTAAGCGGATGGTCGCCAACCTCGAGACTTCAGCAGTGATTGCCTGTCAATGCACATCAAGAAGTCCGAAGTTATGACCATTCCATCTGAAATCAAAGTTCACATCGAGTGTCGGGACGTCAACTGTAAAACATCACCTTCGATCACTTGATCGAGCAAGTTTGTTTAGATCGGCGACATCGAAAGGTGAAGGTCCTTCGGCTGGACCGCCTTCACCTCTGTAAGGGTAGTTCTACAGAGCGAAGCTTCGTCTAATGTTCACAGAATCCAGCTCTTCTCATCAGTGATCGAGCCGATGTCCTTTAACAATGTGAAGACATGGACTCTGACAAAGACGCTCGAGAAGAGATTGGATTCAGCCCATTCCGCCTTAACACCTGGCCCGGCGATCTATTTGTCCAGAGGTCGTGCGACAAAAGTGTCATTGGAAGTCAGCAGGAAATGAATCCGGACTTAAAGCACCATAACACTCCAGAAAATTCTGATTATATCAGCACCGTCCATGAGGAGTAGTGACGTAAAAGCTTCATAGGGACTGAATTCCGTGATAACCATCAATATGAGGCACCGATTTCAATGAGCACGGCATTTTATACATGGATCCTTAAATCATATTATTATCATCTATTATCTAGAGACATCGAATACAAACTTGGAGACTTCGATATGATAAGATTTTTTAGTTAATATTTGCTTGGATACAGCTGGTCTTTCTGATTTTTGTCTTATTCATCATTTTTAATCCATTAACTTTTGGCATGGCGTAATTGATCATGCATCTGTAATAATATTTCAAAACTTTTATGTAAACAGCATCTTCAGGTTACACAAAATAGAAAGACAAGAAGGTTAAATACAAAAAATTGAAAGGAAGCAGAATATCAAAGCTGAATTGTGGTTTAAATCTAGAGCTAATGACAGTGTAGAGCTTCATTTTTGCTGACCTAAAATTTTGTATCTGTAGCCTTGTATCATTGTGCTCTTATGTAATTAAATACACCAATTAGTGCAACAGGACACCAAGGCAGGATGATGAGGAGTTACAAAAGGAAATTTAACAGTTTAATTGCTTTCAATGAGCTGTAGACAATAATTTCTTCAGGAATCATAAAAATCAAATAAATCTGAAAAGCTTTTAAAATCAAGAGACTAACATACTAGTAGCAAGGCTTATTCATTCACATAATTAATTTACTTTCCATTTCATCCAAAGTCTTGTAGTTTACAAAGTGACACTTTCCAACTATTTTGGAAATGACAATTTTGAAAGAACGAAAATCGTCCACATTTCAAAAACGTATTTTCCAGTTGTAATTAAATCATAAATCGATGTTATCAATAAATGCTTGCGCTCAAATAAGAATTCTTGCTTGCGCATTTTAATTTAGAAATCGCAAATAATAGAATAACCTTAACTTTCATACTAAAAAGTGACTTCACCAAGGCAGTAGTTTAGCTTGATTGAACAAGTAGCGCCGCATTTCTTTGACTAAGAGAAACTCTTAAATGAGAGACACTCTCATGCGGAGCAAAAGTAAAGAGAGACGCTCATGGTTAGAGGCATATCAAACACAGCATATTGATTATATGCATGGCAGTAGATATACATATTTATATGGTACCATTCGAGTTTGCGATCCAGTATATCCATTACTGATCAGTCAGTTTGCTTTTAATCTATAAAATTCTGACTGAGTAATACAAACATTTCGTTAAGGAAAGCAAGAATACTGACGGCTACATTATGATCTACCCGTATAGTCTGCTCGCATAATAAACAAAGTGAGTGTGTGTATAACAAGCACTACGAGGCCCCCGAAAAACTTGAGCTATAAAAACGAGAGACACGTCACTTATTCACCGAATATGGAAAGTAAATATTTTCCCCAATTCATATTTCATAGTACTTACTTTCACATATTCCTCCGAAGCTTGAGACAATGGTGTCGCCAAGGGGGAAGTCAGAGTGCAGTCTCCCCCCTCGACATGGGCAATAACAAATTGTATTATAAAAATGTAAACGCATAATAGTTTCAGTCACGCTAAAAATCACGCATAACTGCGTTAACCTTTTGGCTGCGGTGCTTATTTCATATACCTACCGAATATCACTGAGCCCGAGTTAACTCGTATCGAGACGGGAAGACAATATCACTGAACCAATTTAGGAAATTCTCATTGTATCTCTGAAGGATTCGAGTCACTTCATACTAAACACGAGTTAACGTGAAATTGGAACACCCCAACAGCCGGAGTTAACTCGGGATTCGTGAACAGTGGAAGGGAAAACTTTATCTGCCAGTCCGACAAGCTATCCGGTAAGTCCGATATTCTAATCCACTTGCCTGCCCTTCCGATACGAGTTAACTCGGGCTCAGTTTCCTGCTGCACTCCATTGTCACTGTCACCCAAAGTGCTGTCACCAGTCAACTGCTGATAACGCTCGATACCAGTTAGCTCGGGCTCAGCCGTTTTAGGAAATTGTGATATAAACGATTGTGTTTTATAGATGTCTGAATGGATAAAGAGATAATGGCAAAATTTTGACGGTCCGATCAGGTGTTTTAGACTGTACCTCACCTTGAAAATCTTGGAGACGTCCCAAGCTAGAGATCATAAAATTAAGACATGGTGAAAGTGCGCAATACGTTCTATGTCAGGAATGCTTACGTCTATTCTCATGCATTACAATGCAAGAAAATTGCAAACTTTATGAAATTTCAAGACGAAGAATCTTTGTGTTTGAACCCTTGAAAATTTAGCCGTCTTTAAAGTCATTATTTTTCTTCATCATAAAGCACCACCAGCACTTAGCAAACTTCATCAGTAGAGCCTCACAATTCAATACATCCGCTGCGGATAAGAATATATGTTGAATTATGATTGCTGAATCATCTTATTGGTTGAATAATAATATTGCAAATCTATTGATCATATTGAAAAATCACAATCTATTATTAGTGTTATTTCTGCAGAAAAACCCTGAAAAAAGCTGTCAACACACACGCTTTGCGCAATGAATTTTCCCTATAAAAAGGAGGAATACATGAAGTGGACTATCATTCACATAATGAAAACCATGCATTGGTTGAAACAAAATGGTATAATAAAAACGATCACCAATGGTACGGAAAATGCAGAAGAATAACAATTTACATGTAGTAGAATCCGGTTAATAAATCCACGGCTATAAAATCCAGTCACCTGCTGTGGGACAGATAACTGAATGTACAGATATATGGAGAGGCAAAGTAGCAAAAAATAAATTGTGGATCTTTGTCCATCATAACAGCAAGAGGAGACCCTGTCTGAATTGACCAACAGCAGTCGCTCACTCACCGCATGGCGTCTCCATGCTGTCATCAGTGGCTGTGTTCTGACGTCCCTTTCAACCCCGAAATGGTCTCCTTACTCTTAAAATTGACCTTTCAGTAGATTGGAGCGCCGTCTTTTAAATCCATCCGGATAATAAAGCGAAAATAAAACTATTATCAACCGACGTGGATGTATTAATCAACCGAATTTTACTACACATGATTAGCTGTCGATTGAACGCAACTGCACTGATTGTGTCCCTCCAGTCAGTCAGACAAAAAATGAATCCTCACAATAGAGATTTCGGAAAAATTCAAATATAACCAATCGAAGGAACTGATATGTTTTGCCCTCAGAAAATATTTTTTAAAAATGACTATACGTTTGAGAAAATCTTGTTCTACGGTCGCATCAAATTCAGATCTACACTGACAAAAATGTTGCAAGTTGCTACTAATAATCAAACTATCAAATTGCAGAAATCGAGGAGATATCGAATCCGAGAAAGTATATAACGCTTGTCATGTAGCCCTGCCAGTGTACCCTTGAAGCATTCTGTAAGGCGAAACGCGTCGGGTAATTTTACTTTTAACTGAAATGAACGTCGTGACAAAAAAGGGAGTGAATCAAATTTTTGATTTTGAACTAACGATGGTGAAATATCTTTTCATCGCTTGCGGATTGATGGGAATTCCATCAAAATGCTATGAATGTAACCACGATTTCTTTAGATTCAAAGAATTCAGATCAACACGCTGAATTTTGGCCGATGAAGTAGGCCTGCCTTACCGGAGGCTAGAAAGATAGCAGATGAATGAAGAAATTCATGGACTTTGGTCCATTTCATTTCATTCCCAGACTCAACTGTGGATTTGTTAATAAATCCGTGACTGGAACTTGACAGGTGCACAATGTTCTTGCTAAACGGAATGTAGGATCTTCAGGATTTTTTTATGACATTAATATGTCATGACTTTGACAACTCATGTGTGCATTTGAGCTTAACTCGATCTTCAAAATATCAAATTAATACATCTTTGTTCTAAGACAGTTTCGTTAGGAGATCTAGACACGATGGTTTAACTTTTGACGCTTGATAAATGATTCATTGACACGAAACAAAAACAACAATGATGATGTTGTCCAAAAAAGAATTAGTGCTATATTAACTTATTCCAACTCACAGGTCGTGGATCTTATGAAGAACTGTTCCGGGACTTCTCGAACTGCATTAAACCGGTTGCTGCCTTCTGGTGCATCTGTCTCGTCACCGTGTCGCAACTGGAAGCATCCTGGGCAGACACATGCCCTTGTAGCGGTAAGCATTGACAGTTGCATTCATCGGAAGAAAATTAGTTATTTCCGCTCATTGCAGTCATCAACTCGTTGACCCCGGAGCAAAAGAAAATTGCTTCCAGGAAACTGCTATTTCATTGGAGAGACGCTGTTGCCAGAAGACAATTCTTAGCATAAGATCACAGAAAACATGCACTGGCCTTTTGACAATCAAACTTTGTCGTAAATGCTACAGATAAAGATATTTCCACATTCGTCGTGAAAAATACTCAATCAAATAAGTGGGTGAATTCAAGAAGATGTACAGTTCAACTGAAAATCTCCATATGAAAGTGGAAGTCTTTCATATCTGCACCGTATGTATTGTTTATAAAGACAGGATAGTTTCTTGAGCCCCTCCGTGCAAATGGCATCAAGAGATATGTAGTTCGACTAAACATTTGTGAAAATTCACAATCTGACTTAAATTTAATTTTGTAGTTCAGTAATTAATTCCTTTTTAGAGTAAATTGCAAAATTGTGTCAGCATCGTTTGTAACAAGATTTTCTCAAAGTAAATACAACATGTAAATAGAGGTAAGAAAAAGATCGTACAGACGAGTTTTACGATGAGCAGCTAACCCTCAAAGACTTTGCCCAGTTTGGCGCAGGAGATGCCATTCCAAGGGCTTCTGCCTCTTCTTGACGACGGTAAGGATTTCTATATATTCTTTCAAGGCTTTGAAGAATGGAAAAGTCATTTTTCTCTGCCGCAACAATTGCCTTCTCAGCGATCCAGTTTCTGAGGATATATCGAGGATTAGAATTTATCATCAACAGCTGTCTCTCGTTTTCATTAACAGAATTTTCTCTCAATGCGCGTTGATAAATACTTAAGAACTCAGGGAACATTTTATGCTTAACAACAATATTCAATGCCCAAAAATGAGCTGGCAGTTCACTTTCCTTCAAAATTTTCAAACTTATTTCTGAAAGTTCCCGGAACGTCATTGTAAAATCACCTTTTTGTTCTTCCATAATATGAAGAAGAAGAGCAACCAGATAGTCCAAATCCTTGGGAATTTTACTGAACCCTAATTTTGATGCGAATTCATTCATCAAATAACTTTGATACAATTTTCCGAACTGGTTCACCACACTTCTCAGCTGGCCGACGTAGTGAGATCGATGATCATGAAGATTCACCAGCGCTTCAGAGAGCCTTTGGAGATTGAAAACAGCCGCATTCGCTTGATTTTCCAATCTATAGCGCCCTTCGTCATCTGAAGTGTTTGGAATGAAGCGAGGGTCATATGATTCAACAAATCCAAACGGACCATAGTCTATGGTTATCCCAAGGATGCTGAGATTATCTGTATTGATCACTCCATGAGCAAACCCGATGGATGACCACTTTGCAATCAGTCTAGCAGTCAGATCTGTTGCTTCCCATAAAAATTGTACGAAACGGTCTTCACTGCTCGTGTTGATGTGCTTGAAAAAATTCTGAAGAGTATGATCAATGATATTTCTCATCAACTTCACCTCGCCATTCAGATGCATTAGATCAAATGATCCAAATCGCAACCAGGATTGCGCTAACCGAAGAACAACTGCACATCGTTCACGTTGAATATTTCCGTTATAAAACTGATCACGGGTTGCTTTGTCATCTGAGACAATTAAAGCCACAGCACGACTTGTTGGGACACCTGAAAAAAAGAAAGAATCTGAATTTTTGATAGTGTTATCATCAATAACTTTGGACAATGAGTAATTTCCTTCCTAAGAGCATTACTTCGTCCTTAAATGTAAAATCGAACTCTACCGACATAATTTCATTATTTCCAAAAAGCATCCAAAGACACTAGATGTCTTACCAATCATTCATCTTTGCTATTGCTTTTCTTTTGTAAAGTCGAAATCGTGGGATGTGGTCCATTGGATGGTTAATTTATAGTTTTTATATCAAAGGTCCGAATGTGAACATTTTTGAAAAGTTTTTCTGAGATAATTTCAGGGAGACGCACCGATTTTCACTATGTGCAGAGTATATGGCACATATACTCACGACAGAGGTCAAATGAGCGCTTGTATGTTGTCAAAACTGACAAAAATTTCGTAAAAATTCGAGTTCAATGGAAGAAATTAATAAATTATCTCATGCAAGCCACCTACACCTTCCTTCCGATGTCGTTAGCTTCGGAAAGCAGAATGATAGCAAGACATTTAATAAGTCGCAATTTGAACGACGTTTGGCTATGGATGCTTAATCCTTACCTAAATGTCTCAATAAATATAAATATAATAATATAATATAACATATAATATAATTCAAAATTATTCTTTCCACTCGTGGCTTTCTGGTTGGTGATAATGCCTTTCATTTTTGAGAGCAAATCTGCTAAAACTGCCAACTTAATGTGAAAATAAATTAGTCAAATACTACTACTAATACAATTAAAGCAGACGGAGACGGTCATGACTATCAAAAATTAATGAGAAAGTCAAAAGCAAGGAAGACCGAGTTTCTCGCGTTAAGTAAAATTCATAGAGAAAAGTTCTCCGTTTACTACTTTGGCTGGCCCGTCGTTCAAGGCCAACTTGAGGGTTCATGCAATTTTCAAGAAATCATCTTTCAAAGTACTTTGTGTAAATTGACGGAGGGAAAAGTACTTTGTATTTCAGCTTCTGGATTTTCTTATCCTTGTAAAATGTCAAGTCAAGTTGCTACATGATTTTTGTAGTCAAATGATTTTATTCAAAATGTCTCAATACTTCAACAATAAATTCTCATTGGAAAGCCCAACGGACATAAATCATCTCACAGCTCATATTTTTACAATTTCATATAAATTTTACTACGAATACACTTTTCAAAGTATGAAAACAAATTTGGAAAATCAATGAAGAGATAAGCAATTACAATAGAATGATTTTAATGCAACACGTGACGAATCATAGCAAGGGAAGCTGGAAATAGATATAGGTCTGTATTAGTGGAGAAAAACATCAACATGATGAGATGCCTTCACGCGCTGAGTGCATTATGTGTGCATTATGAGTCGCATTACTGTGGCTGCAAAGCATAATAATATTTGTAGATAAGTACCTGCCTATTTTTTCTTTGCTTCACCAAAATTATTCATCAGAATCAGGGTTGCCACCTAAGAAAGTCAAAAATAGAGATATGTTTTACTAGTTGCTATAATAATCCAGTAACGAATTAAAAACTGTCGTAAGTATCAAGCAAAATCCTGCTCTCTAGCAGAAAAATTACATCTATTTATCGCAAAAATTTCACGGAATTCCGTGGAATTTGAAAAAAACTTCTCTCAGGCAGGAGAAAGTATTCTCTTTTGTCAAGAATAAGATAAAGTAGGGTAGAGATCTGCGAAATTTCGAGATTTCATTAAATTCGAAATTGCGATTCGAGGAAAATTCGAATCGGCACGTGTCGACTGGCAAAAATGATTTCAACTGCCTTCTTTTGATTTATAGCCTCCTTCCGTTTGTCAATGCTTGAAAGTGACATTACAATATGTTTGAGATGCTGGATTCTCACTGAAAGTGGCTAAAACGTCTGTTGTTGAGCTGTATCATTAATAATTGCTCTACTTGATGCATCTTGCTCAGATCAGGGCTTCGGACTCGGTCGATCTTTCTGACTGAGTATGATATACTTAATTAAATAACTGATATAAAGCAAAATTGCGAGTGGCTCATTAGCAGGTTCGTGAGCTTCTATCTAACAGAGCTGTGAGACATACTTTTCAGATTGTCTTTCGTTTTGGGTCCAACACGTGGCTCACTAAAACAGTGAATTATACTACATACATGGTGTTCGCAATCTTCTTGCGGATTATTGTCACTACCATTATGTACATAATATCGCGCATTAAACTTAATTATTCAAAACATTGGCGTATCAATGGTATTAGCTATGCACACCTGATGAATAAGATGCGTTTTCTTCGGATAAAAAGGGATTTCATTGCTCCGGCTATGTGAAAATCAATCACAAGCATTGGAGCGCATGCATTGCTTTGTTAAACTTTTGCCATGTGATTGTGAGAAAGCCAGGTGGCTGTTTAGTGAGAAGTTCGAAAAAAGAGTCTACCGGCAAGAGCATGGTTTCACCGGAAAAAATATTTACTATGGTAGCCTTTCCTGTTGCTTCGAATAAACGAGTAGATTATCACGTGGAGACTTTCGAATGACAAGAAGTCGGAGGTTATTGCAGCATTCGATCATTGAAGACTTGCTCCATTTCCCGCAAACAAGGTAGAAAGTGGGAATCCAATCCTCAAGCATTGAAGCACAGAACCGTACAAGAATTGAAGCCTGGACATGCACCAAATCGACTTCAATTTTTTCGCTTGATAATTGATTGATTGACGTGCAGGATCCTATTTCGACCTATAATACCAGTTTCATTTATGAGCCAACATTCCGTCTCAATGGGAATGTCCACCGACACAACTGTTTCCTGTATGCATACACAAACCCTTATTTATTAGATTGACGAGAAGCCTATGTAGTCACATTCGATACTTTAATGGCTCAATTTGATATCTTGCGATGTAGCTTTTTTCCAAGTGATGGAAGAAACAGTCAATGCCAAATTGAATGAGGATATTCTGTTGAATAAAAAACTTCCACTACAATCGAACTCTGTTGTAGCGCGGGAGCGGGATGACCGCTCTTTATGTAGGAGTGCGGTACCAACCTTTCTAATGGACAACATAGCCACGTATGATACCACTCCTCTGCTTATCACTCCTTTACAAGCACTATGATCTTTGCATACGCTGTGATGGAGGACATGTGGAACATCCAACTGTCAATTTTGAAAAAAAGAAATCAAATGAATGCGACTTACGCTCTCTAGCACCTGAAAACCTAGTTTTTTTGTCAAAATAGCAAGATGTGAAAATCCGCAAGAAGATCACGAACAATCCGCATACTAAAGCACAAACTCTTCCTAAAACTTAAAAGTGACGCAAGGAGGCAAAACTCAAACAAGATACCTAATAAATAAGAAAACATTGCTTTATGCATCAGTACACCATCCGATCCTTTGACAGTGATAAACCTGATTTCAAAAACCTAGTCCCTATCAACAAACTAGCTACGGGAAATTTGACAAAGCAAGGTCAATGGGCATTTCAAGACATGTTGTCAAATCATCATCTATTTAACTCATGTTCTAGCGTCATGTTCTGGAATGGAGGCTCGATTCGACTCAAAATGGAATGTCGATTCGCATATCCCTAAAGCAGGGAGATTCATCCTGCTTGCTGAAGAAGCAAGCAAGTATCGAGTTGCAAGTATCACGATTACATCATGAATTACTTGCAGGTTCAAAATTTGTAAAATTCACTTATAAGATATCGCTCATAAGATACTCCTCACCAAGGTGACCACTTCACGAGAACCAAAATTCGGATCACACTATGATGAGATACAGATTGCCAATATCATCTATAAATGCAGGCACCGAAATTTGCAAACTTATCGTCCAGATTATCAAGCACAACTTTTCGCAAACAATCATTAATGAGTTTATGAAAGATTTCAAGTCTACTAGCTCTTTGTTCACCATTTACCGAATTTAAGTACATGTACCTCGCATGGTGCAGCTATCTTAATGGAGTCGTGGTCAGAGGCTTGTTCTTGCAGTAATTTGGTCAGCGCAGTCAAAACCCCTTGGAGGAAGTAATGACATTAAAGCAGGGTTCGAAAATGCTGACAGAAAATTCCAGACACATTCGCACACCCGAGTGTGTTCTATTGTGAGTGACTGTTCCATAACTATGGCAATAAGTAGGGCTGTGCGCGGTGTACCGGTTATTTCTGCTTGCACCGGTTCTCGCGCGATGCAACGAGTGTGAATTTCGACCACTTTGATATTTCGCTGTATTTATTTAATTATGATTTGTTCACTCTATCATCGTCGCAGCAAGTTTGTAGAGAAAAGGATTCTAGCCATAAAACAAATAAAGAACATTTTTCAATTTTATGGGCTACTTGCATTCAATTATAAAAATAATGGAAATGAAATTGAAAATCATCAATGAAATTGATGCTCAGGCAGATGAGGTCAGATTAGGTCCTTCAATGACGAAAATGAGATAAATTCGTGATAAGTCATTTAAGGCCACGAAATCTTAACTTTCTCGACCGGAATTTCGGAATCTCAATGAATTTCTACTTTCGAAATTGTATTCCCTAGTAAAATATTGCATACCCACAAATCAATGCATGATAATGGCTTTAAAAATGTGTCATTTACCTCAGATCACCCAGATTTCACCTCCAATAGCGTGGATTCCTCTCCACTTTTCCTGGAACTTTACTAAAGCCTAATTTCCACTTTATTCGAAACGCTGACACCTACACACGCAGTAAAAGCCAGAAACTACTTTCCAGATGTAAAGGACTCAATTAACTGTAAGCAGAACCATCTATGACGTTAAACAGTCAATTTTTGAATATTTTCTAATAAGTTCTTCAATAACACTTTTTAAAATTTTTGGTGCACCGGTGATCATACTTCATGATCTTCAAGACCGAATATTAACCATGTCAGCCAATTTCATTGTTTAATTCATTGAAAAATGTTGCCAATTTTGGAGAAGTTATTCAAAAGATTAGTGCAAAATGCACTGGAATACAAATGTTTGATAGGACAGACAAGACCGGACGAGGTGTAAAAAAGGACGGGAATTTACTAGTCCTGTGTTAAAGCTACATTTATTCATGTATGGTTGTTTATCTGACAGGAAAATGTGAGGTATATTCAATCTTAATTTCAAAATTGCTTGCTGAGGTAAATTCAAGAAAGACAACCTACCCAAATGATACATCGCCTCACTAGCAAGAAATTCACGAACTGAAGACCGTAAAACTGCTCTGCCGTCACCATCACGTGAAAACGGAGTTTGACCGGATCCCTTCAGCTGAAGCTCCCATATCTCTCCTTTCTTGTTCCGATATGACCCTGTAAAGAAAATTATCGTATTGAGGTAGAAAAAAACAGCTAGTGATGTTATCCGGCATCTATTTGATATCTGCATAATCCGGTTCTAAAAATGCGAATCCATTTTAGGTAGCTTTTGTTAAGACATCTCATTCATTTCTGCAAATGATTTCATATTGTATGGAAAGCGAATGACATTCGATAGGGTCTGGAGGTTGATGAAGTAACCGAAGAGAGGAGTGAGAGAGGGAGGTCATCGTGAATTCAGTCGTAACAGAATTATTCTATTATACTTTCGAAAAGAAAGAGAAGTTCTTCAGGTGTTTGGCAATACATCTGATAATTGTAATGATACATCTACTTTTAAATCATTTTCTTGGAATTCGGGAGCAATTGAACAACCGTAGTGTAACTACCCATAATCATATCCAGATGATTGATGATATAAAGGTTCCTATAACTCATGAAAGTCATATGCCCAGAAACCTAATTCGTCAGAAAACTGGATTGAAAAATCCTACGGATTGAGAGTTGGAAATCCCAAACACTTTCTATGCTTCATAGACATCCCTGATCTATCATAGACGTCAATATCTAGGCATATACTTCTATGATCTAGGAGTTCATGTATCTACATGGAAAGCTATTATCTAGGAAGCCATCACAAAGAAATCTTGGTGAAGATATCCAGATCTCCTTGGTTACTGGACTCCTAGATCATAGATTTCTCAATTTCGAAAAAAAGTTAGAAGTCTGCCTAGATCATAGACATGGCATCTAAAAATACATGTAGCATCTAGATATCCATGCCTTGATACACCACACATTGTAGCTACCGTAACAACAGGGAACCGTAGATGGCAACGCTGTGCATAGACATCTAGGGCTCCCTGATACGGATTTGTCGTCTTTGGTAAAATGAACATTTTTCATCAACTTCAAAGCATATCCCGTGTTCGTTGTTCTTCTCCCGCTCGAAGCTGAAACATTCACACCAAACTGCATATTGATGCAAGTTGTTGAAAGTCTTCAATTCAGTTTACAGTTGACCGATCAGCAATGGTCAATAAAGCTCAAAATGTTCATTTGTCAGTACGCCTCTCTTGTTACTTCCTCGATTGTTTGAAGTAGGGATAAATGATTCATCTCAATTCTCAATAAATGTCGACTTCAATGCTTTCAGCTTCAAATTTCGACATAATCGCATTTGGTTCGCCATCTTCTCTAATAAATAGTGTGCGTAGTCTGAACAGGGCGCGCGTGTTAGGCAACAATCGATTCTCCTGGATTTGAATTTATTTAACGATTTGAAGTGAAATTTTTGCAACTTGGCATCTTTCAAGCTTAATCACGTCGCCGTCTTCAGTTCGGTGCATGCTATTGGAGTTGAGCGTCCCTGTTTAAATCAATAATGCATGCATCCGTTATTATACAGACCCTCAGATGTTCGGCTGAAGGGAAGTTTCCTGTCAATGCCCTGCTATGACCATCAAATCCTAGATATCATGTGTTATTAATTTTCATAGTTTTCAAAATGATGTGAAGATGTCGCGATAGTGGCTGACTGCTGAAAATGGCCAAGAGGTGGTTTCCAACCGACGTCATTTTCAAAATTGCAGTTTAGCAATTCTAATATCCTTAAATATACAATGCAAGCTGGTATGCAAGGTTAACAACTCACAGACATCAGGAATCTGGGGACACGTAAACGGGTTTTCAGTTTTCGGAAGACGCTCTGAATACAGAGGGGCAGGATTGAATTTGAATGAATATTTCATTCGTCATTTAGTTTTATCATACTTTTCACATGCACAATTAATTTTTACAAAATTTTAGAGTTTAATGAAGTGCCATTAATTTCAGTGTAGCCTCCATTCTTATAACATTGAGCGCGGGAATGTATAAATGATCCAATTCCTTAGTTATCAGATCATGTTTACAGTCTTCTATGTCACTCGCAGTGCATGGATAGGAAAATTGAATCGTAGGTTTACTATGATTTTGATTACTATACTTCATTGATTGTAGTTGCCTGCAGCTGATATCAGATTTTATCTGTTTCTAAGTTAGTGACTACACGTACAATGTGGTACACTACTGATGTACCAATTAGTAAGCAAATAGTCGACTCGCAAAGTCGGTCTTTGGTACTCGAAATTGTGCGAATACTGCTTTGAACATTTCCACAGAGATACGCGAAATGCTTGCCGGATTACGGTTTGGTTGGTACTATTTATAAAAACTTCAGCTTCTAAATTATTGTTTTCAGTGGTATTGAACTCGAATTTAACAGTACTCAGATTGTGCTATTATCAGTACTGAACACTAGCAAATGTGTTAATGATTTCAACTAAAGCAAATAAAGCAAACTACACTTTTATAATGTCGATTATTTTCAAAGCTATACAAATTGGACGGTACTCAATCGTTTCTCACCTTCAGAGATTGATGGAAACGAGATGGACTTACTCGGTGCTGTTGATCGACCTTAACCGATGTTAATCAATCACCACTCGTTATTCACGTGTCGGCTCAGTCTATTCACCCTGCGATTCGGGATTTCATAAAGTCTAAGAGTATGTATACCAAAGATCTGAATGGTTCATAAAGAGAAATTATCTTTATCATACTAGGGGCATGACCAATGCGCTTTTTTAGTGTTCTGGTACGTCATATTTCATTCTTAAGAAAAATAGGCTCTTCTAATTCTTTTTGCATTGTAATCGGCCCGTAACTCAAAGAACAAGATCATATCAGGAATGAGGCTGGGTACGTAAATTGGCAATTCACCAAATTGAGGTTAAGGACATAATGAAACTTCCTCAGGTTGATATACTGAAATATCTGGCGCTTAACCAACTTGTCAAATGAAATACCCTACAATATGTCTTACATAATGTTTATACCGTGAAAGTAATCAGCTATTTACTTTCTCAATTAATTGTCTAATTAGCTATAAAATCATCATTACTTCTTAATTTGATAGCTTTCCTAATTCGATATATTACAATGAACTCTTAGCAGGATTTTGAAATTTCAGGTTATCATTGATTCCTAACAGTAATTAGGAAATTCTTCTAAACAGCATCGAGTCATAATGAACCCGCGTCAAAAGGGCCCAAAGACAAATGAAATTGTGAAAACAAATTATAACGATTGACCATTTCTTTTAATTATTCGAAGGACGTTCCATATATCAGATGAAGATAATTGAATATATAAAATTTGATGTGGGGAACATACACAGTGATGGATTACAATGACAAGATTACATGCAAGCTAAATACGGACTTTATGATAGGCGGTATTAATATAAACCCAGGCAAACTTTTGAAAAGATACTCGGAATTAGTCATCTTCATGTGATGTACATTTGGTATTAGCTGAGATGACGAAAACATTGATCGTTTGCGAAATTGGTATACTACACGGGAAATACGACAAATCTGATGCATAACATAATACTTGATCGTTATATTACATTATGGCACTAATATCTGTGATAATTACATCTTCTCTCATGCATCAGTGGATATTGGCACAAAAAATATATCTAAAGTTAAGGGCTGTCACTATGACCACTGCAACAACCAAGAGTCTGAGAAACCTTCACTATTCAAAGTAATTCAAAACTTTCATTTAGCGAAGGCGAAGCAATGATCTTAGCTCTTAGAATTTTTCACTTCTCTCGGCTTCACGATCAACCTATGAAGATATGCCATCATTCCCTGCAACTTGATGAGATCGATGCTTATTTGGCCCTAGAGTTGTCACATTTTCAAAATCATGGCAAAATTTGTGAAATTCCTGATTTCTTGTGCAAGATGGTAATATTGCGAAATCTCGAGAATTTCTATTTTAATTCAATAATTCAAAGCTTGAGTAAGCGAAAGATAAGAAATTTTGTGATTTTTCGAGCTAAATTTCATGGACTTGGAAAAATCCGGCTCCAAAGGGACTTAAAAATGTGAATTTCGACAGGCCAGTGCCCCCCCACCACTAGAAACGCAATAAATAGTGCCCCCTTAACGACCAACCCGAGATCACGTCCCAACAACGACCACTTTCCCACACTCCGGACAATTTCCGAATGCATTGACTACCCAGCAGCGACCACTCCTCTACAACGAACGAGTTCAGACGTGCTATTTTGAAATTTTACCCCTCTCCAGCGACCACTTTTCTGATCTCACTTTCTAAAGCCTCAGCTTCACCAAAACTTTCGCTTGTTCTCACATGATATTAGAATTGAGATGAAGAAACAGAAAATACTGGCTAATCGTTGATTGGATGAATTAATGCGTGTCGCTTTCAAAAAAACACAGACTGGTATAAAAAAATACATTTTGCCAATCACAGTTGTTAGAAAGCGCCACGAAGAACTTGTGGCCTGGTACAGGGTGCGTCATAAAAAACGTGACTAAATTTTAAAGTAACATAACTTTCTAATTATCCAACAGGAATTAACAAATAAGGTCTTATTTTGAAGCCAATGCACATCTTTATTACCGTAATCAACATTGCAATAGTAGCATTTGAGGATGAGTGTATGATGTTCATGCAAAGAAGAAGAACTCGAAAGTCAAGAATCTAGATGAAAAGATCAACGACTGAATGGAAAAGTTATCCTACTTCCAATTCTTCACAGAAAATAATCATCATGGCGACGTCTTTCTGTTGCAGATGATCACACAACATCAATTGGGTGATGACTGGATCAACCATCAGCAGAAACACATTGTAACCCAACACCAGAAATTTCTTATTTTCCTGTTCCATTTCTTCCAAAGTCTCCACGTCACTTCCAAGTTAAGCCCCAAACATTTTCATTACCAATTCTTCACTTAAATGGCATTCATCATCAAAGTCTTTCGCCATTGTTCCAGATTACCAAACAGCTTTCATTTCAATCATGTAATTCTGAATATTTGTAGGTACATAAAATGATCGATGTATTGAATCAAACATCTTTAGGGAAGATATTTTTCATATAATAATCAATACCCAGAGCATCAGTGGCTTTCATTAGAAAACAATATAACTTGCATATGAACTATCCATAAAAATCGGATTTCAAACTTAGAATGAGAAGTTACAGTCGGGCCTATAGCTGGAAATCTTTACTCAATTTTGTCACTGAATTATGTCACAACTCATTAGAGAGAAAGAGTTAATTAAACGATGCGTGGAATGTCTGCATCACTTGCACCCGCACTGGACCAATTTACTAAATTGCTAAAGAGATAAAGAGAACCCGCGTTGAAGAGCTCAATGATCGATGAGCCCATTGAATGTAGTTTAGTGGTCAAAAGTAAGTGTGATGACATTTTTCTAAATGAAAATGTTTGGAGTTCAACTTGGAAGAGACGTGAGACTTTGAAAGAAATGGAACAGGAAAATAAGAAATTTCTGGTGTTCGGTTACGATGTGTTTCTGCTGATGGTTGATCCAGTCATCACCCAATTAATGTTGTGTGATCATCTGCAACAGAAAGACGTCGCCATGATGATTATTTTATGTGAAGAATTGGAAGTAGGATAGGGTGTCTACTAACCGGGAAAAAACCGGAAACTGAAAATACACCGGGAAAACCGAGAATTCGAACTTGCTTAGTAGATACACAACTAAAGCAGACAAACAAGCGATATATACAAACCGCAACTCTAACTGAAATATTTCTCAATGTTAAGCTTTCAGAGCAGTTTTCTTAATGTTTTCACCGTATTCTCGAAACTGCAAGTTTCATGTACTCCTAAGTCACGACTTCGGTTTTGAATCCACCATTCATATCCAACATTGTATAACTATAGTTATACTTACCGTGCATATTCACGTAGGCCTAATTTCAAGAAATTTAATTTCAAAAATGTTCGACTTAGTTAAGGAAAATTAATAGGTATTTAGAATAGATGTCCTGCACAATTACTTTCTATTGAGATACTCGAAATACATGTTGGCTATCTATCACAAACAGTAGGCCTACAGGCTACATATATGTTGAAAAAACATCCTCCTCTAGATCGACCACCCCCTACAGTGATCATTTTTCCTTACTCCGTTCAGTGGTCGTTTAAAGGTGAACTTCTATATCTATAAATAATTCATTGACACTCGAAAATTTCAAGGATGCGCAAACATGTGGACCAAATGTGTGCGCAGTGGTCCCAACCACTAGCCTCAAGCCGACCCGAATAAACTCAAGAAGAACCCGATCCTGACCAGACCCGAATGTTGCCTACCAGCCCGACCCGATCCCGAAATTGCTTAAAAGCAACCCGACCGATTTTTCATAATCGAATTGACACTTATTACAAAGAGTTGCTTTTATTGCCTCTGTTTTAAGGAAGTTTATCCATTAAGTGTGTCTTAGTCAAGCTATTTTGGAAATCAATGTCGAAGAGAATGTGAGCTAAATATGTATGTAATGAAAATTTATATATATGAAGCATGAGCATAAAATTTGACAAAATCGCATTGAGATTTAAGCATATCAATAAGTAGGGACAAAAAAGGACATTATATCATCATAACAATATTCCTGAGAGATTAATTCGTGCTATTTGCATGTATGCGGATACACATATAGGCATATATCATCTGAAAACAATCGCGCAATTAAATAGAAAATTATTCATTGGTGTGTTGCAAGTTATTCAATCAAAACAGCACTCTCAAATTAGCTCTACTGGAAATACAATGGATCAAGGATTCGAGTGAGTGGATCTTGGAAAGACCCGGATTCAGATCCATTTCAGTCCGCACTAATTACTTTATTTATCATTCAATTTTTTATTGCTTGAATGACAAAAATAGTGAAAGAAGTAGTTACCCAAAATATGTGCTCTTCCATCACCCAGTTGTCCAGCCCAATATCCAAACTGATAACCACCATACCGATGTGACACTGGTTTCAATAAGGTTAATTCACCACTCAGCATCTTGAGAAACCTCTCTTCTTTATGTATTCCTTTAGAGTCCAGAATATTCAATAGAGCGTCTTCTGATGCACCAGCCAGTTTCGGATTTTTGTCCAAAGGTGTCGGATATGAAACTGAGAAGAGAGCATTCATGACTTGACGTCTCCGATTGTCCATTGAGGAATCTAAGCCAAATGCTTTCACTAAGCTGATTGTAGTAAGCCACAAGTGGTCAACACTTGATTTCGGACTGCAAATACAATCCTCTGGTTGAATATTCATCAGGTGGATCATAGTGCATTTAGAATAGTTGCACCACTTTGAATTCACCGAAATCCCATACGTAGCAGTGAGAAAGGCGCATAAAAAGAGAAACTTCAAGCCTTTACAAGCCTAAAATCAGATAAGACATATTTTTCAATGATCAAAGTCAGCAAATCAAACATAAACATTGCATAAGTGTGATATGATACTTGGAATGCCGGTGTGGGGACAAGGGAAATTGCCGCACAGTAGCGGTGCAAGAAGCAGCCCAGTGTGTGCTGATTCACTAGCACCCACAGTTATGAGACTGAGAAGCTTGACGATTTCTGTGTAACTGGCAAGACTCTACCTGGAATCTATTATTAACAATTCAATAATGAAATTCAAAATCAATGTTTCAAACATAGAGGTCCTTTAACTTTGTTCCCTGATACATAGCGGAAAGATGAGCATTTCAAAAGCTAGAAGATTGGTCTGAGCTGCTGATATGTAGGTATACTCGTAGTGAAGTTTTTGGATAGTGATTATCTAAAGAGAAAACAATTAAAGGCATGCTCTGGTTGATCATTTTGTGTCATAGAAGTTCATTCCCTGCATCATAACAATAGAGATTGAAAGTTAGCCATCAAGTTAGCTACGAAAAGAAAAGACAACATAACAGAGATATAGAGAACATTCTGATAAGTTGAATAAGAATTTTTCCAAAGTCATGGATTTATCTAAATGCAGCAATCTTGAGCATTATAGCATTATGTGTCTGTGACAAATCGACAAATCAATTAGCTACTAAAGTTCTGCGTGCCGATAGTTAAGAAACGCTTTCATCTTAGACCCATAGACATGTGGCAGCCAACGCAGCGGAATCGAGAAAGAATTATGACAGAAATTATGTAAAGGAAAGAAAAAAGTATACATTGGAAAGTATGATGTCCAAACAGGCGCAAAACATTAGGTTTGCCTAATATCTAGTTTTTTATGGATGATAGCATGAATACGATTACGGTGTTTTACAACCAACAAGGAGGCCTGAGATACCTTAAAATCACATGTAACATAGACTAAGACGCTCTATCATCCCAAGCAGGTGCTTTCGGGATACCTATGAGAATTGAGCCTGGAATATTTTAACAATAATCAGGACAATGCCGGTGACCAACTGACAAATAGATAAACCGTGTTATTGTTGGACATACTGATCGAAGTTATTAGACTGACTTCTTCCCCAACTCACAGATTTATTCAGAGAATTTTCGATGGGTTTTCATGATGAGCGAGTACAGACATTTGCAGTCACCTTGGTGTGTACATTGCATATGCTAGCATTGCGGCGTATGCTCGTATTTCCAAACTTTGGACATCAATCGTGCAATATCGCTCACAATTTCCGTGGACAGCAGGAGTTACAGATGTCAACTGTTTGCTCATGTGAAGGATGGAGGTTGAGACTATGTGGACAACATATATACAGGTACGCTCGAACAGCAAATTTTTGTTGCGAAGCACATAGGCCCTACCTACCTATTATGACATAAATATATTTTTTACTTTTTTTACTTCTACCGAATTAATACAGTTAGCTTCTCTCGAAAAAAGTTTCTCAGTGGAAAATATTGAAAGGAACCAACACGAAATGATGCTGTACTAGACTTGATACTGATACTTGACAATCTTATACCTTGCCATCATGACCCGTCATCTCACTCTCCATTAGCACCTAGCGATCATGCTGTGGTATATCTAGAGCCTTTTCATCGTTTTCCTGATCAGAAGGAGTTGACCAAAGCGGCTGACTTTCGTGAATCTAACTTAATGTCTATACTCAATCGCCTTAGCAACTGTGATTTCGAGTCTGTATTTTCATTTTTGAATTTAAACGAAATGTGCTCCATGTTTTATCGTTTACTCAATGACAGCATCTTGGAATTACCGTTCAATTACATCGAGAGGAGTAATGGTGACAAGTCTTGGATCACCAATGTGCTGATGAATAATCAAGATTACCGATCTCGTAATTGGCCGTTGTATGAACATTACCGTGATAAAGCTAAAATTGCCATTATAAAAGCTAAGCAAGATTAGAGTCAACGCTTGAAGAGTAAGAACAAGTCAATATGGAAAATCAGAGGTGAAATTCTTGGAAAGTCAAAGGATCCGGACTGGTTGCCGAACTGCTGTCCTGACATGACTGTGTGTGATATTCTAGATCAACTTAACCTCCGATACACGCTTGTGAAGCAATCTGATCCAATCTCTCCTTCACCTTTTCCGTTCATCGTCCCCTTCTCATTCCAGCGAAGTAGAAAAGTTGCTAGGTCAAGTCAACCGACAAAAATCACCAGGATAGGACGGGATCGCTTCTAAGTCTCCTGTAGGCTCCTACTTGCTGTTCTCTGTGTCGACTTTTTAATAAATGTCTCTCCTCTGCCAACGTGCCTGGTTTGTGGAAAATCGCTTTATTGAAATAAATGTATTATTATTTTATTAGACACGATCTCACACATTCAGATCGGTTACTATCTCAAGACCGGAGACCTACCAAGTATCAGGGCGATCAAGAGTTCGACGCAGGATATGAGCACTGCAAAGAATTGCTGCTTTCGTCAATTCCGGTATATGGTGTGCTCAAGGAATCTTGTTGAGGTAGGGTTTCAACCTCGATGTGTAGCAGGGTGTCCACCCTATCTGAGAAAAAAAATTCACGTACATGACAATAGATTCACGTACCACTATTTCAGGCCTACTTGCCTGGCAAGCGACAGTTGGTTGAGTCAAAATCATTCAAAAACACTACCCGCAGCAACTGCTCAAAGAAATGCAGTAATGGAGATATATCGTACGATAACTCCATCAGACTGAGCCAAAACATGATCCAAGTCAATTAAATGACTGAAGCCATCCATAAATTATCTAGCACTGTCAAAATCTGCAACTGACAACAAGCTGGAACGACACAGTCTCACCATTCTTGACCACGCATGCATTTCTATCTGTTAGTAATACAACACGTCATAGAATGAACGTTTGAGTCAACCGACCCAATTGTTTGCTGGCCTTGGCCAAGCATTGACAATTTTGCGTAGCCACATATACATCTACATCTATATATGGGCCTTATATAGACAAAGCCCTAGTATATGACTGCACAATACACATGTATACATCTATTACAAAAAGCATAAAATAATTCAGGACACAAAGATGTCAAGACGCTGCTTAGCAGAATTTCACAAATTTTCATTGTCTGAACCCAGACCCGTTGTTAGTAGCGGCTATATTATATGAACATATCTACATGTTTATGACTTTCTTTCTTGTAACATACTTTTTTGTAGAACCAAGTCAGAGTTGGTGCAACAACGGAAGAAAATTTAGCACATGTAACAAGAATCAGTGGATATCAAGTAGGAGTAAATAGCAGTAAATACCACTATCTGCGCAACTGAGCTGAAATTCACGTACAATTCACATGCACCTTCGCATTTTCCCAAAATTCACGTACATTCACGTACATTTTCATAATTTTCAAAATTCACGTACAATTCACGTACATACGTGAATTTCACGTACAGTGGACACCCTGGTGTAGGCACCAACGTTGCCACACCTAAATTTTACCTTTTTGCGAAGCCAGAAAAAACTGCGCAGCACAGAAGAACAAATTTTTTTCCCTACATTGTTGACATTATCTCTTTTCCTGCTTCACAATTTGTATCAATTTAGGAGGCTCTCTTTGCCAGTTCATGTTTGTATTGTCTTCATAGCTTGAATTAATTTTCAGCAAATTCAGTCTATCTATTTTAACCAATTTCTTTTATTTTCAATTTAGCCAAGGTAGCATATTTTTGCAGCTTCACTCTGATAAAACTTTTTATTCATTATTTAGTGCAAGAAACATATCCTGAAAAATAAAACAAAATTGCAGACTGAAGACTACCATTGAAAACGATTTATCTGTTGAAAAATGGGAAAAGCCCATATCGCAAAATTTTGCATTTAAGCTTGAACAATGTGCATAATACAAAGCAGGGTCAGATTGCACGGATAAATATCACACTAAGTTTTTTAATATAATTGGTCAATAAAGATATAAAATTTTTCATATTTTGATGCTGCAAATTATAAACACACAATTGCTTCATGAAAATTTATAAATGGTTCATAATGAAGGGATTGCAACAGTGACAAAAAGCAAATAAATCATGTGTAAAATGCGGGACTTGATTATAAACTAGATAAATCTCTACTAGAAACTCTATCATCTACCTTTGCTGACTTTTGTTTAAAATGAATTTCAAAAGGTCATAAATGGTCTGCTTGAATAATCCAAAACAGAAAATCAATTTCAGAAGAAAGACACTTACAATTTCAAAGCAAAATGCAACAATCAACCCCGTTACAACAAACTGTAGAGAACGCAACAAATTCTGGTGAGCTTCCCTATTAGCTTAATTCATCACGTTGTCAACATACTCGTACATGCATATTATGCATAGGCCAACGATAAAATTAAGTCAAACAAAATAAGATCAAGAGGATGCCAACTCCATTTTTTCTCGACTACAACTCGTGTAACTTGGGACACAAGTTGTCTAGAAACCCAAGCAAGCACTCTTTTCACAGCAGTACCTGTTACACAAGATGTCTATTTCACCAGACAAATATTCCAAATCTATTCAGATCCACTAAGAGCCAATCCTCTAGCAACTGAAATACGAAAAGCAGCCAAGACTTTTCGCCATTCAGCAGATCACTAAAAAAGGAAGACTTGAACTATTTCTTTCCTCACCTACACAATCAGCAGTAACTCTCGAAATCATCTGTATCAAGAATAGAGGTGGTCGCAATGACAAGGGCAAATGCATTCGAACGAGGCAACCTTTTTCAGTTCCTCGTTCATTTTGTGATTTTGGTCGTTCAATCATTTCGCCGTTCATTCTATTTTTGCGCTAGGCCGTTCAGGACTTTGAAAAATATCATCTCGCTCAGTTCTTATCGTTCACTTGGCAGCCGGTTGGCCGAATTTTAGAGATATAAGGTAAATGAAACTTTCGATGGCATTTAGTATCCTATTAAATACCCTATACTTAACAGTTATGTCAATCACTTTTGTTTATTATTCCATCCTCATCATTCTGTCATTTTCAAAACAATCTCCTATGTTTGTTAAATTTAACAATCCATATTTGCACTTGTAGAAATGTTGAGGGACGAAGTAGACTATCTATCTCTGACATATTTAACTTGCATCTGAAGACATATCCTATTCAATGTCAATTGCTCTCGCATTGTCACCATCATATGGATGACTATATTGTTTTTTTCAATAGACAACCTGTTCAGTCAATGCTTAAATGACCGCGGAAGTTAATAAATTGCTAACTTTTCTAACCAATTTGAAAACTAAATCTAAGAGTTCTCAACACTAAATTGATCAATTGATGCTGCTGACTATTCACAACTTTTCAAGGCTTATCCTGTAAACTTTGGTCACTTTTGAAAGGAGATATTTTCAATGTTTTTTTTCTAATTCGAATAAGGAATACAATGCTACTTAGGCTACTGCAATTTTTTAATGTCTGCCTCAAGTTTTGGGCAAGGTCTTCCTGATATGTCAATGGGATCGAGAAGTCTATGGTGTTAGGTAGAAAGCATGAGATAATGGTAAAAATTTACACATAAATGCACTTTTCTAAATGAAAGTTAACGACTTTGTGAAACATAAGAAAACATGCGTTATTAATAAGTAACAAGCTTCATTAATAATCGTCAGCTTAGTCAGCAAAAACCTTTTTTAGTGATTCCAAATTAGAAAACACCTCAACTAAAATTGTAGCAGATATTTTCGGCCAATTGAGCAGGCGTGATAGCATTGATCGAACGAAGTGATTGCATAACACACATATACAATTCTTTCCATGAATAAAAATGACGAACTGTGAAAAATTATGCAGACATTGATGCCCCTAGGCATTCACTCCATTAACTTGTTCTATTGAAAATACCAGAAGAACAAGCTGCCATTGAATCTAAGAATGAATTATGTTTCAAAATTCCTGTCAATCATTTTCGGAGCGATGGTGCAGTCTGTCGTCGCTGCAAAGACGTGGGCCATTGCCCGATCGTGTCCATCATGTTCACCTGACGCAAACGCTACCGATGTGAAGAATTAGGACGCAGCCGCCAAATATACAGCTGAGCTGCCATCAGGAAACAGTCTGGAGGGGTCCTCGAAAGAGCTAAAGGCGCTTGTTGAAGTCAGTGCTCCTGTTATAAGGCTTATTTTGCCATTCGAATGCTGCCAAAGTCCCACCAAATCATCGAAGTCAGATCAAAACCCGAGAAAGCAATTTTCCTCACATATCATTTTCCTGTCTAAATTTAAAATTCTGCACAAAAATCCAGGCCTCCCACGCTACTTTTTCAAATTTCAGGACACAAAAATCATTACATTTCAGGACATTTATTTCCAAGCAGCCTCCACCATCCCTAACAGCTGCTCCTTCACCACCCTTTTATTATAAACAATCATTAACAAATGGTAAACAATCGAAATTTAACAAAATTCTTTTTAACGATATAAAGTTCATGCTTTTCAGCACTATAGCAAAGTTTGATTTATTTGGCAGAACACGGCGCGTTTTTCTACTTCACGCTCGTTTTCTATGTTGAATATTTTCCTTTTGAGTTGCTCATTTGGTTTTGCGAATATCTTGCAACCGCAGACATGTTTCACTCAGCTCATCATTAACAGCGGATACCATAACTCGTGCAACTCGAGTGTTCGTCAGATTAGATGACTTCAATGCAGTCAAGTTTAGATGTTGATTTGGCTACCAATTGTTTTGTACAAGCCATTTCACTTTCGTGACGAGATGCAAATGATTCTTTTTCCTTCAACTATTCCAGTAAATGGGTTGAATCCTTTTTGATTTGCTCTAATATCTTTTGCTTTAATTCATCTTCTTTTGACTTTTCATTTTCAATGCGCTTTCTCTCTTTTTCATCTTCAAGATGACGAGTATACTCTGTGCGTACTCCATTAACTGATTGTGTCACTTTCAATGTGATAGTTGCGGAAGTCACGGAACCAAACAAGTGAATAGCATCCTTAACAATCCTTTCTGATACTATAGATTCCTCACTCAGCGACATCCATCGTTTGACAACAAGGAGTTGTTGACCGAAAATCCTCTGTGTACCGGTAAATTCATTTAAAATCTCATGACTATCTGACAATCGTTCTAAGCATAGCGTTCAGACATTTTTCGCAAAAAATGATATTTCAATTGAATTGAAAGGAAAAACTGTAAGAATATCGTCATATTTCAGGACTTTCAGGACAAAACTTCATATTTCAGGAGAAATCAGGACAGTTTTAGAAATTTCAGGACGAGTGGGAGGCCTGTAAATCTGCATCAGACGCAACTTAAACAAACCTTCCAGACGGATTTTTGTAACTCGGTCGGCAAGGTCGAGAAAACTTAGTCTGATTGGAAATGCATAATCGTGCTCGGCCCAGAATTTAAGTGCTTAATGTCAAAGTAAACGTTGTCCAATGATTTTGCGAAGGAGAAAAAAGATCCGAACACAGCTGAACTGCTTGTTCAATGTGTGGTCAGGCTTCTTTGTAGTGACCAAAGATGACCAAAATACAAAAAGCGAGAACGCTAACCGAGTACTTTAATTCAGGTCGGCGTCAATTTTCCTCCTATAAAATTTCCCCGAGATGAATTGTGAACTTCAGCATCAAAAAACCCGTCCGAACGCGATTTAACACATGCAACTAGATTGATTCAATTAACAGTTTGGCCGGTTAAATGGTGAGGTCAGATGTGTTAAAAGTCGTGGTAGTCCTGGCTTTCTTGATGCTGAGGATTAATTTTAAACCAATGAAATTGCTGATGAAGACAGACTGTCGCCGACTGTAGTTTAAGTGCTAGCTGGGTCTTAACCTTAGGACGGACTTCAACAATGACCAAATAAGTCGGCCACGTGAATAGGAATGAAACTATTTTTGAAAAATTGTATGAATGCTGGCCTTATTATATCTTGATATAAAACATCAGACACGGAATATATTACAAAGATAAACAGCAACCTCTGTTCGTTGTAGTGTGGAGATTAATTTTCTAGATGCACTGAAGTGCGACCAGAAAATATGCCCCACAATCCAGGAAAACCACTTCCTGCAACTGCCATGCCTATTCATGTCTGAATTATAATGAACGTGAACATCTACAAGAGCTTCGGTTACTATTCAGATTTATCGCTTGGAAGTCGCCTTTTAGCTAACAGTCAGAAGTTCATTTGGGGCCACTTTTTCTGCTATGCTGCCCGTGCTTGGCTAATCACGTGTTCTGAGATGGAGACGAAAATCCACATCAATTTCATCATGTCATAATATAAGAACCATAGAAATCCGACTTTTCGCTTTGTTCAAGTTGATGAGATGAGAATACACTGGGCAGCAGCTGTCTCTTGATGGTAATTCAAGTAATTCAAGGTGCTCGCCTACGCGCCGATTGCTAGATCTTTTTACAGATTCTTGCTGGAGGACGAGCTATTGAAACTTACATAAATAAAATGCCTTCACATAGAGAGAGAATACCCATAGACATCGGATGTCTATGAGAATAACAAAGAAGACAATAGTCGTGAATCCATTCAAAGAAGAATGAGACCGCCGGTCTTCCATTTCGTAAACCACAGTCGACAATGTTTATGTACCGTTGACATATGACACACATATCCACAACGTTTAATATTGCTTTAATATGTCCATGTCTGTTATTCGACCTTTATTTTGTCGGAGTTCCATCATTGGAATAATAGCAACATAGTGTACTGCTCCTAGAGAACAATTCATAAAAGACTTCTATTCTGCCTGTTTTTGAAACATGTGCAATTTTGTATTTTGAAATAGATATTTTATGTAGAAATCAGAGCCAGTTTCATGATTTATCCATTGGGCATTCATATCACTATGTTTTACGAATGCACTGCTTCGATTGTCAAAGAATTGCTAATATAATAGGCTGTCCAACCCAGCCAGTTCATTAACTGAAATGTTTGTCGGGAGAATGTTCATCAGATAGAGTCAATGAACGCCGATGCAACACCGAAGAGTATCCCTGTGGGAACGAATCTTGCGAAAAACTGGCGGATGTCAGCTGCAGAATATCATGTTCAGTCATATATGCGGGATATTCGCTGGCGAAGTTCGCCGGCGACAATTCGCGCTCTATATATGTCATCTTTTACTTTCTCTCTTATTTTCTTTAGTTCCGCCTCTACAGCCGAGGCTCTATTTTCTCCCTCACCTCCTCACTATCCCCCACATATGGCTATAATCTATCTAAGAAATAAGTGCAGACTATCATTCTTTGATAATGATAAGAATATAGAGAATCCGCATATATCAATTTTCATGACATCTCTTGACATTCAATAATTTACAACAATGACAAATATTTGAATAATATCATAGTATTTACTGCGACATTTATGGAAGATAAATACTTTTTTAGTTTAAGCCTTCGTGAATTAAAAAAGATCCCTTTTTATCAGATCAGACTGATCGATGTATACAATATATTTTCATGTGAAGGTAATATACGAACATTACCACTAATTAGTTGCTGCAATATCCACGATTTCGCCGGTTGGCGAAAAATCAGCTCGCATTAGTAAACAAATATCTACCAACTATATTATAGCAACTTTTTCGCCACCTGTCGTTTTTTAATTTTACACATGTTTTTGGATAAATGATGACCATTTTCACATGCGGAGATAGTTTTTACACGAAAATGAACCTTTAAAAAAATTATCCACAAAATCGCTACCTCGTCAGATAATCTGTTGATATTAGCAAGATGCGTTCCCACAGGGCTTTCGGTGCTACCTTCATTATATTACGCTGAAAATTTTGCCGACAGAATTCGAAGTGGGTCTATAGTTAACCCTCCAGGCGGTGGGCCCTTCAGCCACCTTCCAGGCGGTGGGGGGGGCATATTTATGCCCCCCCAGGATATCCTAAACTAAATGTGCGAATTTTATGAAATGCTGGCCCTTACACATTTCGGACATGCTAAATTCAGTGGTGCCATTTGCATTACTTAATTTGACTGTCTTCATGCTATAAATAGCATTTCAAAATTTGAAAATGCGTTTTCTTTTCAGAAAATTTTTTTTAAATGTTTTTAGCGAAATTTTATCATCAGATTATCGCAAAAATTGACTCAAACATGTTTCAAGTTCTCTGAATACAATGGTGGTTTTCGGATTGTAATAATCTCACAAAAAAATCTTTTATAGTGTTTAGAACGCATTTTTTCTACAAATTTTGAAAACAGTATTCCATATATTTATTTTCAAATAGCACATATACATGCCTACATGTAGAAAATACATTGCCTACATGTAGAAAATACATAACATATACATGTGAATATATTTTCAATACATAACAGTAATAAAAAAGATGTAAAAACTAATATTACTCTATAAAGTACTTACAATATCATTGTAAGTAGTATATGCAGCTTATTTTCAAATTTGAATTGGTAAACCGTGATAAGCATAAAGTTATTTATAGTCAAATAAGTTATTCTATACGTAATGAGTGATTCCAAGCAATAACAATTCATTCATAGACAAAATTTCTGAAGAATTTCACTGATTTGATAAAATTTCGAAAGTGCTTTTGAATAAAGATCATGTAAAGGTCGTTCCTGTGATCCAATTTTAATAATTTTACAGGAAATTGTCAAAAATACACAAGAAATAAGCTACTGAAAATTTCAGAATCATACGTTTCATATTTCATGAATTAGATCGAAAAATACAAAGGGGGGGCATAAATATGCCCCCCCCACCGCCTGGAGGGTTAAGTTTCTGTCGACGCTTTTTGATAAGCAGACCTTTGCGCTAAAATTTGAGTCTAGAAAATTATGCTACACGAGTATATGAAGATAAGAATGTCCATCATCCATATCGCTTTTAAGTGACAATTTTAATCGCTGTCTCAATGACTTAACTTTCACGGAGTGCTGTATATAGCCTACCCCATACCGTCAACTCAGCAGTGAATTTTAGTGTTTCAGAAAGACGTGGACTTTCAAACCAAATATGATTTTGCGGACTCTCTGAATCTCAGATTCCTTGTTACTAATGTCAAGTATTTGCTGTTCTCACATAGCAGAACAGTCATAGTCATAAAAATGCGGAACTATTGCTGAATCAAGACGGATACGCCGCAACTACATGTGAACTTCTACGAATTATGTCATTGAAGGAAAAACTGTTTCCAAAGAAAAGAGAATTATGTGTTCACAACTTTATATCTCATTGCAACAAGCAGAGCGAAACTTTTCAATGTCTTTACATCATTTGAAGCACTCTTCAGCATTGGGTAACCTGAAAGGAAGGCGAACAATTCAGAAGTGCGCTGTAAGAACTGAAACATGTGAACATACTCACCGAAAATGTTGTAAGTTGATGAGAAATTCTTACTCATACTTGTCTAGCCGGACCTTCCCTTTGCTGTTTATAGATCGCAAAAGACCAGTGCCTAAAAGGAACTCCCATTCTTTTTCAGCATCGTAATTTTTGAAATAGTCTTCCATTTTCTTCTGGGTAGGTTTAGCGTACAAATATTTGTACCCAACAGCAGCTACTATTCCGCATGCAATGCTGATTGGAACTCCGATGACCATCGATCGCTGCAAATGACCGCGTAAGTTTGGCTTTGGAATAGGCATTCTGTGAAATCTGAAAATAAAATCGAAGTTTAAAGGAAATCGGCTGAAGATAATACATCCACCCTCAAACAATCAATACAACATCCCTATCAGAGAGTCAATGTGATACTGAGATAATTTAATGACGATGATAGTCTAAAATGTCAAACTGTCAAAAATATTATGAAAATCTTAAGTCCGCTAGTTTTCACCAGTTGATATGCATCGAGTTTCCGAATCCATTTCATCGCCTAACGCAGATTGTCGATAGATGGATTTTCAGATGCCAAACGGTTATCATTTTCAGATACATCACGACTACACGACGTCAGTGAAACATGGTACAAGAGTTCTAAGTAGAGGCCAATCAGATCGACTGGTGCAGAATGACAATCCCGTCCTGATCGATGGTATGGTGTGCATCATTCAAGGTAATAGTGTTAGCACTTATAGCTTGATATATTGTAATAACATCACTTCAATTCTGTGACTTCAACCTCTTCAGGACGGGTTGGCAGTTTTCATAATTGTCTCAAGTGTCAAGGACGAGCAGCTCGTCCTATTTTTAACTAGCGTAATTGCCGATTCGGCGCAGATTCAAAGTAAATACGACGAACACAGCTTGTCCTCGGCAGTTGAGACTAATTTTTCTTTTGAGTGACTAGGCAGTTGAATCAAAACAACGAGGACGAACTGTGCTCGTCCACCGTCCACAACAGGTTAATGACCTATGAATGGCATTCCTCGTGCTCTAAACTGATAACATGCTAAGTAATAACTATGGCAATTTTTTTATGACGTCATATTTTAGGATAAGGTTATATTGCCGGGAAGAGGGGATAGAAAATGATCGATGCTTGTAGAATGACGCAATATTGGTCTTCTCAGCAGCGCCATGCAGTCTGAGGACAGTTCCAATGCATGCACTGCCTGCAGATATGAATGCTACCGGCGCGGCCATGATAGACTCGTCTGTCTTCTGCCCTTCCTTGCCAGCCAACCGCTGCTTTGGTAGATCGTTCTTCTCCATGTTGCAAAGATTCAATGCAAAGACAGACCTCATCAGATGTAGTTAATTACATTAATGCTTTGTACAACGAGCTGAAATCAAGCTGGTAGTTTGAAATAAATCGTTATATTTGTTGTAAATTTAACTTTATGCCTTAACTAATTAATTAACTAATTAACTAATTGAATCATAATTTTTTTCTATATTCTAAGATCTTTAAATCTTACTTAATTACAATTCAAAGATTTTTAAGTCATATTTTGGTCACGTTTGGAGTTTCTGGGTCATATTTTTTTATATGTGAAGTTCTGTTCGGTCATAATTTTTCGATTTCTATGTCATAAAAAATTGGCCTAGTAATAACAAATATGGTTATGACAGTGAATGTGGAAATGCAAACGTGATGCTGATCACCGTCATGCTAGTGCACGTAAACATTTCTTTATGATCGATCATCGGTCAGGCCTACTACAGCAGGCATCAATCCAAAATTTTGAACTTCTTGCCAATTTTCTTGCAAAGGCGGCAAAATTTGTCGACACTTTTCGTTTGAAGTGAAGCTAATGGTGTGACAGCAGCAATAAAAACAACATGTAATGTTTGTCACATGATAGGTCAATTTTGATCAAATTACACTAAGGCTTGGCCACGCGATAGGTAACATGTCGAGTAAAAAATGAAATTCAAGTTATGTTTTTCTGCTTCATACTTCTAAATGGCTCTTATTCTCTAGTTCCTAGAACATGTCTCATTTTTGCCTGATCTCCTGTGGTTCTACAGTAGTCAATGTTTGAAGTTTGGCGAAGTTTTTGACGTCGCGTTTGTCACTTATCAAGCATTATATTCAAGCTCTTGATTTTCAACAATGTTGAATATGTGTGAAAATCTATTTCTCTGTGGATATGTACAGTAATGAATTGGTAAGATGATATAGTCATGTAGAACCACTTTTTCTAGGTGAATTAAATATAAGCAGTTGAAATTCCGTTGCCAAATTTGCCATATTTTTGTTGTCACTCAAAATCATTTTTATGTGAGGAACTTAATTTCATCAGAAAGAAAGCATATTGATGCATGTTAACATGTTGTATATTTAACTATCGAAATTTTGACATTTTTCTTTGTTAAATGAGGTAACATTTTTATGAATTTCTGTTACCGGCAGCCGAATTTCAAATGTTCATCAAGTCATACAATCACATAAAAGATTAATAAACGCTGGTTTCTACCTCGACTGCAGAACCCCTTTGCCAAGCTCTCCTTCTACGAGCATTTTCGCTTATTATTTCTATTTACTATTTTTTTTACATGTTATGAGACATGTCGACATGTGCTACATAATACATGTAAAACTGATGTTAACTTTTTGAAATTCCGTTACCGAGCAATTTTATGGACACAGTTTAAAGAAAATAAATTTCTCAAAAATTTTTTGTGTCATTGAAGAGCCCACCGAGGTGTCAAACATGACACATTTTAAAAGGAAAATAGATCTTCATTGACGGAGTAGCAGTCATGTTAAAGTGAAAATGAAATTCTGTTACCGCTTGGCCAGCCCCAATACTTACATTTATGTCAAATTTCAAGTTCTATGTTAACTTTCAAACACCACTTTCGCAATACGTTTACATTTGGAGAAGGTATATATAGATTTTTTATTACAGAATAAAGGCAGATTGCGGCAGTAAGACGATTGCAAGATGCTTAAAGTCATAGAGCATTAAGTTGATTACCCACCATCGTTTCCAGACTTCACGCAGAAGGTTTACTTAATTATCAATTAAAGAATATTTGAACATCTGACGCAAATTTTTCTGATATTCAATAAGGGACAATATCAATTATCGCCTTCGTCAACTACTTTATTTGTGGTATTTTTCATTTACAACACTACTTGCTCAGATACAAGCTTTCACTTTTCTTTGCGCTCTCTCCTTTGCTCCTTCTGATCCCTCCTCCTTTTCTTTCTTTGTCCTCTCTCTATCTCACTCTGCTCCCTCATAATTTCATCATGTTCTTTTTATTTAAGTAGCAGTAGTAGTATTTCAATAGATGGGCACTCACAAAGTGTCCGGGCATTCAAAGGCTCCTTAGGTGGTGCTTCATATTATAGTTAAAACCATTTATAGAGATTGGAGGGACCGTAAACTTTTGTTCGCTACAACCGATGTTTACTGTATCCGATGTATTCAGAATTGATAATTGATTTTAAGCAGTATTCGAAAGGTTAAGTGAATATTTCAATAGTCGGAAGAAATACACCATGTGCACATACTGTTTGCAAAAGAGCAGCTGTTCTTTGCTTCTCGCCACATTTTCTGAGCTTTGAAAAAGTCCCTAAGTTAATTGTAATTCAATTGGCAAAGTTGTGTTCTACCTGCTAGAAACATATGATTCTAAGCAGCATTATTCCGTATTGGATATGTCTCTGAAGTATTTCAAATTAAGGTATTTGTGAGTCACAATGTACACAGAATAAGTATACCGACAGCTTGAGACAATAAAATGTGAAGTTATGCACTTCTAAATATATAGCTATTGAAGTACGTGTTGTTCAATTTATCATATACTCGTATGCCTAATTACCAGTTACAAAAATCGTTCTGTAGAAGTCTAATAGCACCCGATTTGAACTTAGCCATTGTACCTCTGATGTTCAAACACGAAACGATATTTATGGGTGCAACACCGGTTGCTCTGCACTATCAAGGAATCTCATAATTTTATACTTTTTCTATATAAACATCGTTCAAATATGAACATGCTGATGTTTGAGCAACACTAGCTGACTTTGTCGAGTCGGTTGTCTAAATTCAAAATTGCTAAAGATGAAACTTCACATGGTGTTGATAGACACAACGAACATTTTCTGCCATGTGGCAATTGATAGGCTTGTACTCACATGAAAGCGATCTCTGAATTCATGCAAAGAAGCCCAATTGGAATTACGCCTAACTTTTTAAGAGACAAACGTCCCACTTAATAACGCAAAATTGTGCCATTATCTTACAGCCTGTTGCGAATGGCACCTAGTGTTTCGATGCAAGCTTCGAATTTTAATATTTTTGCTGCATCTGCTCGAAAACAAGCCGTCTTATAACCCGGGTACAAGTAGACCGAATAGAACAGTCAAAGCAATCGCAAAAACTCCTTTAATTGAAACAGTCAATCTGTGGCTTTTCTCAACAGTTGAAAAAAGAGATGCAGGTGCTCAGACGACCCCAGTGGAGTCACGTTGTCAGAGGCTTCTCAATATTTTGCGTGTTGTTTTCTTTCAACAATTATCATTAATAGTTCCTCCGCACAGCGCAATAATTGGTTGGCATCCCTTATCCCAACCCTGCCAGTCACTCAAGGAAAGGATTTTATACAATCACGCCTAAAACATACCGGGTTGGCTTCAACACACAATATCCACGAAATTAAGACATCACGCAACAATGGATCAATCAGGCAAGAAGAAACTATCAAAAGCAAAGCAAACACAGCATGACCTCACCAACTCAACACCTCACTTGTAAAGAAAATGACAAACACTTGAAAAATGAAATCAAACCTCTATTTCGTCACACAGCCTACATGAAACATTGGAACCAGCTGTACTACAAAGTATATGACAATCATTTCTAATAGTGCACTTATGGATCTGAGATCCACGGTATTTGCATGAAGTTTCATAGTTCTGCATTCATATAACTATTATTTCATCTACTCATACTGGTCCTGCCCGAGATGCTTCACCCTTCCAACTGCGCCTTTTAAGCCACTCACCGACTGAACAAGATCTGCAAAGTTGACGCTAGATACTTTTTTTACAGCGCCCTCTAACGAGTTGGGACTGGAAAATTTGCTTGATATAGTACTACAGAATGCAAATACGGCATCATAACGCGAGCAATTAACAAAAAACACCTAGCATGAGAAGGAATGAATAGAAAGTATATTTGAAGGTCCGAATTAATACATCTACAAGTAGGCTACTGTAAATGCCACATTTCACTCAAAAAACTTATCTTACATTATTTGACTTCGCTGATAATAGCAGCATATGGTTTCACAATGGATATTTTCTCATGTTTATGTAGTGAAAGGAGAAAATACACCCCTACTTTCTTCACGAGGCTATATCCTAGCTTCTCCTGTAGTGACTCGAAAATGTGAAGAAGTTGTGTAAATTATCTTGGTTATTCTAATATTCATTCAAGTTCGGATCGCAAGCTGCGTCTATTTATAAATACTACGTTTCGCCCAGCGTCGATTTAAATGATATCCTTGAATATTGAGCAGCATCATTAACACATATGGGCTATGATTTTATTCGAAAACATATAGTTGGCTAACCGTCAACGAGAAACAGTACAAAAACACAATAAGAAAGTACAGCATGAGGACAAAGACATAGATTCAAGTTTTCAGAAAGTCTGTTGCTGTCGCTTGCTGGACACCTTTTAGATAGCGCGCCAAGAGGAACGGTCTTCCGCTAATTGCTGCCAGTTATCTTTGTTGATGCCAAAGTGCTTCAGATCCCGTTTGATGACGTCCTTGAAAAGTAGGAGAGGCCTTTATATGTGTCGACCTCCAAAAGAAAGTTCAGCGTACAAGGAAGGCGGTCAGTCGGTAGTCGATACACGTGCCCCAGCCAACGTAATCCTCTGCTTTTAAAAAACAGTTGACATTGATTCACAACCAGTACGTTCAAGGATACAATTATTTCTGATTTTATCTTTCCAACAGACGAGGAGAATACTTCGTAGGCATCGCAAATGGAAAACGTGAACAAGTTTTACTTCTGTACAGGAGAACACTAAGGACACACGCTTTGTAGATATTGCCTTTCGCTTTATCGGTGAGAAGGCTGTTGTTCCAAGCTCTGGCACGTAGTCGAATGAAAGCCGTGACTGCTTAACCAATCCTGCAATTTAAATCTTGATCAAGACGAGAAGTCGCAGTTAGATTTCCACCTGAGCAACAAAATCGACTTGCTGCTCAATTCCATTGACTTTCATTGGCTCGCTAGGTCCGAAATATGCATTGTCATAGTCTTGTTAGTATTCATGACGAGAAAGAAATGTTGACAGGAACTGGAGAATGCATTCATGAAATATTGAAGACCATTAGCACTGTGAGAAATTAAGGCTGCATCGTCAGCGAAGAGAAGTTCACGCACTAAGATAGTTTTGGTTTTCGTTTTCGCACGAAGAAGAACAAGGTTGAATAAGTCGCCCGAACGAGTACGTAAATAAACTCCATCTTCAGCTATGTTTTTGAAGGCATGGTGTGTTACAGCTGAGAAGAATATGCCGAACAGGATTGGTGCCAAGACCTTGCTTAACACCTGAGTTGACCTCGAAGCTTTCCGACAGTGATCCTTCGAACATGATGGAGGCGCGCATTTTTTTCATGCAGGGACTTGATTAACACTACGAGTAGGTGGGCACCCTATCTACTGCAGAATGATATATAAGCCGTCTCTGCGAACTTGATCAAATGCTTTGGTCCGGTCGACGAATGCGATATGCAATGGACCTTGCTGTTCGCGACATTTTTCTTGGATCTGACGGATAGAAAATATCATGTCGATGGTTGATTTGTTCTTCCTAAACCACATTGGGGCTCAGGATAGAATGTCCTGAAAATAGCTGGTGAACCCCCCTACCCCCACCTTTCGGCGTGCCAGCATGTGCCACAACTTGTCTTTGATAACGCTCTCAGAGAAAATTGGATTAAAAAATTCAATTATACCACTTCATATTTCCACGAATCACACCCAAACAGTACTCTGCTCGATCCGGTTCGTCCTAAGATAGGGCTTTGAGGTTAGTCCGACTCTTTTCAAAAACAGATGTGCCAACCAAGTCAACGGTGTAAATCTGCTCATTTGAGGTGTGCCAACATGTGCATATAGAACATCAAAGATTAACTGCACTACGCATAGACGTCTTAATGTTAGTATTTGGACATTTGGAAACTTTCGTAGGATCACTCTCAGTCACACCTGAGGGTCTACATAATAACGGGCACTGTATGAAAAAATTAGGGAACGCTCAACACCAATAGCATGCACTGGACTGAAGACGGAAAATTTTTTGAGCTTGATAGATGGCAGTAATGTGCACCTGGATAAGACTATGGAACAAGATACAAAAATCAACTTCAGTGTTGTGAAATGCATCAGAATCAAACAGAATCAATTGCAGCACATTCAAATGCGTCCACATACAGATGATTTGTCAAGAGTGGATTGTGAGCCCGATCAAGTAGGAAGTATCGCTAGAATCTTGAAATGATATTCAACAGTTAATCGGTGATTGAAGATGTGCGCCTAGCATCAACGGTCAGCGGTATAACATCCGTCAGTAATGTCAGCACTGATCGAATGAAAGCCTACATTCTTGAAGCGATTCCCCAACCGCTTCTTAAGTCTTAACTTGAGTTCAACCCTTCTTTGATTGGGATTGTAGGTGTGAGTACCGTTATGATTATAACAATGCTGAGGTTCTAACTTTATTCCATAATAAAAAACAAGGAAAAGGGGCCCAATCAAGCCTGATTGCTGGCACAATACGATGAATATTTCATGGGAAATGTGCTATTCTCAGACGTTATGACAAGGGTTGGCGTTCCATGGGTAAAATGGGCTTTTTCAAATTTTGCTGATTTATGAAGTGATGCGTTTCAAGCATGGGTTGGTACGACATTTTCTCCAAAATCAGCTAGGGCATATAAAAGCTGCTGAATTTGCTGACGTTTTAATATTCCGTAAGCCGGAAAATTTACACGGAGATCAGTATTTTCTGAGAAATGCCTGCATGTATTGTTGATCTGCTAGCAATAACACATTATGTCAAGCGCAGAAGGCCTATAAGTTATCATGTTACCATATAGCAGTGCCTCTAGGCGCAAGTTTTGATTGCTCCTAAATTACCTTCTATTCCCCAAGTACCCAATTACGCTTGAGACTCCACTATTGGTACTGGCAATTACTAATTAGACCTGTTCGATCTTTACCTAATGATAATATGCGACTACCAATGTTTTCAAGGACGTCAAAGTCCATATGCTGTAGCGTCAATCCGACCAAGGGTCATTAAGAAGTTATAGGCCACAGCTAGCAATACTGTAACCAATCATGCGCCTGAAACTAGGTCTATTGGCTTATGGCTATTTAGTTCACTTTCAGAGCTTTGCCCTTCGTAACTAAGTAATTTCGGAAGTAGCTGTCTTTAAATCATCTGGCAACGTCACAGTTTATTCCTTCAAGTGTGCATTTCGTCACATTAATTTCCCACGAGGTACTTACTCTTTTTTGTAATTGAAGTGTGGGCTCCATTTGAGGTCGGGTTGCATGAATAAATCAAGAGATTTTGTGATAGATCGGTCTTCACTTTTTGCTAATTAAATACGGATATATACATTGATGGTGAGGTGGAATAAGAAATCAAGGAGAAACTTAATTAACTAGAGACGCAAAATTTGCGAGAAGTAGTACTAGAAGCTCATGCTGAGTGAAGGCGCGTATCTGCCATTTTGTTATAGATAGCATTACATAAACTTTTATGAATGGAGCTAAAGGATTGAATAGAGTTGAGAGATAAACGATTCCATCATTTCTGATTAAAAGATAACGATGAAATGATATTTTAACTACGGTATATTTTATGGTCTATTCTATCAGCCATGTGGCAATGTTTAAGCCGTGGAAAGCCAAGGATTGCCCACACCAACATTAGCCTACTGAAAAATGGCTATGCGGAAGGCCTAGGATGCGCCTCGCAAATGCGGACAGTCTAGGTAACAAGTTCACAACTGAAAAAAGAGTTAGACCGGGCGATACAGTCTCACCAATACTATTCAAAGCTGTAATGGAGGACATTTTTTAAAGCTGCCAACTTAGGAAACACCGGAATCAATATAAATGGAGAAAAACTCAGCAATCTACGTTTCGCAGATGATTTTATCTTGCTCTCAGATGATGCAGGATAACTTGCAGAGATGTTTAACAGACTAAACGAGGAAGGGAAAAAGTGGGAGACAAAAATAATGAGAATTTTAACAGCAAAAAATACATCACTTGACAAAGTACGCGTAGACAATGAAATAATTGAAGCTGAGGAATACATATACCTCGGTCAATTGATAGCATCATACAGAAATAGACAGGCGGATATCAGCTGGATGACAAAGATTCGGTCAATACCTACGATTTTGCTATCGCGAACTGCGGTTGTCAGTCTGGTTCTCAGTTGGTGCTATCTTTTTTACAAAATATCATTACTGAATATCAATAGTTGATTACAATTATCTAAAATATTGGTAATACAACCTGAGACCGAACACAGATAGATGTGTATTCTTTCCTAGGACATGATAACTGAAACTGAATTTCTTCTGAATTAATTAAGTTCATATCTACCATGATTGTCAATCAAAAAAAAAAATTTCAATAACGATAAAAACGGTAGGGTAGGGTGGGGTGGAATGGGTATATGGGGTGAAATGGGTATAAGTCACCTTAAGTTATCTGGAAGCCAAGCGGATTGACATTTCCGTATATCGCTTGGATTATGATGATAGGGTGTTATTAGCATGAAGTTCCGATAGAATTGGTTCCATATATAATTATAATTGTTTCCATGGAAACCAACTTTCGATTTCCTTTTTGTTACTGAAAAAAATGAAACATCACGGACTTTCGTACTGCGGCAAGGGAAAGAGCACCATGACTTAACTTAAGCATCACTGCAAAAGCTAAAACTTTTCTAATTATGATGTGATAATAGGCTAATCTATATTCGTCATTATTATCTGTTAATTTTGAAAATTTAAAAATGGGGTGAAATGGGTATACTACTGAAAAAGTGTGGGGTGAAACGGATATGCATGTTAACACAGAAAGTGCCGATATTTTTACTCAAGGCTGAAGTCTACATGATACATATGCCATTCTTATAAATAAAGGTGCATTTAAGTTGTGATATGTGCATGCACGGTTCATTGAATTTGATTTGTTACGAATACAAGTAGACAGCACTGCGTTTTGTAGTCCAACATTGAAGTCTGCCAACGGAGCGAAATTATTCTACTCTGTCGTATGACACTCCACGTGAAACTCTTCAGCCTTAGGATTTTTTAGCTCTGAAACACGCATGCAAGGAAACATAAAAGTGATGGCCCGATAAACTCGACCGAACTGGATGACGAAGCCTGGTTTTCCGACACATCTTCATACATGTAGACTGTCTTTGAGCAATTGAAACCAGATTCGGCGATTAGCAGATTCCATGGTGGTACTATGCTAAATCCAGTTTCTCGAACATCTGTGGTAAAGAGTATAAGCTTCCGACTGAAAAGTCACAGGCAAATGAGCTATAAATATCCAAAGGGTTTTGGCATCAGTTCTTATCTGCAGGCCTACTAGTCTCCACAAAACCAAAGCGCCTGATCCTCTTCGAAATTCAAAAATTATACGCTGAGCATAACTGGTGAAGCGTTGACATCGTCATCAGCTTTGAAATGTGTTGAAGATGAAGAAAGAAGTGATATTCGCATGAAGAAAATAATCAAATCCAAAGATGCTTAAAAGTGAAATCAATTGCTTTTGAAGAGCAGCATTTTAACGATCAACTGAATCGAACAGATGTCAAAGCGATTGAACAACATAGATACAACGGTGAGCGAAAATGAGGACCTTCAGATGAAGACATGAATGAAAAGGAAGATGCAGGCTTCCCATCAATCTAAGATTTGAAACAGGACGACTGAGTTGTTGTAAAATTTGAATAAAAGCCGACGGTACATCGGTCAAATAGAGATAGACAATTATGTGCGTTTCAGTTTTCCTGCTACATTTAAGGAAGCTAAGGTGGTTCATGGCAGTGTGAGAAATCTTGCTTTTTTTATATATCGACCTTCACTTTTTTAAAAGATATCATCGGGCAATTAGAAACCACCAGTGCGAAAGAGAAAATTCCGAGGTCAAAATTTAAAGGTCAATGCTGACTCGAGATAGTAACACATCTCATTTACTTCCATAGTTTCTCTGGTATTAACTTTTTCTTTAGACCCATTCTTTATGTTGTCATGAAGTCACAAATATCTCACGAAGTTGTAATTTTTATGGTAAACGGTTCTAATAATACAAAGTTTTTCAATCGACAATTTAGAGAAGTCGAAATTTCGACCGAATTATTACAATTCATATTAGTTATATTAGACAACAACATAATTATCATTTAGCCTATTAATGAAAACAAATATTGTAGCAGCTGACCTTTAATGTATACCATGATAGTGATGCTTAACAAGTTTCTGGTAGTATTTTTAATAATCTTTTCAAGCACTGATATCACTTTCAAAAACTGTATTTGTATCCATTTCACCCAACGGGTGGGGTGAAATGGGTATACACTACATGTGTTTAAAAACATGTAATTTCCACAATTACCAAAAATATTTTTTTGAGCAATAAAAGGTGTTTATGTATAGCCGATACACAGAATGCGATGATCAGCTATCAAAATTTCAGTTGGCAAATGGAGAACATTGAGAAAATCACATGAATTCTTTGAAAACTACCCATTTCACCCCACACTACCCTATTTAATTAGAAGAAAGGAAAGACAGCTTTTATTTGTGTCTATTTGACTAATATGCGATATCCAATTATTATAGACTCATTAATAATTACAGCTATCGTTCATTGTAAGTATGAGGCAGTCGGATCAATACCATATGTCTGGAGAAGCACCATGGATCTTTCTTCATGTTATTAGCTTTGGAATTCATGGATGTCCAGTTATTGCGGTTGTAGCGTTAACTGACGTTAATATCCAGCGTTTGCAGTTATTACAAGTCTACAACGGTAACATGACAATTGTAATGAACAAAGTATGAAAAAAGTTACTTCATCTTTTTTGTAATTTAATAGATGGTCATTCAATACCGAGCTACAGACATTCCTGGATAAAACATTTCTATTAAGCAAGATTCATATTCGCATCATTGGTGCCACTCACAACTCTAAGTGAGAAACGAGAAAAAAAGTTTGAGGTTCTGTAAATTTCAGTTTTTTACTTCTATCTAACGTTAAATAGGATTTTCCACAGCACTAGTGACCATCGATATCTCATGCTCTTCGCTGGATCCAAGAGGATCTCATACCGGATCCGGATCTTCACCTGGTGCAATCCCTGGTCAATACGGAGAATTCCTGAAGGATAAAACAATACCTATGTGTTTCAAATGGAAAATTATAAACGGAGTAATTGTACCAGCCATGACATATAGACCTGAGACCTGGATTTGGACACCTACGAAAGAGCAACAGAAAAGCTTGAAGTGACAACAATTCATGGACAGATCAATGCTGAACATCAGCAGAATGACAAATGGAGAAATGAAGTGATTCGACAGCACACTAAAGTGCAGAATGTCGTCTGCAAAGCAAGCGAAGTGAAATGGCGTGGGCAGGACACATTGCGAGGATCCACAATAGCCGATGGGCAAAGAAAACGACGGACCACAAGACGAAGAAGAGCAGGAAGACAAAAGAAGATATGGAGAGGGCAATCCCATAGATAGCGCACGGACGTTCTGACACTTATCGTCATTTCTCATCATGAAGCAATGCCACTTTATTCATGAAAATTACACCATGACATGCCGAATTAGTCTGAAGTATTAATCACCTTTCGTTTATTTGATAGTAGTCCTTCTTTCGACGTTACAGGTCAAGAGCCCACTGTAACGCACGCTGACTATTCTGTGATTACAGTTGAACCTGATACTACTCAACCTGAAGATTTGAATCCTGTTCCTCAAACAGTGTCCAGTGATTTCACACTTTCTCCTGATCCAGTGCCAGTATCACATGTTACTGTTCCTCCGCATACAGGGCCTGGTCGTAACAGACGATCTCCAGGTTATTTACGTGATTACATTACATAATATGCATTCCTTCGCATTTGATACAATTTCCTGATGAAATAGTTTAATGCATGCTTAATGTAATGCTAGTTCTGTGATTTTGACTTTATGATTGCTCTTAATGGAACTTTCATGAACTTACTTATTCTATGCATATATTCTATGTGTTGCATGCAGAATGAATCTTTTGTTTTAGAGGGGGAAATGTTGTGACCTGCCCACAAACATATTTTTATATTCATGATTCAGCTGATGTTTATTTGAATACTTCAATTAATCGATACCACTCGAAATATCAGATGTTGTTAAGTGGTCTCTTAGAGATTCAGAGAATTTGTATTTTTGATTCAGAATCTTTTCTGCACTCCTGGTCTATGGTTGTATATCTTGTAAATATTACTTCAATACATTACTTGAACTACTTGCAAATCAATCTCGTAAATGGCAGGATTGCTTTCTGAGAATGAATAGAAGTTGTTGAAATATTCTCGAGTATAACAATAGTCCACCTGTGATTTTGGTTTAAGTTCAAAGATACGGTATCTGTTAAAGCGACGCCTGAGAGAATGTTATGTCTAGAATTAGAGCACATGATGCAAATTGCCTACAAATTATAGTGGTCTAGATAATTGCACAAGTTTGTCATATTATCTTTGAGTCATATCGCAGATCTAATCGCATTGCCTTATAACACAACTTAGGCGACTTCATACCGAGCAGGCAGATGATACTGTTTCACAAGATTATTAAAAAGAGGTAGACTGCGATGATCTACAGATGGAGAATTTTTTGCGCATTCACTACACTGTTGGACAGAATACAATGTTCTTGCTTCTGTTGCAATGTGTCTATGTCCGTCAGCGCCATACGATTCAAAATTACATGAAGGAGAAATATTAAGATAACTATTCTGAATCCACATTATCGCTCGTATGGATCTGATTTATATAGATATATATTATGGTCAGTGATTTGATCATGTAAGCCTTTCATTAAATTTCTCTAACAGAATGCATATCATGCACAAGATTCATCATCTCAAAAGCAGTGGACAAAACCGTCAGACTGAGAATTACCTAATTCTGAGTCTGACCACTTCAGTGATATTGTCTTGCTGTCTCGATACGAGCCAACTCGTGCTCAGTTTCTCATTGCATTACCGTCGCCAACGCATGATGGAAATTGTCTTGTCGTCTCAACACGAGTTAACTCGGGCTTAGTGAAATGCGGGGTATGTGAAATGTGCACAGCAGGGAATGGGTCAACTAACAGGGATGTAAGGAGATCCCATAAATATAAAAGTTATAGATACAGAAGTTGCATAGATATATCCTTAGATCATTTATGAATCCAAAGAAGTATAATAGTCATTAATCAGATACTAAAAATTTACGTTGATTGTCCCTGCGCAAAAAATTTACGTGACATACCTAAATCAGAAACAAGTGGCTTGAAATTGACGGAAAGTGCAACAAAAAAAGCATTATGCTTAAACTCCTCATGCTCATACTACATGTCTTCTATCCTACCATTTTAGTGCTACTCCATGTCAAATGATACTGCTACTTTGGTGCGAGGCAGTTTTTTTTACTTTTTTCACTTTAGTGGTGAATGGTACATCTAATGATCAATATTGCCACGGAACTAGGAGGATGTGCTCTTGGGGTACTCAAGATGTAGCTGTAGAAATTCAAATGCCTCTTCAAGCGGAAATGAGATAAAGTACGATGACGTCACTCAACATTGCAATCATGTTTCACAGTCTCCTGTGGATGTCTGTCACTAGAGTTGGATGCGCAGTGCGGATGCTTCATCAATTTGAATGTACATCTTGTAAACTCCTGAATTGTATGCTCCTGAAACCATTGAATCCCTTTACTGGTCAATAAAGTCTCCGCAACTCTAGTGCAGAGGTTGTTTCCACTTCTTCGCCAGCATTCTGTAGACATGGTATCAGATGGACGTTCTACACGACAGATGATGATCAAGGAGTCAAGATGGCATAATTTGAGCACTATGATAAGGAAATTTAGGGCACAAATTCCCAGGACATTTTGTTGTTACAGTGGTAGTTGTTGGAATTTGGTGATATCGCAGCTGACATTTTATTGAGTAAATTAAATTAACTTTTGTCTTTTTATTTTATTACTTTGACGTCATGACAACCATTTGATTGTTTCTGTGATTCAGTAACTATGACTGAAGAGCAAGGAGAAAAGAAGCAAGATGACTCGAAAAGAGTGCACACATATCCCCTCATTCAGGTAAAGGAAGCATGCGGTATATATGCCAGATATGTTTAAAACAGGAAGGCCATTTATCTTTCAGCATTCAGACATGAACGAAGAAATGCGAACTGAAGCCATGGAGTTGTGTGTCACCGCATGCGAAAAGTTTTCGGCAAATAATGAAGTACGTCTTTTCTATTAGATAAAATGCGAAATTTAATTAGTCATTATACTCTACTGAAACTACATCGCAGTGCATCTGTGAACCTCAGAAAGACTATGGTTTGATATCCACTGTCATTGCAATCAAACCTTGTTCCGTGTCTAAATTTAGCGAGATTGTAGAAGTTGTGAATTCTAACAAGGTCAAGACCACACCGAATTGGCAAAGCTGCACATTTTACAAAAAGTTATTTTCCGTTGCATCAGAAATTCACCAAGATGATACATAAAGGAGATCGAGAATTTTTCCCTTTACATAAACAAAAGCAATCTTTCGAATAGGTAGGATGAGATAAGATAGTTAAGATGATCTTGAAATTGACACCATCATTGAGAAGTTACACATCAGCATTCATTTCCATCATACAGAAAAATGAAACCTCTGCACACACGTGTGCACACACAATCTCAGCAAATCTCATGCCATCTTTGCAATTACAATTTATCATAATTTCCTTAATTGTTGGTTCTTTTGGCGTAGTTGATGGAATAGCAGACTGCCGATCGTTTGCCAGTCAATGTCAATTCGAACTTCCTAAATAAGTCAGAGCAATCTTATTTTCTACTAAATCGACCATAATAACTCTTGCAAGTAAAATATTCTGCTCTTCACGATGGGGACCCTTGATTATAATCTCAGCAGTGACCCCAAATCCCGAAAACTTTGAATATGCATACTATGCGCTTCCTAAACAAGTCATAAATATTTTTTAGATTGGATAATTTCTTTGACAGAATCAAGATCCCCTCCCCCAGGAAAGCAGGGAATTTTTTGTGCTGCATGAGTTGGTTAAGTCGATTCACTGGATGATAAGATGGCTCAATTTCGAGTTGTTTATGTCTCGTTTACGGTTTACAGTTCACCGATATAATGCACGTTTAAGCAACCAATCAGATGTAAGGAACCTTTTTTGGAGAAATTTCTGTTCGTAAGTATTTGGATAGATTTTAAAAGATCATGTCCAAGAAAGTCACGGACGTTCATGTTTTTGTTAACGTGCACTTATGAACATAAGGGCTCCACTCCATAAGAGAAACGTGGGTTCAGTTCTAGCTTTCCAAATGCCAAGCAATGCAATGATGGAGAATATCTTAAATTTTGTTATTATGCTCAGATCTGATTCATAAACAGGTTTGATAAGAACCCACCTCGATTTAAAAAATACAAAACAGCCAAACGAACTTGATTGATGTCAGTGCTATCTTGTAGAGTGAAGACTAAAAAATGAATGAATGACTTTTGCTTCACTTTTCACTTACCGTTGATCATTTATAAATATTTCGATGCAAATCTAGAGATTTTGATGTTAAGCATGATTGACAAATACATCAGAAAGTAGTTTCAATTGATTTATAGGAAGTACATCTAGCAATATATTCTAGTAGTTTCATCACATATATTTTGATAAACTAAAATAAACTCGGAGGTGTGATTGTGACTGAAAGACCTCTTGAATAAGTATATTCTATAACACACTTGAATCCATAATTTTATCTGATAGCCTTTCAATAGGTTGTTCAAATTGTTGCATTTGCATAATCAGCAAAAATTGAAACTGAGAATTATTATTTATTACATCATGGTTGCTTTAAATCATTTAGAGGATGCTCACTCGACATTTTGAGCGTTCATGACTTTGAATTGCACATTATAAGTTAGTGAAACAGTTGAAAAAGTCTTTCGTTGATGAAGGAATTAAATAGAAAAGACGGACAGGTTAGTGTTTATTTTGAAGTGATGTTTTATTCATTTTACACCACATTCCATGTGTGGCACCATAATAAGGTGTAGCATGGTTCAATGAGTGAGTGAGGAGTCCAATCCTCACAAGATTTGCTGAACATGTGCTTCCTAAACGTGTGTGCAGAGGTTTCATTTTTCTGCGTGATGGAGATGAATGCTAATTTGCAACTTATTAATGGTGTGTGTCAATTTCATGATTATCTTGACTTGCCAACTTGTCTCATTCGAAGGATTGCTTTTGTTTATGTAAATGGAAAAATTCTCGCTCTCTTTTATGTATCATTCTGGTGAATTTCTGATGCAACGGAAAATAGGTATTCTGTGAAGCCCAAAGGGCGAGAAAGTGCAGAAATCCGAGGCCGCGAAGCCGACGAGGATTTCTACGATTTCCTTGAGCGCTAGATTAATAGAATAGCTTATCTTCTGAATCTATGTCAAATGTCATTTTACCATTGTGATTATGCGTACATTTCTATGAAGATTTATCTTGCCCTCCCAGAAGGGCAAGATAGAAAAATTGCCCTACGACATTTTTCCACAGATCTTAGAATCATTTATACACAGATATAGAAGATAATATAATGCATTCTTACTTTTGTTATTGATGATCGTGATTATGACTTTAGCATCCGCCAGATCAACAACTATTCATTTGTCGCAAATTACTTACTGTTTTCGTTATTTTGCCAATAATTTATGTGGCGCGCTCTGTCTATTGAATTTTCGATTTATGTCTTGATTGATTTAAAGTTGGAAAGTTTTCAACTTATCTAAAAGTCACGTTTTACTTGCCATCGACTGTTGAATATTCTTATTTTCAAAGAATTCGCAGATTAGGTGCATATCGTTCTTTTTTAGAAAACTCTACTTAGATCTGAATTATTTATTTACATTACTTGAAAATTCTCACACTTTCAGTTTTCTCATATCTTCATGATCCTCATTGCTGTTCAGGTGTGCGTTTTAAACTGGTTCAACTGACTCAGCCTTGTGAGGTATTGATAACTTATTTCTCAGTTTGTTTTGTAGACAATATCAGGGTGTCCACGTCCTATAAAATACCATATTTTCCAAAACATGTGAAAATTTCTACAATTCCCTATACTGTTCATGTATCAAAGGTACGGAGGTAAGGGAACTGTAGCTTTAGATCTTGTCATGTTATTTGTGATGCTTTTCAGGAAGCTTTTATATAACTCTAGGATGTTATGCTTAGTGACGATCTAGCGTCACAACTTTCATAGCAACCAGTTTATCTAAAATTGCTGCTTGGATTAATCGGAAGCATCTATGAAAAACATTTCTTTCTACAACAAGTTACTCAAGCGTCTATGATGCTTAAATGCCAGAATTGTACGAGAATAAGCATTTCTCTGGTTTCAGAAAAATGAAAAGTTTTGCAAGCATATCCTGAAATGCATAGTGACACCAGGAGAATCGATCATGGTGAAACATTTCATGCAGCGGAAAATGTCCATGTAGCCTACTAAGAAAGTCATCAAAGCTCCTAGATTTTATTACATGTCAACGCTGACATGGAATGCCGTTTGTCGGTCAATAATGGTGGCGTTTCAAGATAATGAAACCAGTTGCTGTATCAGATGAAACTCTTGATGTAATTCGAGTATTGAAAGATGGCAGAGAGGAACAGAGAAACGAAGAAAGTAAATCAGGAACAAGAAATTGAAAAATTCAGGGTTAAACAGCAAAATCTGAAGCTGAAGGAAAATATAGTGTTGGAGGACGAGCATTTTGGATAGTGGATTTACTCGTTTTTGGTGCACTACATGTTATTCAATTGTTTTTCGTGAAGCAATTTCTTTCGTTGAGAGATAGTAATTTTTTGCAATTATCCATTATCATATCAAAATGAAATCTGTTATAAGTATTATTGTGTCATTCTGCTACTTAAGTAACTGAATCCGCCTTGATATCGATGACTAACCGATTTGCTCTTAGAATATAAATGCTTTTATGCAGCAGTACATTTCGAATTTATTGCATAATTATCGATTATTTACACAGTAATTGTTTTCGACATTTAGGGATGAAAGTGTTTCAAATCATCAGTGAAAAAATCCTGCACTTTCATTGGAATTCCTTGTGTTTTTGATTATCGAATGCCATGGACACCCTTCTTCCGCATATTCTGCTGCAAACAAAACGGATCGTATGCGATTTATATGTTTAGAATTATCATTGCTTGGTTAGCTACCCCTACACTGAGTTTCTGAGTCATATCCTCAAGCGTGCAGCTTTACATAAGGCTATTTATCATGTTATGGTAGGATTAGCTTATACAATTATGGAAGACATACGCGCTTATATGCCGTGCTGCGTCAAAATCCTCTCTGTCTGTTTCCCAATTCAAATCAACAAGGACTCTTCCTTGTTCGCATTCAGACACATGAACATCGATTGAAATTTCAACGTAGCTTGATTCACTAGAGCAAATAGACAGCATGCTCCATTATGTTAATTTTGCTTTATTTCTGTCCATGTAATTCAATATTTCTGGAAATATTTTAGCAAATATGTTTCGGAAATATTAAGTTGCTAAAATAGCTAGGAAAGGAGCCAGCTTTGAGTTAGCGATTGACTCACAACACCGATTGATTTTTTTATTAATTTTTATTCTGTTTTAATAATAATAATAATATCTTTATTGAGTTCACTTCCATGCCAGATTCGGTGAACGTTACAATTATACGATGACAATAAGAAAAAGATGCAAGAAGAAGCAATGGTTCAAATAGATAAAAATTTATAAAAAAATATTGACAAAAACGAATAAATGAGTTTCCAAATCTTGAAGTCTTAGAAAAAGGAGGCCGCGTCTCACAACTAGAACGGGTGAATTATTATTCTACAGTATAATTAAAGATAGATAAGTTTTATTTTAATAATTTAAGGCTAGTCAAGTGCGAGTCGATTGATTTCAACTTTATTATTAAGTAATTTATAACATCAATATTTGGTTCGAATGATAAAGAAAAAACTTAAGATTCAATTAAAAACTTTAGGATTCAGGAATATAGTACAGCTTTTCATTTCACATATCTTGTTATGATATTCTAGATTATCATACAAGTAGCATTGCATCCTCAATACAAATACGGCTTAGTGCTTAATTTGTACTACTGATGACATTCCAGGAGTGATGAATTAAGTCTATATAGGTGTTCTACAATTTTCAAAATCTGATGCGAAGATGCTGTAGATGTCAATGGCACGTAATAATCAATAATCACGTGCTTCCGCTTTCTCATGTCAGCAATCTGTAAATTATTGACTGCAGAAAATATTGCACGCTAATCAAACTGGTACCCATATAGGAGTGTTGAGATTATCAAATATTTCCGATAGATTGCGAAGCATATTGCTGTATTTTTATGATTTCTTATCGACACTCATTATAGGATCACAATAATTCACTTTTGCATTATTTTGATAGACCGTTTATCATTTTTTCTTAGAATAGCTCATAATTTAATGATGATTGTTCTATTGAACAAGTATATTGAACTTTGTGAGCAACTGTGTCTTAGAAATATTTCATTAGCAAATTAGCTGCATAGTTGACAACAATCAATATGTAGCTGATTCCATTATTATTCATGAAAAATTAACTAAGAGTAGTCACATAAGTCAGTTTCGGACATTATGTAATTATATTTAGTGTGAGCTAATAGGAGTAAAGCATGTTGCCTAGAAGGTCACGTCCTAGTTTTTGGTGAGAGGGAAAATCAGAATCCGCAACTTAGATTCAATCCTGCTTCTGAAGAAAATGCAGTAAATAACTTAGCTGTATTAATATGAAAAATTATTATTTCATGGTGATAGCTGTGAAAAGCATGCCTTGTTGCATTTCAGGCAGCAGCAAAAATGATAAAGGATACAATGGACAAGAAGTTCGGTGCTGCTTGGCATGCGGTGGTTGGAGAAGGATATGGCTTTGAAATTACTCATGAAACCAAAAATCTCCTGTATCTCTTTTTCGGTGGTAACATGGCTATTACACTGTGGAAATGCTCATAACAGTGAACATGAACTGATTTTGTACAGGCGACTGGGATGTCGAACTTTTTTTAAGAAGAGTATTAAACGATTTTCACAATATCTATTGAAATATAGTCTTGACGAACATTAGTGTGTTTTTCATACTCCTAGAGATCTTTGATGAATGAAAATTGATTTATAAATTCTTTGTTTTACACCTTCATAATTTCAATGTTGCATAATACAATCAATATCATTCCTGTGAATGCGATAACTGACATAGGTATACCAGGGGTATTTAATGAATGATTCAGTACATTTTGTACTGAATTAAAATTTGAATTGCTGGAATTTTTTCATTAATCGGGAAGACATTCTACAGTCTTAACTTTCACCAACATCGAGGAAAGCTACAAAAATTCCAAATTATCGGCCATCATTAATCTGAGAACGACAAAAATTACCAAACAAATAAACGATGAAGACACCCAATTTCTAAAGGTGCTACTTACAGCCAATTCAGCCGATATACGATGTTGTAGATCGGCAGCAATTTGAATTTGAGAATTTGTATGCTTGCTCTTAAAGAAAGTCCTTCAGCTTCTAATCAACATAATTTCCCTAGTTGCAGTGAAATTAGATTTTTTCGGTGATAATTAAAAGGCACCATTTATGACAAGACAGGGAGATTATACGTTTCAATAATAAAGATGAGCAGCAATAATGGCTCGCATTGATTCTTGGTATTATAGGCCTGTCCTATTGTGTAGATGCAGGGCTCATTTAAATGCATAATAATTTTCATCTCAATAAGAAGTGCCGTATACTGAAAGGCAGGAGTTCATGATTGTAGGCCTACATGCTTAATTTTCGGAGTTATATGTCTCCATTCTCAAGTTACCATGCAGATGGTAAAATCCAAGAAAATTTATTGTTTTTTGGAGAGGTCGTCTTTTGTACCGTACTTATTTCAAACCGACGGATGATCATTGTATGTTAACGCCAAATTCTTTCCATGGCCAGTTGTACAGATGGGTTACACACAGTGCCACATACGATGATTTTAAGGTGACAAAAAGCATTGTGCAACCAAAATGGCGGGCTCAAGGTTTTTCTCGATCTGAAATCAGAGACAATGTAAGAAAAGTTTTACGTAGGCTACAACAAAACGGAAACCGGATAGTTGGCAAACTGGTTTCATTAAATGTAACTGTAATATATGTACATATAGTTTTTATTGTAAATTCGCTGTAAACTCGTTTAATAACTCTTTTCCAATTATGCACCGTCTCAACTGTACAGATGTAAATGAACAGATAAAATTTTGACACTAATTAAATTTTTGTGCATATTGTAACACGAGAGTAATATACTCTTTTATGGGTGTATTTCTTTATCATGTCACTTCTAGATCACGACAAAGTCTGCTTTTGTTTCGTGTGAGACTCAATTGTGCTTGTGTCTCAACCCCATTCGATTCGTTCTAGAATCAGCCCTATGTGATTTGCGTCAAGATATTTCCTGACAGTAATACTCTAATTTTTTGACTTTCACATCTTCTCAAGAATAAATTGAAAATAAATTTCAGGCCATGCTTCTGTACGAAAATATCAGACCAAGACCCATCTCGTCGGCCGAACAATCAATAATGGAAAATTTTCATTTCTTGAATAATTTTGGCTATTGTGTTATTTAGAGAGGTCATGCTGCAAGTAATCCTCCAGTGCAGTGTTTTAATGCAGGTTTGGTGTCTGCTGCAGGCCAAATGTCTGCTGTTTCATAAGGCAAGGTTCACAGAAGAGGCTGTATTCGCTCATGCCTTATGAATGATGGTCACATGTATGTGCTTTCAAAAGATAACAAATCGCTGTGCAATTTGGTGACATCTACTGCGCCATCCGCTGAGGTAGAGCGCATCTTTTGTACCCATGTAGCTTAGCAATCAAAGTTGCGAAATCAGCCTGGAATATCGAAAGCTGGAAAGCTTGTGCTTCTTTATAAAACTGAATGCAGAACATTATTGATGATCATAGCTATTCGTGCTTGGCTATGATACAAAGGCTCGATACTATTTAGATCGAGGATATAGGTACAGACACAGGGGAAGAGCAGGAGATCCACACTATTAGCAATTATAATTAATAAGTATCACATAGCCTACACTAGCAGATTAAAGTTATTTTTAATATAATTTCAAAATGCCTATGCCGCAAATATGCAGCATACAGATACTTAAGCAATCAAAGAAACTGGATTATTGTTGGAATGAAGCACATGAGTCGAGACATAAATACAATTTATATATATGCTATCATACGACCGACACGACAATGCGACCACTACGATAGCTCGTAGGTCTAATCATTCACGCATTTTTGGGCAAATTTCAGCAGCTAAACCTGAATAAATATGCAAATTATACAATAGATAAGCACAATGACTCGACAAATATGAATTTAAGTAGTAACCTCAATTGCAAAGTCAAAATAATGATTAAAATAGATGTAATTTACCTGATTCAATTTAAAAAATGTACAATGTTTTATGTGGGTCAAACCAGCCGTCCTTTGTATCAGCGTATTTCTGTACATGTAGACAGCATTAGAGTCTCATGTGACACCTCTGTGGCGAGACATTTCAACAATGGCAATTATTCCATGTCTGATTTTTCTTTCACCGCTCTTGAAAGTTGTATCAATAAAGAACGCAGGCTGCAGAAAGAGACTTCCTGGATGAGGAGACTGAACACCCGGTACCGTGCAACCCCATGGCATGAACATCCAGTTGAACAATAACAGCAAGCTTCTATTAGTACTACCACATGGACAATGCAGTCAAAGTGTGCTTCGTCTCTGCCAATCTCGCATATCCAATGCCAAAGTAACAGCATCCTATACAACGCACCGAAATCTTCGATCGCTATTGAGAAGCGATCATTAACCTGTGACTTTCTCTGTAAATTATTCAGTTGCATGTAATTTGTCATCTAACAACATGGAATTGATAAAGCTTATTTTTCAAGTAAAGCGAAACCGGTCTTCCACTCGGCCTATTTTCTCATCCTATCGTCAGAGGGTTCGGCGTGAGGGTCCTGAAGAATATTCTTCATTATCAAATAACATACCATTCAATTGGTCTTCGTCTGCTCTAGCTGAATATGTCTATCTCCTTAAGTTTTATTGAGGGTTTCTGACATAGCAAGCAATTCATTTGAAATTAAAAAACACTCCATTTTTGCGCGTCCCCACGAAAAGTACATTTTTTTGGATTGCTGTAAAACAGAAGCAAAGCATATATTTAAGCAGACTTTGGCTCAAGAAACCCCTAAAACCCTTGAATCACAGAGATAAGAAGAGTTGAGAAATCAAGCTCATTGAAATCAGAGCTAGGTCGACATATATATCTGTCCCCATCTTTTCCGTCATCACATCGACGCCGCCTTCGTCATCACGTACATCGACGCCTCTGAATTTGGATTGAATCACTAGGTGACATGCCAATGTAATTACGGAACACCCCAAACATCCGTGGTTTAAGGCATTCTATTCTTCTACGCTCTGCACTAAGAGTCAGAAATCACTTGATCTGATGCTGTAATAGATATATATTCACATGAAGATCGATATTCTTTAAAAAGTCTCACATGGCCTATATCAATCCTAGACCATGGAAATCTCTTCAAGCATGCAAGTAAGATAGAGCTAATTTTATCAAATGTATACGTTGAAATTTAGTAAATAACACAACATAAGTTATAATAATTCTAATACCCTGGGAATATCTTTTTCTTGCTGCACTCAAATGTTATAGGTTTGACGTTGTAAATCTCTTTAGATCAATTCCTATTGAAGATGGCACTTTTCCCGGAATTATGACGGTGATGACAGACTTTCATGGCCAATAAATCGAATACGATTTTGAGTAGCATTACAAGAGCTGATTTCAGTGACTTATTGAGGTTAGCCATCACTTCTGATACAATTTCCATTGCCAATGAATCTTACAAACAACGTTCTGGCATACAGATGGGAAATAATATTTCAGTCGCATGTGCAACTGTTTTCATGGACTATATAGAATATCAAATTATTACTGAGTCTGATGGATCGATCAAATTATGGTTGAGGTACATAGATGATATCTTTTGCACTTTTGAGGGGAAGACGACAGAGGAGCTACTATCGATATGCAACGACATCCATCCAGCAATCCATTTTACAGTGGAGGAGGACAAAAATGGTGCCTTACCCTTTCTGGATGTTATGCTTCGTCGCAAGGAGGATCATTTTTCATTTACATTATATACGAAGCCATCACACTCAAACCATACCATACCATGGTCATCACATCACCCTCGTTCCATGCTCATTGGAATCTTGACGAATGAATTTCGGAGAGCCCTTTCTCATGGATCTGGTCCCTTGGAAATACAAGAAGGTATAAAGCTGATCAAATCAAGGTATGCGGCAAATGGATATCCATCGAAGGTTCTAAAGAAGTGTATCAGTAAAGCGAAGAGGCCCACGCAGAAGCAGAATGGTGACAGAAATGGTGGCAAGACATATCTTACTTTGCCGTACATGTCAGGGCATCAGACCAGAGCCATACGCAGCTCTTTGTTCAAATGTGGATTGGACAAGCATATTACTGTTTCCTTCAAGAGTAACAACCTATCAACATTATTAAGGCCTAAGAAGACAAAATTGTGCACCAAACAGAATTGCGTTTATTGTATTGCCTGCTCTGATGGTGTGGTCGACAGCTGGACTAAAGACTGCGTATACAAAATTAATTGTAGACATTGCCCATCCTTTTACATCGGCGAGACAAAAAGGACTATGCGAACAAGGGTTCGAGAGCATGTGACAACTGGTTCGTCACTTGTGTTCCAGCATCTATTGCAGCATAAAAACAGCCCAGATGTGACTGATATTCAATGGTCAGTGATGCACCGCAACCTGAGGAGTCATCATCACCGTCGCAAGGTGGAATCATGTGAGATATGTTCAAACAAGCCTGATATAAATTTCCAAAACTGACTCTTTACTTCAGTCGGTGATCAAGCCAGTGGCGAAACGTCAGATTTATTTTATTTATTTTATCAATACAAGCGGTCGAAGACTTAAGCCTTCTCTCTTAGTAGATAACCGACTGCAAAATCCGGATACACAAATGTTATAGGGTAATTAATGTTAGATACCGTCAATTACTTCAGCTGTGGATTAAATAGGGCCTACCATTGCTATAGCACCTATCATATGAGGATCACAATGATGTGATAGCAAAATAATAGAGTAAGTTAGAGGCCTCTTGAATGGCAATATGAAATATGATAATGAACTTAAGCTTGCGCATTGTAGGCATATTGTTGGTATATTGTTGATGAATAGTATTTATGATTATTTATTTTTTTTGCGTGTGTTAGGCCTACATGTACATGCGCAATGCATGTCTTTCGTGTCTGTTATTGGAGAGGCCTAGACCTTTCATGGAAGCAGATGTCATCAAGCACATTTATATTCAAGTCTTTATTGATTCTCTATCATCACATTATTAAAAAAATTGTTAACAATTTCGTCGGCAGAGATTTGATGAGTTTTATCCGCTGAATGCTTTGTAGGCATATCAGGCCTATTACGACTCCGCCTTAAAGCAATCATACTAAAAAAGATCCATGAGACCTACAAAGACAAACCCTGAACCAAACCTAAAATCCACCCATATAGCAACCGAAATTTTCTCCTAAAACAACCGTAGATTAATTTTGTAAACTATAACAACTCGAAACTCAGTTCATTCAAAATAAATTATAGCGTAATTGCATGATAAAAAGGTAGCAATTCGAAGTCGATGTGGCATAAATGGATCCTACTTATATCCTAGCCATAGCATCTTTTCATGAATGTTCTATACTTAACCTAAACTAAAACTTGCATAAACCTACCGGTATAATATTATAACTTAAACTTAAAAAAATACGACTGTCAAAAGAATCTCACTGCATGTCTACGACTACTTGCGCAAATCCCAAGACTTGATAAGTCGATAAAATTAATTAATAGGATATGCATTATAAATTCATTATCAAACAAATACATGCATGCATGCCATGATAATTACGTGAAAATAACTATAAATTATGCAAGTAAATGCATTCATGCTGTTTTCAGCTATTAACTCTTGTTATAGAATCAATATTATAGCTGGAAGCAGTTTCGAAATTTGAATATAGAATCGTATCTATTGCAGGCCATTTAGGCCTACTCGCATTGCACCTTAGGTCTAAATTGTCAGCTTACTGAATTCATCATGAGTACTGTGAGATGTCAAATTGTGATTATACATGTCCTCAGCAGACTATTGATGTAAAAAAACAAATAAAAACATGCATATAAAGATATATATTAACTTTCGGACATCACATCGACGCATCAGCGTCATTACATCGACGCACTCATATCAGAAACTCGGCTACAGTAGTAAGTAAAACTCCACTTCTGGATAGCGCAAGATGGCCGCCGTCGCTGACGTCCCCCCCCCCTCTGGAACGGCAGAGTGTCGTGGTCGGCCGCCGTGGTGCTTTGAGTCTGACGTCCCCCCCCTCCCCCCTCTGGAACGACAGAGTGTCGTGGTGTGCCGGCCAAGTGCGTCCGCGAGGTTCGCTGACGTCCCCCCCCTCTGGTCGACCGTCGTATAGCGCGCGGTGATGTGCTGTCGAGGTTGGCGTGGTGTGCCGGCCAGGTTGGGAGGGTGGACTGTCGTAGCTCACCTGAAAAAATCCTAAGTGTCAGAGTGGCTTTGTATGGGTAAAATTTTGAAAATTTTCCAAAGTGTGTCATTTCGACCTGGGACCGTCACCAAAACATTTTTCATCAAATTTCACGGACCTCCCCCCCCCCCCCGACAGCAATCTTCTAACTTTGGTTCTAGTGAACGGATTTTGTCTTACGGATTTTGTCTTGACTCGTTTGAAAGAGGAGAAAAAACTGCTCGACGCCATTTTTGCCGCGATTCAATCGGACCAGCCGTTCAAAAGTTAGAGCTGTTACAAGATTTTAGGTCGGAGCTCGCTCACCTGAAAAAATCCTAAGTGTCAGAGTGGCTTTGTATGGGTAAAATTTTGAAAATTTTCCAAAGTGTGGAATTTCGACCTGGGACCGTCACCAAAACATTTTTCATCAAATTTCATTGACCTCCCCCCCCTCGGGAGAGCTCGCTTCGATCTTGGCTTCTAGTGGACGGATTTTGTCGTGCAATAGCTCGTTTGAAAGCTAAGAGTGAGACAAATTCAGTGAAAGAAACGGCTTGTTCATATCTGTCTTCGTTTAGATGTGAGACGCCATTTAAGATTTTAGGTCGGAGCTCGCTCACCTGAAAAAATCCTAAGTGTCAGAGTGGCTTTGTATGGGTAAAATTTTGAAAATTTTCCAAAGTGTGTCATTTCGACCTGGGTCCGTCACCAAAACATTTTTCATCAAATTTCACTGACCCCCCCCCTCCCGACAGCAATCTTCTAACTTTGGTTCTAGTGAACGGATTTTGTCTTACAGCTACTCGTTTGAAAGAGGAGAAAAAACTGCTCGACGCCATTTTTGCCGCGAGTCAATCGGACCAGCCGTTCAAAAGTTAGAGCTGTTACAAGATTTTAGGTCGGAGCTCGCTCACCTGAAAAAATCCTAAGTGTCAGAGTGGCTTTGTATGGGTAAAATTTTGAAAATTTTCCAAAGTGTGTCATTTCGACCTGGGACCTTCACCAAAACATTTTTCATCAAATTTCACTGACCTCCCCCCCCTCGGGAGAGCTCGCTTCGATCTTGGCTTCTAGTGGACGGATTTTGTCGTGCAATAGCTCGTTTGAAAGCTAAGAGTGAGACAAAGTCAGTGAAAGAAACGGCTTGTTCATATCTGTCTTCGTTTAGATGTGAGACGCCATTTAAGATTTTAGGTCGGAGCTCACCTGAAAAAATCCTAAGTGTCAGAGTGGCTTTGTATGGGTAAAATTTTGAAAATTTTCCAAAGTGTGTCATTTCGACTTAAGATTTTAGGTCGGAGCTCACCTGAAAAAATCCTAAGTGTCAGAGTGGCTTTGTATGGGTAAAATTTTGAAAATTTTCCAAAGTGTGTCATTTCGACCTGGGTCAGTCACCAAAACATTTTTCATCAAATTTCACTGACCCCCCCCCCTCCCGACAGCAATCTTCTAACTTTGGTTCTAGTGGACGGATTTTGTCTTACAGCTACTCGTTTGAAAGAGGAGAAAAAACTGCTCGACGCCATTTTTGCCGCGAGTCAATCGGACCAGCCGTTCAAAAGTTAGAGCTGTTACAAGATTTTAGGTCGGAGCTCGCTCACCTGAAAAAATCCTAAGTGTCAGAGTGGCTTTGTATGGGTAAAATTTTGAAAATTTTCCAAAGTGTGTCATTTCGAATTAAGATTTTAGGTCGGAGCTCACCTGAAAAAATCCTAAGTGTCAGAGTGGCTTTGTATGGGTAAAATTTTGAAAATTTTCCAAAGTGTGTCATTTCGACCTGGGACCGTCACCAAAACATTTTTCATCAAATTTCACGGACCCCCCCCCCCGACAGCAATCTTCTAACTTTGGTTCTAGTGGACGGATTTTGTCTTACAGCTACTCGTTTGAAAGAGGAGAAAAAACTGCTCGACGCCATTTTTGCCGCGATTCAATCGGACCAGCCTTTCAAAAGTTAGAGCTGTTACAAGATTTTAGGTCGGAGCTCGCTCACTTGAAAAAATCCTAAGTGTCAGAGTGGCTTTGTATGGGTAAAATTTTGAAAATTTTCCAAAGTGTGTCATTTCGAATTAAGATTTTAGGTCGGAGCTCACCTGAAAAAAATCTAAGTGTCAGAATGGCTTTGTATGGGTAAAATTTTGAAAATTTTCCAAAGTGTGTCATTTCGACCTGGGACCGTCACCAAAACATTTTTCATCAAATTTCTCTGAACGAGGGGGGGAGGTCCGTGAAATTTGATGAAAAATGTTTTGGTGAAGGTCCCAGGTCGAAATTCGGAAGTTTTAAATTTTTCAAAATTTTCACCACAATGGAGCTCTCACACTTAGGAATTTTTTCACTTGTGGCATGTTACATGGACATGTGCTGACGGACCAACTTCCCGTGGTCATATGAGAATGGTGTCATATGATAGAGAATGATGAGACAAATCGTTTGCAACAAACCGCATGTCGCTACGATGAATACTTTCGGGGATAGAGCCATTTTAAGTTTTCTTCCGAGCATATATAGACCCCCGACAACGTAAGTCTGATCACTTCATCGAAAGACGAGGTAAGCGACGGTCGTCGCTCTGAGCTCCCGATATCGGGTGTTTCAAAGGACTCTATCTTTTGAAGTAGGCAAGCTATCTTCTTACTTCAAAGTTTGTATGATAGAGTTTGATAGTGTTTTTACTACTGATAAATTTTTTAAAAAGTAGTATGAGTAGTAAAATGCGGAATTTTTTAAAAATTCTTAATTTTCAGTTTTTTCAAAGTTTTAATATGTAGACTAAGGTTTTCAAGTATGCTGAGTTCAAATCTGCTATCAGATTTGAAATTTAACTAAGTCTAAGGCAGCTTTGAGGGGTTAGATCCCAGCTACTGATCACTACCTTTGACTCGGCGTTCCTGTTACCACTTCGGGGCAGTGACAATGATGTCTTCAGCTGTAAAGAGCGGGTATCGGGGAAGATCTCTCACTTCCCTAGTGATCAGTACAAGGCCTTCGGGCTGTCGACGGGATCGAGTGCCACTCACTACACTCAAATCTATCATTCCTGACTAAGTGTTGATATTATGTTGAATGTTGACTAAGTTGAATGTTGAATGTTGAATAAGTGTTGAATGATGACATTATGTTTTAGGCCGTATGCTACATTCAAATCTGCTATCAGATTTGAAATTTAACTCAGTCTAAGGCAGCTTTGAGGGGTTAGATCCCAGCTACTGATCACTACCTTTGACTCGGCGTTGCTGTTACCACTTCGGGGCAGTGACAATGATGTCTTCAGCTGTAAATAGCGGGTATCGGGGAAGATCTCTCACTTCCCTAGTGATCAGTACAAGGCCTTTGGGCTGTCGACGGGATCGAGTGCCACTCACTACACTCAAATCTGTCATTCCTCACTAAGTGTTATGCTTTAGTCTGTATACTACATGATTCCAAACTTATACAAATTTCATTATCTTACAGTTAACGATAAAATCGCAGCCATGGTCAACAATGACAAAAATAAGAAGTTCCACATTAAAATGTGTGTATGCGGCCGAATTAACCGCCGAGACGGTCTCAAGGACCACATCAAGAAGGCAGGGGCCGACCACATGGTTATCCTGAGTAGGGTTGCCTGTGTGAAGTGCAGGGTGCTGTTGGTTGTTGGGCAGGAGGCCGAGTTTTATTTGAGGCATGGTGAGTGCACAGGAGGGTTGGTGACCGATTTGAGATTTGTGGAGTTGATGAATGCTGAGAAGGAGCGAATGTTGGGAAAAGAGGCCAAGAATGTTGTTGGGAATGCTAGTGGGAATGTTGTTGAGAATGCTAGTGGGAATGCTGTGGAGAATGAGGTAGAGAATGCTGTGGCCGGTTTGAAGGCTGACAAGTGGCGGAAGAGAGTGTTTGAGAGTGATGAGGATGATGTGGATTTGGATAGGGAGCGAGTGAGGAAGCGTGTGAGGAAGTTGAGCTCTTCGTCGTCGGAGGTATCCGATATTGTCATTACCGACCCCCCGCAGAGCTCATCTTCCCCAATAGTGAAGGGTGGTGGGGTACGGAAGCAGTCGGCGCGGTGGGATGAGGACATGGAAAAGAAGCATCTGTCGCAGCAAGCGGCACATGCTTTGTTGGTTGATCGGTACGAAAGTTTGAAGAAGGTGAATGAGAGAACGTTGAGTGAGTTGAGTGAGCTGAAAATGAAGGAGGTGAAATGTAAGGAGGTGGCAGATGAGAATATCCGTATGAGGCGTGTTGTGAAAGAGTTGAAGGAGAATGTGCGAGTGTTGGAAGACAAGAATGATGAGCGAGAGAAGAGGACGAGTGCTGCAGAGAGGAGAATGGGAGAGGCAGAGTCGAAGTATGAGGAGTTGATGAAGGAGATGAGTGTACTGAGAGCGAGGAATGCTGAGTTGGAGAGGAGTGTGAGTAGGCAGGGTGATGAGAGAGAGTCGTTTGCGAAGTTGGAGCGCATGAGGAATGAGTGGAATCGTGTGAATGAGGACAGAATGTTTGAGTTCCACATCCCTATTCGGGATAACCATCTGGACGGTCAAGTCCTAGTCAACCAAAGCCTAGACGAGAGTATAATCTGCTATAATGGTCATCCGACTAAGAAGTGCTTACATGCCACACTCAGAATGCGCGGCCATTTACAAAAATTTTCAGTCAGGAAGCCCGCGAGACTGCCTAAGGATGACTAACTTGGTAAGTGAAAAGCAAATAAGATAGTATATCCTATTCTAATACATATCATTTTCATTGCAGATCTTTGCCTGCCTTCACCACCCCATCACGACACTCCCGAGAACGAACCATCGGCTCTCTTAAGGGCCACCTAGGGGCAAGACATGATAGAACCTCCTCGCGGTTTGCCCTGGGCAGTCTTCGGACTGGCGAATACTATCATTAAGTTGAATCTGCTATCAGTCAACTTGAACGTTGCGTCGCGTTAGAGGGGTATATAAACCACTGCCTCTCATTTCATTTCATTTCAATCATGCAGACGCCGAACAGTCAAGTCAGCTCTCCTCGCGGACCGCAGTTAAGGCCGCGAAATTTATTTGAGGAGTTTGTCAGGCTAGAGGAGCAAGACAGAGTCCACAATAATCTTGCTCGGATTGGCAATCCGATGACAGCAACTGTTGTCAATCCAACGGAATGGCGCTACATTCCACTTTTTAGCCATGTGCCAGTTAGTGTGGAAGTCGACACTGCTACCAAAGAGAGAGAGTCAAAGACTCTCTCATCAGAATTGGTAGGGTGTAAGATGACATTACTCCCGAGAACGAACCACCGGCTCTCTTAAGGGCCACCATGGGGCAAGATTTGATAGAACCTCCTCGCGCTTTGCCCTGGGCAGTCTTCGGACTGGCGAATACTATCATTAAGTTGAATCTGCTATCAGTCAACTTGAACGTTATGCAGTCGATTGCTATCCCTGAAGCATTCTGATTCGCTGTTGAGCAATTCATTGTTGAAAACCCTATATAAGCCAGAAGATTGTAGCGCTTCTCATTCAATTTCAAGTCACGATGGAAGCAACATCTGCTAGCACCATTCCCGTCTTCATCGATGAAGACAACGCCATTCCCGAGTTCATCATCCTCGACGAGTGGGATGAAGAGGATGAGAAGAAGGGGAAGATTAAGAAGATCATTTGGACGGATGGGGTGTGGACTCCGAATACCACTCGCATCCGAAAGGTGCCAGATGCACCAGCACGACCTAGGCGGTATAGGGTCTATGACAACCTAACCGTCATACCCATTGACTATTCCAGCCAATAGTCAACCTAATTCACACCCCGAGAATGAACCATCGGCTCTCTTAAGGGCCACCATGGGGCAAGACATGATAGAACCTCCACGCGGTTTGCCCTGGGCAGTCTTCGGACTGGCGAATACTATCATTAAGTTGAATCTGCTATCAGTCAACTTGAACGTTGCAAATGAAGTTCGGTGTAATGCTTCCTTTCGACGGGCGTTCCTGTAAAGGGCGGCGGTGAAACCCGTAGCTATGTATATCGCAAGGGACATTCGGCAATGGTCAATCTTGTTAAACCTCTCTGCGTCATGTTTGCAAGTGATTGCCTCTGTCTCAACGTAGTATGCATTCGCGTCAGGGCGACATTTAGCCAACTGTCGAAGGTTGCCTAAAACTTTCCATTGCATACGTTATGAGAACCATGAGTTCTACCTGTCTCTATCAATGAGACGAATTGATGAATGGAATGAAATGGGAGGACACTCACGCGCCACACGCAACATAACACACTTCTCTCTTCCGTAGTCTAACAAGCTCTTTACACATGGATCGCAGTCGATTGCTATCCCTGTATCAGAAGTGTAAGCCATCTTAATTTTATTTAACACTATTTCATCTACCATTTCAAGAGTTTACAAGTTAGAAATTAAGTTTCAATGGTGTATACGTTAGAAATAAAGTTTTAGCTGTTTGTATATCAAAATAAAGTTTCAAGAGTTTACAAGTTAGAAATAAAGTTTCAATAGTGTATGCCTTAGAAATAAAGTTTTAGCTGTTTGTATATCAAAATAAAGTTTCAAGAGTTTACAAGTTAGAAATAAAGTTTCAATAGTGTATATGTTAGAAATAAAGGTGTAACTGTTTGTAGAAATAAGATCGGAAGATTTACTAGTTTACAAGTTAGACTAAGTGTAAATTAAAAATAAAATTATAACTGTTCACGAGTTAAAGCGTTGATGCAACGATGAACAATTAATAAGCTGAAAAGTTTTAGATTCACTTTAACATTACCATATGTTTACAGATAGAATTGTATCACAGCAAAGCTACTTCATGAGTTAGTTTGCCAGGAGTGTATCATCTCAAACTTTTACTCCGACTGTGGAACATTGATTTCCATGATGAAGATTTAAATAGTTGGATTCGATGACCAACAAGACTTACTAGTTTACAAGTTGGACAAAGCGTTCTACTATTTGTAAATGAAAGATATCATTTCAACACTTTACCAGTTAGAAATAAAGTTTCAACAGTCTACAAGTTAAAAATAAAGTTTCAACCGTTTACAAGTTAAAAATGAAGTTTCAATAGTATGTATGTTAAGAATAAAGTCTTATCTGTTTATATGTTAGAAATAAAAATGAAGGTTCACCAGTTTACAAGTTAAGAATAAAGTTTTATCTGCTTGTATGTCAGAAATGAAATAAAGTTTCACCAGTTTAAGAGTTAAAAATAAAGTTTCAATAGTTTGCAAGTTAAAACTAATGTTTCAATAGTGCATATGTTAAGAATAAAGTTTTATCTGTCTGTATGTTAGAAATAGAATGAAGTTTCACCAGTTTGCAAGTTAAGAATAAAGTTTTATCTGTTTGTATGATAGAAATAAAACAAAGTTTCAACCATTTACAAGTTAAAAATAATGTTTCAATAGTTTACAAGTTAAGAATAAAGTTTCAATAGTGTGTATGTTAAGAATAAAGTTCTATCTGTTTGAACGTTAGAAATAGAATGAAGTTTCACCAGTTTACAAGTTAACAATAAAGTTCTATCTGTTTATATGTTAGAAATAAAATGAACTTTCATCAGTTTACAAGTTAAGAATAAAGTTTTAATAGTTTACAAATTAAGAATAAAGTTTCAATAGTGTATATGTTAAGAATAAAGTTCTATTTGTTTATATGTTAGAAATAGAATGAAGTTTCACCAGTTTACAAGTTACGAATAAAGTTCTATCTGTTTAAGTTTACAAGTTAAGAATAAAGTTCTATCTGTTTGTATGTTAGAAATAAAACAAAGTTTCAATCGTTTACAAGTTAAAAATAAAGTTTCAATAGTTTACAAGTTAAGAATAAAGTTTCAATAGTGTGTATGTTAAGAATAAAGTTTTATCTGTTTGTATGTTAGAAATAGAATGAAGTTTCACCAGTTGGCAAGTTAAGAATGAAGTTCTATCTGTTTGTATGTTAAAAATAAAACAAAGTTTTAAATGTTTACAAGTTAAGAATAAAGTTTCAATAGTGTGCATGTTCAGAATAAAGTTCTATCTGTTTATATGTTAGAAATAGAATGAAGTTTCAACCGTTAACAAGTTAAAAATAAAGTTTCAATAGTTTGCAAGTTAAAACTAATGTTTCATCAGTTGGCAAGTTAAGAATAAAGTTTTATCTGTTTGTATGATAGAAATAAAACAAAGTTTCAACCGTTTACAAGTTAAAAATAAAGTTTCAATAGTTTAGAAGTTAGGAATAAAGTTTCAATAGTGTTCATGTTCAGAATAAAATTCTATCTGTTTATATGTTAGAAATAGAATGAAGTTTCATCAGTTTACAAGTTAACACTAAAGTTCTATCTGTTTATATGTTAGAAATAAAATGAGTTTCATCAGTTTACAAGTTAAGAATAAAGTTATATCTGTTTGTATGTCAGAAATAAAACAAAGTTTCAACCGTTTACAAGTTAAAAATAAAGTTTCAATAGTTTGCAAGTTAAAACTAATGTTTCAATAGTGCGTATGTTAAGAATAAAGTTTTATCTGTTTGTATGTTAGAAATAAAATGAAGCTTCACCAGTTTACAAGTGAAGAATAAAGTTTTATCTGCTTGTATGTCAGAAATGAAATAAAGTTTCACCAGTTGAAAAGTTAAGAATAGTTTCAATAATGTGTACGTTAGAAACAAAGTTTCAACCGTTTACAGGTTAAAAATAAAGTTTCAATAGTCTACAAGTTAAGAATAAAGTATCAATAGTGTGTATGTTAAGAATAAAGTTTTATCTGTTTGTATGTTAGAAAAAGAATGAAGTTTCACCAGTTGGCAAGTTAAGAATAAAGTTCTATCTGTTTGTATGTTAGAAATAAAACAAAGTTTCAACCGTTTACAAGTTAAGAATAAAGTTTCAATAGTGTATATGGTAAGAATAAAGTTCTATCTGTTTATATGTTAGAAATAAAATGAAGTTTCATCAGTTTACATGTTAAGAATAAAGTTCTATCTGTTTATATGTTAGAAATAAGACAAAGTTTCAACCGTTTACAAGTTAAAAATAAAGTTTCAATAGTTTACAAGTTAAGAATAAAGTTTCAATAGTGTGCATGTTCAGAATAAAGTTCTATCTGTTCATATTTTAGAAATAGAATGAAGTTTCACCAGTTTACAAGTTAAGAATAAAGTTCTATCTATTTGTATGTTAGAAATAAAACAAAGTTTCATCCGTTAACAAGTTAAAAATAAAGTTTCAATAGTTTGCAAGTTAAAACTAATGTTTCACCAGTTGGCAAGTTAAGAATAAAGTTTTATCTGTTTGTGTGATAGAAATAAAACAAAGTTTCAATCGTTTACAAGTTAGAAATAAAGTTTTAATAGTTTACAAGTTAGGAATAAAGTTTTAATGGTGTGCATGTTTAGAATAAAATTCTATCTGTTTATATGTTAGAAATAGAATGAAGTTTCACCAGTTTTCATGTTAAGAATAAAGTTCTATCTGTTTATATGTTAGAAATAAAATGAGTTTCATCAGTTTACAAGTTAAGAATAAAGTTTTATCTGTTTGTATGTCAGAAATAAAACAAAGTTTCAACCGTTTACAAGTTAAAAATAAAGTTTCAATAGTTTGCAAGCTAAAACTAATATTTCAATAGTGCGTATGTTAAGAATAAAGTTTTATCTGTTTGTATGTAAGAAATAAAATGAAGCTTCACCAGTTTACAAGTGAAGAATAAAGTTTTATCTGCTTGTATGTCAGAAATGAAATAAAGTTTCGCCAGTTGAAAAGTTAAAAACAAAGTTTCAATAATGTGTACGTTAGAAATAAAGTTTCACCAGTTTACTGTTTACAGGTTAAAAATAAAGTTTCAATAGTGTGTATGTTAAGAATAAAGTTCTATCTGTTTATATGTTAGAAATAAAAATGAAGTTTTACCAGTTTACAAGTTAAGAATAAAGTTTTATCTGCCTGTATGTCAAAAATGAAATAAAGTTTCACCAGTTTAAAAGTTAAAAATAAAGTTTCAATAATGTGTACGTTTGAAACAAAGTTTCAACCGTTTACAAGTTAAGAATAAAGTTTCAATAGTGTGTATGTTAAGAATAAAGTTTTATCTGTTTGTGTGTTAGAAATAGAATGAAGTTTCATCAGTTTACAAGTTAAGAATAAAGTCCTATCTGTTTATATGTTAGAAATAAAATGAAGTTTCATCAGTTTACAAGTTAAGAATAAAGTTCTATCTGTTTGTATGTTAGAAATAAAACAAAGTTTCAACCGTTAACAAGTTAAAAATAAAGTTTCAATAGTTTGCAAGTTAAAACTAATGTTTTACTAGTTGGCAAGTTAAGAATAAAGTTTTATCTGTTTGTATGATAGAAATAAAACAAAGTTTCAACCGTTTACAAGTTAAAAATAAAGTTTCAATAGTTTACAAGTTAGGAATAAAGTTTCAATAGTGTGCATGTTCAGAATAAAATTCTATCTGTTTATATGTTAGAAATAGAATGACGTTTCATCAGTTTACAAATTAAGAATAAAGTTTTATTTGTTTGTATGTCAGAAATAAAACAAAATTTCAACCGTTTACAAGTTAAAAATAAAGTTTCAATAGTTTGCAAGTTAAAACTAATGTTTCAATAGTGCGTATGTTAAGGATAAAGTTTTATCTGTTTGTATGTTAGAAATAAAATGAAGCTTCACCAGTTTACAAGTGAAGAATAAAGTTTTATCTTTTTGTATGTCAGAAATGAAATAAAGTTTCACCAGTTGAAAAGTTAAAAACAAAGTTTCAATATTGTGTACGTTGGAAATAAAGTTTCAACCGTTACCGTTTACAAGTTAAAAATAAAGTTTCAATAGTGTGTATGTTAAGAATAAAGTTCTATCTGTTTATATGTTAGAAATAAAAATGAAGGTTCAATAGTTTACAAGTTAAGAATAAAGTTTTATCTGCTTGTATGTCAGAAATGAAATAAAGTTTTACCAGTTTAAAAGTTAAAAATAAAGTTTCAATAATGTGTACGTTAGAAATAAAGTTTCAACCGTTACCGTTTACAAGTTAAAAGTAAAGTTTCAATAGTGTGTATGTTAAGAATAAAGTTCTATCTGTTTATATGTTAGAAATAAAAATGAAGGTTCAATAGTTTACAAGTTAAGAATAAAGTTTTATCTGCTTGTATGTCAGAAATGAAATAAAGTTTCACCTGTTTAAAAGTTAAAAATAAAGTTTCAATAATGTGTACGTTAGAAACAAAGTTTCAACCGTTTACAAGTTAAAAATAAAGTTTCAATAGTTTACAAGTTCAGAATAAAGTTTCGATAGTGTGTATGTTAAGAATAAAGTTTTATCTGTTTGTATGTTAGAAATAGAATGAAGTTTCACCAGTTGGCAAGTTAAGAATAAAGTTCTATCTGTTTGTATGTTAGAAATAAAACAAACTTTCAACCGTTTGCAAGTTAAGAATAAAGTTCTATCTGTTTATATGTTAGAAATAAAAATGAAGGTTCACCAGTTTACAAGTTAAGAATAAAGTTTTATCTGCTTGTATGTCAGAAATGAAATAAAGTTTCACCAGTTTAAGAGTTAAAAATAAAGTTTCAATAGTTTGCAAGTTAAAACTAATGTTTCAATAGTGCATATGTTAAGAATAAAATTTTATCTGTCTGTATGTTAGAAATAGAATGAAGTTTCACCAGTTGGCAAGTTAAGAATAAAGTTTTATCTATTTGTATGATAGAAATAGAATGAAGTTTCAGCAGTTTACAAGTTAAGAATAAAGTCCTATCTGTTTATATGTTAGAAATAAAATGAAGTTTCATCAGTTTACAAGTTAAGAATAAAGTTCTATCTGTTTGTATGTTAGAAATAAAACAAAGTTTCAACCGTTAACAAGTTAAAAATAAAGTTTCAATAGTTTGCAAGTTAAAACTAATGTTTTACTAGTTTACAAGTTAAGAATAAAGTTTTATCTGTTTGTATGATAGAAATAAAACAAAGTTTCAACCGTTTAAAAGTTAAAAATAAAGTTTCAATAGTGTGCATGTTCAGAATAAAATTCTATCTGTTTATATGTTAGAAATAGAATGACGTTTCACCAGTTTAGAAGTTAAGAATAAAGTTCTATCTGTTTATATGTTAGAAATAAAATGAAGTTTCATCAGTTTACAAATTAAGAATAAAGTTTTATTTGTTTCTATGTCAGAAATAAAACAAACTTTCAACCGTTTACAAGTTAAAAATAAAGTTTCAATAGTTTTCAAGTTAAAACTAATGTTTCAATAGTGCGTATGTTAAGGATAAAGTTTTATCTGTTTGTATGTTAGAAATAAAATGAAGTTTCATCAGTTTACAAGTTAAGAATAAAGTTTTATCTTTTTGTATGTCAGAAATGAAATAAAGTTTCACCAGTTGAAAAGTTAAAAACAAAGTTTCAATAGTGTGTACGTTGGAAATAAAGTTTCAACCGTTACCGTTTACAAGTTAAAAATAAAGTTTCAATAGTGTGTATGTTAAGAATAAAATTCTATCTGTTTATATGTTAGAAATAGAATGAAGTTTCACCAGTTTTCATGTTAAGAATAAAGTTCTATCTGTTTATATGTTAGAAATAAAATGAGTTTCATCAGTTTACAAGTTAAGAATAAAGTTTTATCTGTTTGTATGTCAGAAATAAAACAAAGTTTCAACCGTTTACAAGTTAAAAATAAAGTTTCAATAGTTTACAAGTTAAGAATAAAGTTTCAATAGTGTGCATGTTCAGAATAAAGTTCTATCTGTTCATATTTTAGAAATAGAATGAAGTTTCAACCGTTAACAAGTTAAAAATAAAGTTTCAATAGTTTGCAAGTTAAAACTAATGTTTCACCAGTTGGCAAGTTAAGAATAAAGTTTTATCTGTTTGTATGATGGAAATAAAACAAAGTTTCAACCGTTTACAAGTTATAAATAAAGTTTCAATAGTTTGCAAGCTAAAACTAATATTTCAATAGTGCGTATGTTAAGAATAAAGTTTTATCTGTTTGTATGTAAGAAATAAAATGAAGCTTCACCAGTTTACAAGTGAAGAATAAAGTTTTATCTGCTTGTATGTCAGAAATGAAATAAAGTTTCGCCAGTTGAAAAGTTAAAAACAAAGTTTCAATAATGTGTGCGTTAGAAATAAAGTTTCACCAGTTTACCGTTTACAGGTTAAAAATAAAGTTTCAATAGTGTGTATGTTAAGAATAAAGTTTTATCTGTTTGTATGTTAGAAATAGAATGAAGTTTCACCAGTTTACAAGTTAAGAATAAAGTCCTATCTGTTTATATGTTAGAAATAAAATGACGTTTCATCAGTTTACAAGTTAAGAATAAAGTTCTATCTGTTTGTATGTTAGAAATAAAACAAAGTTTAAACCGTTAACAAGTTAAAAATAAAGTTTCAATAGTTTGCAAGTTAAAACTAATGTTTTACTAGTTGGCAAGTTAAGAATAAAGTTTTATCTGTTTGTATGATAGAAATAAAACAAAGTTTCAACCGTTTACAAGTTAAAAATAAAGTTTCAATAGTTTACAAGTTAAGAATAAAGTTTTATCTGCTTGTATGTCAGAAATGAAATAAAGTTTCACCTGTTTAAAAGTTAAAAATAAAGTTTCAATAATGTGTACGTTAGAAACAAAGTTTCAACCGTTTAAAGTTAAAAATAAAGTTTCAATAGTTTACAAGTTCAGAATAAAGTTTCAATAGTGTGCATGTTAAGAATAAAGTTTTATCTGTTTGTATGTTAGAAATAGAATGAAGTTTAACCAGTTGGCAAGTTAAGAATAAAGTTCTATCTGTTTGTATGTTAGAAATATAATGAAGTTTCACCAGTTTACAAGTTAAGAATAAAGTTCTATCTGTTTATATGTTAGAAATAAAAATGAAGGTTCACCAGTTTACAAGTTAAGAATAAAGTTTTATCTGCTTGTATGTCAGAAATGAAATAAAGTTTCACCAGTTTAAGAGTTAAAAATAAAGTTTCAATAGTTTGCAAGTTAAAACTAATGTTTCGATAGTGCATATGTTAAGAATAAAGTCTTATCTGTCTGTATGTTAGAAATAGAATGAAGTTTCACCAGTTGGCAAGTTAAGAATAAAGTTTTATCTGTTTGTATGTTAGAAATAGAATGAAGTTTCACCAGTTTACAAGTTAAGAATAAAGTCCTATCTGTTTATATGTTAGAAATAAAATGAAGTTTCATCAGTTTACAAGTTAAGAATAAAGTTCTATCTGTTTGTATGTTAGAAATAAAACAAAGTTTCAACCGTTAACAAGTTAAAAATAAAGTTTCAATAGTTTACAAGTTAGGAATAAAGTTTCAATAGTGTGCATGTTCAGAATAAAATTCTATCTGTTTATATGTTAGAAATAGAATGACGTTTCACCAGTTTAGAAGTTAAGAATAAAGTTCTATCTGTTTATATGTTAGAAATAAAATGAAGTTTCATCAGTTTACAAATTAAGAATAAAGTTTTATTTGTTTCTATGTCAGAAATAAAACAAAATTTCAACCGTTTACAAGTTAAAAATAAAGTTTCAATAGTTTGCAAGTTAAAACTAATGTTTCAATAGTGTGTATGTTAAGGATAAAGTTTTATCTGTTTGTATGTTAGAAATAAAATGAAGTTTCATCAGTTTACAAGTTAAGAATAAAGTTTTATCTTTTTGTATGTCAGAAATGAAATAAAGTTTCACCAGTTGAAAAGTTAAAAACAAAGTTTCAATAGTGTGTACGTTGGAAATAAAGTTTCAACCGTTACCGTTTACAAGTTAAAAATAAAGTTTCAATAGTGCGTATGTTAAGAATAAAGTTCTATCTGTTTATATGTTAGAAATAAAAATGAAGCTTCAATAGTTTACAAGTTAAGAATATAGTTTTACCTGCTTGTATGTCAGAAATGAATAAAGTTTTACCAGTTTAAAAGTTAAAAATAAAGTTTCAATAATGTGTACGTTAGAAATAAAGTTTCAACCCTTACCGTTTACAAGTTAAAAGTAAAGTTTCAATAGTGTGTATGTTAAGAATAAAGTTCTATCTGTTTATATGTTAGAAATAAAAATGAAGGTTCAATAGTTTACAAGTTAAGAACAAAGTTTTATCTGCCTGTATGTCAGAATTGAAATAAAGTTTCACCTGTTTAAAAGTTAAAAATAAAGTTTCAATAATGTGTACGTTAGAAACAAAGTTTCAACCGTTTACAAGTTAAAAATAAAGTTTCAATAGTTTACAAGTTCAGAATAAAGTTTCAATAGTTTGTATGTTAAGAATAAAGTTTTATCTGTTTGTATGTTAGAAATAGAATGAAGTTTCACCAGTTGGCAAGTTAAGAATAAAGTTCTATCTGTTTGTATGTTAGAAATAAAACAAACTTTCAACCGTTTGCAAGTTAAGAATAAAGTTTCAATAGTGTTTATGTTCAGAATAAAATTCTATCTGTTTATATGTTAGAAATATAATGAAGTTTCACCAGTTTACAAGTTAAGAATAAAGTTCTATCTGTTTATATGTTAGAAATAAAAATGAAGGTTCACCAGTTTACAAATTAAGAATAAAGTTTTATTTGTTTGTATGTCAGAAATGAAATAAAGTTTCACCAGTTTAAGAGTTAAAAATAAAGTTTCAATAGTTTGCAAGTTAAAACTAATGTTTCAATAGTGCATAAGTTAAGAATAAAATTTTATCTGTCTGTATGTTAGAAATAGAATGAAGTTTCACCAGTTGGTGAGTTAAGAATAAAGTTTTATCTGTTTGTATGATAGAAATAAAACAAAGTTTCAACCATTTACAAGTTAAAAATAATGTTTCAATAGTTTACAAGTTAAGAATAAAGTTTCAATAGTGTGTATGTTAAGAATAAAGTTCTATCTGTTTATACGTTAGAAATAGAATGAAGTTTCACCAGTTTACAAGTTAAGAATAAAGTTCTATCTGTTTATATGTTAGAAATAAAATGAAGTTTCATCAGTTTACAAGTTAAGAATAAAGTTTTATCTGCTTGTATGTCAGAAATGAAATAAAGTTTCACCAGTTTAAGAGTTAAAAATAAAGTTTCAATAGTTTGCAAGTTAAAACTAAAGTTTCAATAGTGTGCATGTTCAGAATAAAGTTCTATCTGTTCATATTTTAGAAATAGAATGAAGTTTCACCAGTTTACAAGTTAAGAATAAAGTTCTATCTGTTTGTATGTTAGAAATAAAACAAAGTTTCAACCGTTAACAAGTTAAAAATAAAGTTTCAATAGTTTGCAAGTTAAAACTAATGTTTCACCAGTTGGCAAGTTAAGAATAAAGTTCTATCTGTTTATATGTTAGAAATAAAATGAGTTTCATCAGTTTACAAGTTAAGAATAAAGTTTTATCTGTTTGTATGTCAGAAATAAAACAAAGTTTCAACCGTTAACAAGTTAAGAATAAAGTTTCAATAGTTTGCAAGCTAAACTAATGTTTCAATAGTGCGTATGTTAAGAATAAAGTTTTATCTGTTTGTATGTCATAAATGAAATAAAGTTTCACCAGTTTAAGAGTTAAAAATAAAATTTCAATAGTTTGCAAGTTAAAACTAATGTTTCAATAGTGCATATGTTAAGAATAAAATTTTATCTGTCTGTATGTTAGAAATAGAATGAAGTTTCACCAGTTGGCAAGTTAAGAATAAAGTTTTATGTGTTTGTATGATAGAAATAAAACAAAGTTTCAACCATTTACAAGTTAAAAATAATGTTTCAATAGTTTACAAGTTAAGAATAAAGTTTCAATAGTGTGTATGTTAAGAATAAAGTTCTATCTGTTTATATGTTAGAAATAAAATGAAGTTTCAATCGTTTACAAGTTAAGAATAAAGTTTATCTGCTTGTATGTCAGAAATGAAATAAAGTTTCACCAGTTTAAGAGTTAAAAATAAAGTTTCAATAGTTTGCAAGTTAAAACTAATGTTTCAATAGTGCATATGTTAAGAATAAAGTTTTATCTGTCTGTATGTTAGAAATAGAATGAAGTTTCACCAGTTGGCAAGTTAAGAATAAAGTTTCATCTTTTTGTATGATAGAAATAAAACAAAGTTTCAACCGTTAACAAGTTAAAAATAAAGTTTCAATAGTTTGCAAGTTAAAACTAATGTTTCAATAGTGCGTATGTTAAGAATAAAGTTTTACCTGCTTGTATGTCAGAAATGAAATAAAGTTTTACCAGTTTAAAAGTTAAAAATAAAGTTTCAATAATGTGTACGTTAGAAATAAAGTTTCAACCGTTACCGTTTACGAGTTAAAAGTAAAGTTTCAATAGTGTGTATGTTAAGAATAAAGTTCTATCTGTTTATATGTTAGAAATAAAAATGAAGGTTCAATAGTTTACAAGTTAAGAATAAAGTTTTATCTGCTTGTATGTCAGAAATGAAATAAAGTTTCACCTGTTTAAAAGTTAAAAATAAAGTTTCAATAATGTGTACGTTAGAAACAAAGTTTCAACCGTTTACAGGTTAAAAATAAAGTTTCAATAGTCTACAAGTTAAGAATAAAGTATTAATAGTGTGTATGTTAAGAATAAAGTTTTATCTGTTTGTATGTTAGAAAAAGAATGAAGTTTCACCAGTTGGCAAGTTAAGAATAAAGTTCTATCTGTTTGTATGTTAGAAATAAAACAAAGTTTCAACCGTTTACAAGTTAAGAATAAAGTTTCAATAGTGCATATGGTAAGAATAAAGTTCTATTTGTTTATATGTTAGAAATAGAACAAAGTTTCACCAGTTTACAAGTTACGAATAAAGTTCTATCTGTTTAAGTTTACAGGTTAAGAATAAAGTTCTATCTGTTTATATGTTAGAAATAAGAAAAAGTTTCAACCGTTTACAAGTTAAAAATAAAGTTTCAATAGTTTACAAGTTAAGAATAAAGTTTCAATAGTGTGCATGTTCAGAATAAAGTTCTATCTGTTCATATTTTAGAAATAGAATGAAGTTTCACCAGTTTACAAGTTAAGAATAAAGTTCTATCTGTTTGTATGTTAGAAATAAAACAAAGTTTCAACCGTTAACAAGTTAAAAATAAAGTTTCAATAGTTTGCAAGTTAAAAATAATGTTTCACCAGTTGGCAAGTTAAGAATAAAGTTCTATCTGTTTGTATGATAGAAATAAAACAAAGTTTCAATCGTTTACAAGTTAAAAATAAAGTTTTAACAGTGTACAAGTTAGGAATAAAGTTTCAATAGTGTGCATGTTTAGAATAAAATTCTATCTGTTTATATGTTAGAAATAGAATGAAGTTTCACCAGTTTTCATGTTAAGAATAAAGTTCTATCTGTTTATATGTTAGAAATAAAATGAGTTTCATCAGTTTACAAGTTAAGAATAAAGTTTTATCTGTTTGTATGTCAGAAATAAAACAAAGTTTCAACCGTTTACAAGTTAAAAATAAAGTTTCAATAGTTTGCAAGCTAAAACTAATATTTCAATAGTGCGTATGTTAAGAATAAAGTTTTATCTGTTTGTATGTAAGAAATAAAATGAAGCTTCACCAGTTTACAATTGAAGAATAAAGTTTTATCTGCTTGTATGTCAGAAATGAAATAAAGTTTCACCAGTTGAAAAGTTAAAAACAAAGTTTCAATAATGTGTACGTTAGAAATAAAGTTTCACCAGTTTACCGTTTACAGGTTAAAAATAAAGTTTCAATAGTGTGTATGTTAAGAATAAAGTTCTATCTGTTTATATGTTAGAAATAAAAATGACGTTTTACCAGTTTACAAGTTAAGAATAAAGTTTTATCTGCCTGTATGTCAAAAATGAAATAAAGTTTCACCAGTTTAAAAGTTAAAAATAAAGTTTCAATAATGTGTACGTTTGAAACAAAGTTTCAACCGTTTACAAGTTAAGAATAAAGTTTCAATAGTGTGTATGTTAAGAATAAAGTTTTATCTGTTTGTATGTTAGAAATAGAATGAAGTTTCACCAGTTTACAAGTTAAGAATAAAGTCCTGTCTGTTTATATGTTAGAAATAAAATGAAGTTTCATCAGTTTACAAGTTAAGAATAAAGTTCTATCTGTTTGTATGTTAGAAATAAAACAAAGTTTAAACCGTTAACAAGTTAAAAATAAAGTTTCAATAGTTTGCAAGTTAAAACTAATGTTTTACTAGTTGGCAAGTTAAGAATAAAGTTTTATCTGTTTGTATGATAGAAATAAAACAAAGTTTCAACCGTTTACAAGTTAAAAATAAAGTTTCAATAGTTTGCAAGTTAAAACTAATGTTTCACCAGTTGGCAAGTTAAGAATAAAGTTCTATCTGTTTGTATGATAGAAATAAAACAAAGTTTCAACCGTTTACAAGTTAAAAATAAAGTTTTAATAGTGTACAAGTTAGGAATAAAGTTTCAATAGTGTGCATGTTTAGAATAAAATTCTATCTGTTTATATGTTAGAAATAGAATGAAGTTTCACCAGTTTTCATGTTAAGAATAAAGTTCTATCTGTTTATATGTTAGAAATAAAATGAGTTTCATCAGTTTACAAGTTAAGAATAAAGTTTTATCTGTTTGTATGTCAGAAATAAAACAAAGTTTCAACCGTTTACAAGTTAAAAATAAAGTTTCAATAGTTTGCAAGCTAAAACTAATATTTCAATAGTGCGTATGTTGAGAATAAAGTTTTATCTGTTTGTATGTAAGAAATAAAATGAAGCTTCACCAGTTTACAAGTGAAGAATAAAGTTTTATCTGCTTGTATGTCAGAAATGAAATAAAGTTTCACCAGTTGAAAAGTTAAAAACAAAGTTTCAATAATGTGTACGTTAGAAATAAAGTTTCACCAGTTTACCGTTTACAGGTTAAAAATAAAGTTTCAATAGTGTGTATGTTAAGAATAAAGTTCTATCTGTTTATATGTTAGAAATAAAAATGAAGGTTCAATAGTTTACAAGTTAAGAATAAAGTTTTATCTGCTTGTATGTCAGAAATGAAATAAAGTTTCACCTGTTTAAAAGTTAAAAATAAAGTTTCAATAATGTGTACGTTTGAAACAAAGTTTCAACCGTTTACAAGTTAAGAATAAAGTTTCAATAGTGTGTATGTTAAGAATAAAGTTTTATCTGTTTGTATGTTAGAAATAGAATGAAGTTTCACCAGTTTACAAGTTAAGAATAAAGTCCTATCTGTTTATATGTTAGAAATAAAATGAAGTTTCATCAGTTTACAAGTTAAGAATAAAGTTCTATCTGTTTGTATGTTAGAAATAAAACAAAGTTTAAACCGTTAACAAGTTAAAAATAAAGTTTCAATAGTTTGCAAGTTAAAACTAATGTTTTACTAGTTGGCAAGTTAAGAATAAAGTTTTATCTGTTTGTATGATAGAAATAAAACAAAGTTTCAACCGTTTACAAGTTAAAAATAAAGTTTCAATAGTTTACAAGTTAGGAATAAAGTTTCAATAGTGTGCATGTTTAGAATAAAATTCTATCTGTTTATATGTTAGAAATAGAATGAAGTTTCACCAGTTTTCATGTTAAGAATAAAGTTCTATCTGTTTATATGTTAGAAATAAAATGAGTTTCATCAGTTTACAAGTTAAGAATAAAGTTTTATCTGTTTGTATGTCAGAAATAAAACAAAGTTTCAACCGTTTACAAGTTAAAAATAAAGTTTCAATAGTTTGCAAGCTAAAACTAATATTTCAATAGTGCGTATGTTGAGAATAAAGTTTTATCTGTTTGTATGTAAGAAATAAAATGAAGCTTCACCAGTTTACAAGTGAAGAATAAAGTTTTATCTGCTTGTATGTCAGAAATGAAATAAAGTTTCACCAGTTGAAAAGTTAAAAACAAAGTTTCAATAATGTGTACGTTAGAAATAAAGTTTCACCAGTTTACCGTTTACAGGTTAAAAATAAAGTTTCAATAGTGTGTATGTTAAGAATAAAGTTCTATCTGTTTATATGTTAGAAATAAAAATGACGTTTTACCAGTTTACAAGTTAAGAATAAAGTTTTATCTGCCTGTATGTCAAAAATGAAATAAAGTTTCACCAGTTTAAAAGTTAAAAATAAAGTTTCAATAATGTGTACGTTTGAAACAAAGTTTCAACCGTTTACAAGTTAAGAATAAAGTTTCAATAGTGTGTATGTTAAGAATAAAGTTTTATCTGTTTGTATGTTAGAAATAGAATGAAGTTTCACCAGTTTACAAGTTAGGAATAAAGTCCTATCTGTTTATATGTTAGAAATAAAATGAAGTTTCATCAGTTTACAAGTTAAGAATAAAGTTCTATCTGTTTGTATGTTAGAAATAAAACAAAGTTTAAACCGTTAACAAGTTAAAAATAAAGTTTCAATAGTTTGCAAGTTAAAACTAATGTTTTACTAGTTGGCAAGTTAAGAATAAAGTTTTATCTGTTTGTATGATAGAAATAAAACAAAGTTTCAACCGTTTACAAGTTAAAAATAAAGTTTCAATAGTTTACAAGTTAGGAATAATGTTTCAATAGTGTGCATGTTCAGAATAAAATTCTATCTGTTTATATGTTAGAAATAGAATGACGTTTCACCAGTTTAGAAGTTAAGAATAAAGTTCTATCTGTTTATATGTTAGAAATAAAATGAAGTTTCATCAGTTTACAAATTAAGAATAAAGTTTTATTTGTTTGTATGTCAGAAATAAAACAAAATTTCAACCGTTTACAAGTTAAAAATAAAGTTTCAATAGTTTGCAAGTTAAAACTAATGTTTCAATAGTGCGTATGTTAAGGATAAAGTTTTATCTGTTTGTATGTTAGAAATAGAATGACGTTTCACCAGTTTTCATGTTAAGAATAAAGTTCTATCTGTTTATATGTTAGAAATAAAATGAGTTTCATCAGTTTACAAGTTAAGAATAAAGTTTTATCTGTTTGTATGTCAGAAATAAAACAAAGTTTCAACCGTTTACAAGTTAAAAATAAAGTTTCAATAGTTTGCAAGCTAAAACTAATGTTTCAATAGTGCGTATGTTAAGAATAAAGTTTTATCTGTTTGTATGTCAGAAATGAAATAAAGTTTCACCAGTTTAAGAGTTAAAAATAAAGTTTCAATAGTTTGCAAGTTAAAACTAATGTTTCAATAGTGCATATGTTAAGAATAAAGTTTTATCTGTCTGTATGTTAGAAATAGAATGAAGTTTCACCAGTTGGCAAGTTAAGAATAAAGTTTTATCTGTTTGTATGATAGAAATAAAACAAAGTTTCAACCATTTACAAGTTAAAAATAAAGTTTCAATAGTTTACAAGTTAAGAATAAAGTTTCAATAGTGTGTATGTTAAGAATAAAGTTCTATCTGTTTATACGTTAGAAATAGAATGAAGTTTCACCAGTTTACAAGTTAAGAATAAAGTTCTATCTGTTTATATGTTAAAAATAAAATGAAGTTTCATCAGTTTACAAGTTAAGAATAAAGTTTTATCTGCTTGTATGTCAGAAATGAAATAAAGTTTCACCAGTTTAAGAGTTAAAAATAAAGTTTCAATAGTTTGCAAGTTAAAACTAATGTTTCAATAGTGCATATGTTAAGAATAAAGTTTTATCTGTCTGTATGTTAGAAATAGAATGAAGTTTCACCAGTTGGCAAGTTAACAATAAAGTTTTATCTGTTTGTATGATAGAAATAAAACAAAGTTTCAACCGTTAACAAGTTAAAAATAAAGTTTCAATAGTTTGCAAGTTAAAACTAATGTTTCAATAGTGCGTATGTTAAGAATAAAGTTTTACCTGCTTGTATGTCAGAAATGAAATAAAGTTTTACCAGTTTAAAAGTTAAAAATAAAGTTTCAATAATGTGTACGTTAGAAATAAAGTTTCAACCGTTACCGTTTACAAGTTAAAAGTAAATTTTTAATAGTGTGTATGTTAAGAATAAAGTTCTATCTGTTTATATGTTAGAAATAAAAATGAAGTTTCAATAGTTTACAAGTTAAGAACAAAGTTTTATCTGCTTGTATGTCAGAAATGAAATAAAGTTTCACCAGTTGAAAAGTTAAAAATAAAGTTTCAATAATGTGTACGTTAGAAACAAAGTTTCAACCGTTTACAGGTTAAAAATAAAGTTTCAATAGTCTACAAGTTAAGAATAAAGTATCAATAGTGTGTATGTTAAGAATAAAGTTTTATCTGTTTGTATGTTAGAAAAAGAATGAAGTTTCACCAGTTGGCAAGTTAAGAATAAAGTTCTATCTGTTTGTATGTTAGAAATAAAACAAAGTTTCAACCGTTTACAAGTTAAGAATAAAGTTTCAATAGTGCATATGGTAAGAATAAAGTTCTATTTGTTTATATGTTAGAAATAGAACAAAGTTTCACCAGTTTACAAGTTACGAATAAAGTTCTATCTGTTTAAGTTTACAGGTTAAGAATAAAGTTCTATCTGTTTATATGTTAGAAATAAGACAAAGTTTCAACCGTTTACAAGTTAAAAATAAAGTTTCAATAGTTTACAAGTTAAGAATAAAGTTTCAATAGTGTGCATGTTCAGAATAAAGTTCTATCTGTTCATATTTTAGAAATAGAATGAAGTTTCACCAGTTTACAAGTTAAGAATAAAGTCCTATCTGTTTATATGTTAGAAATAAAATGAAGTTTCATCAGTTTACAAGTTAAGAATAAAGTTCTATCTGTTTGTATGTTAGAAATAAAACAAAGTTTAAACCGTTAACAAGTTAAAAATAAAGTTTCAATAGTTTGCAAGTTAAAACTAATGTTTTACTAGTTGGCAAGTTAAGAATAAAGTTTTATCTGTTTGTATGATAGAAATAAAACAAAGTTTCAACCGTTTACAAGTTAAAAATAAAGTTTCAATAGTTTACAAGTTAGGAATAATGTTTCAATAGTGTGCATGTTCAGAATAAAATTCTATCTGTTTATATGTTAGAAATAGAATGACGCTTCACCAGTTTAGAAGTTAAGAATAAAGTTCTATCTGTTTATATGTTAGAAATAAAATGAAGTTTCATCAGTTTACAAATTAAGAATAAAGTTTTATTTGTTTGTATGTCAGAAATAAAACAAAATTTCAACCGTTTACAAGTTAAAAATAAAGTTTCAATAGTTTGCAAGTTAAAACTAATGTTTCAATAGTGCGTATGTTAAGGATAAAGTTTTATCTGTTTGTATGTTAGAAATAGAATGACGTTTCACCAGTTTTCATGTTAAGAATAAAGTTCTATCTGTTTATATGTTAGAAATAAAATGAGTTTCATCAGTTTACAAGTTAAGAATAAAGTTTTATCTGTTTGTATGTCAGAAATAAAACAAAGTTTCAACCGTTTACAAGTTAAAAATAAAGTTTCAATAGTTTGCAAGCTAAAACTAATGTTTCAATAGTGCGTATGTTAAGAATAAAGTTTTATCTGTTTGTATGTCAGAAATGAAATAAAGTTTCACCAGTTTAAGAGTTAAAAATAAAGTTTCAATAGTTTGCAAGTTAAAACTAATGTTTCAATAGTGCATATGTTAAGAATAAAGTTTTATCTGTCTGTATGTTAGAAATAGAATGAAGTTTCACCAGTTGGCAAGTTAAGAATAAAGTTTTATCTGTTTGTATGATAGAAATAAAACAAAGTTTCAACCATTTACAAGTTAAAAATAATGTTTCAATAGTTTACAAGTTAAGAATAAAGTTTCAATAGTGTGTATGTTAAGAATAAAGTTCTATCTGTTTATACGTTAGAAATAGAATGAAGTTTCACCAGTTTACAAGTTAAGAATAAAGTTCTATCTGTTTATATGTTAAAAATAAAATGAAGTTTCATCAGTTTACAAGTTAAGAATAAAGTTTTATCTGCTTGTATGTCAGAAATGAAATAAAGTTTCACCAGTTTAAGAGTTAAAAATAAAGTTTCAATAGTTTGCAAGTTAAAACTAATGTTTCAATAGTGCATATGTTAAGAATAAAGTTTTATCTGTCTGTATGTTAGAAATAGAATGAAGTTTCACCAGTTGGCAAGTTAACAATAAAGTTTTATCTGTTTGTATGATAGAAATAAAACAAAGTTTCAACCGTTAACAAGTTAAAAATAAAGTTTCAATAGTTTGCAAGTTAAAACTAATGTTTCAATAGTGCGTATGTTAAGAATAAAGTTTTACCTGCTTGTATGTCAGAAATGAAATAAAGTTTTACCAGTTTAAAAGTTAAAAATAAAGTTTCAATAATGTGTACGTTAGAAATAAAGTTTCAACCGTTACCGTTTACAAGTTAAAAGTAAATTTTTAATAGTGTGTATGTTAAGAATAAAGTTCTATCTGTTTATATGTTAGAAATAAAAATGAAGTTTCAATAGTTTACAAGTTAAGAACAAAGTTTTATCTGCTTGTATGTCAGAAATGAAATAAAGTTTCACCAGTTGAAAAGTTAAAAATAAAGTTTCAATAATGTGTACGTTAGAAACAAAGTTTCAACCGTTTACAGGTTAAAAATAAAGTTTCAATAGTCTACAAGTTAAGAATAAAGTATCAATAGTGTGTATGTTAAGAATAAAGTTTTATCTGTTTGTATGTTAGAAAAAGAATGAAGTTTCACCAGTTGGCAAGTTAAGAATAAAGTTCTATCTGTTTGTATGTTAGAAATAAAACAAAGTTTCAACCGTTTACAAGTTAAGAATAAAGTTTGAATAGTGCATATGGTAAGAATAAAGTTCTATTTGTTTATAAGTTAGAAATAGAACAAAGTTTCACCAGTTTACAAGTTACGAATAAAGTTCTATCTGTTTAAGTTTACAGGTTAAGAATAAAGTTCTATCTGTTTATATGTTAGAAATAAGACAAAGTTTCAACCGTTTACAAGTTAAAAATAAAGTTTCAATAGTTTACAAGTTAAGAATAAAGTTTCAATAGTGTGCATGTTCAGAATAAAGTTCTATCTGTTCATATTTTAGAAATAGAATGAAGTTTCACCAGTTTACAAGTTAAGAATAAAGTTCTATCTGTTTGTATGTTAGAAATAAAACAAAGTTTCAACCGTTAACAAGTTAAAAATAAAGTTTTAATATTTTACAAGTTAGGAATAAAGTTTCAATAGTGTGCATGTTTAGAATAAAATTCTATCTGTTTATATGTTAGAAATAGAATGAAGTTTCACCAGTTTTCATGTTAAGGATAAAGTTCTATCTGTTTATATGTTAGAAATAAAATGAGTTTCATCAGTTTACAAGTTAAGAATAAAGTTTTATCTGTTTGTATGTCAGAAATAAAACAAAGTTTCAACCTTTTACAAGTTAAAAATAAAGTTTCAATAGTTTGCAAGCTAAAACTAATATTTCAATAGTGCGTATGTTAAGAATAAAGTTTTATCTGTTTGTATGTAAGAAATAAAATGAAGCTTCACCAGTTTACAAGTGAAGAATAAAGTTTTATCTGCTTGTATGTCAGAAATGAAATAAAGTTTCGCCAGTTGAAAAGTTAAAAACAAAGTTTCAATAATGTGTACGTTAGAAATAATGTTTCACCAGTTTACCGTTTACAGGTTAAGAATAAAGTTTCAATAGTGTGTATGTTAAGAATAAAGTTTTATCTGTTCGTATGTTAGAAATAGAATGAAGTTTCACCAGTTTACAAGTTAAGAATGAAGTCCTATCTGTTTATATGTTAGAAATAAAATGAAGTTTCATCAGTTTACAAGTTAAGAATAAAGTTCTATCTGTTTGTATGTTAGAAATAAAACAAAGTTTCAACCGTTAACAAGTTAAAAATAAAGTTTCAATAGTTTGCAAGTTAAAACTAATGTTTTACTAGTTGGCAAGTTAAGAATAAAGTTTTATCTGTTTGTATGATAGAAATAAAACAAAGTTTCAACCGTTTACAAGTTAAAAATAAAGTTTCAATAGTTTGCAAGTTAAAACTAATGTTTCAATAGTGCGTATGTTAAGGATAAAGTTTTATCTGTTTGTATGTTAGAAATAAAATGAAGTTTCATCAGTTTACAAGTTAAGAATAAAGTTTTATCTTTTTGTATGTCAGAAATGAAATAAAGTTTCACCAGTTGAAAAGTTAAAAACAAAGTTTCAATAGTGTGTACGTTGGAAATAAAGTTTCAACCGTTACCGTTTACAAGTTAAAAATAAAGTTTCAATAGTGTGTATGTTAAGAATAAAGTTCTATCTGTTTATATGTTAGAAATAAAAATGAAGGTTCAATAGTTTACAAGTGAAGAATAAAGTTTTATCTTTTTGTATGTTAGAAATGAAATAAAGTTTCACCAGTTGAAAAGTTAAAAACAAAGTTTTAATAGTGTGTACGTTGGAAATAAAGTTTCAACCGTTACCGTTTACAAGTTAAAAATAAAGTTTCAATAGTGTGTATGTTAAGAATAAAGTTCTATCTGTTTATATGTTAGAAATAAAAATGAAGTTTTACCAGTTTACAAGTTAAGAATAAAGTTTTATCTGCCTGTATGTCAAAAATGAAATAAAGTTTCACCAGTTTAAAAGTTAAAAATAAAGTTTCAATAATGTGTACGTTTGAAACAAAGTTTCAACCGTTTACAAGTTAAGAATAAAGTTTCAATAGTGTGTATGTTAAGAATAAAGTTTTATCTGTTTGTATGTTAGAAATAGAATGAAGTTTCACCAGTTTACAAGTTAAGAATAAAGTCCTATCTGTTTATATGTTAGAAATAAAATGAAGTTTCATCAGTTTACAAGTTAAGAATAAAGTTCTATCTGTTTGTATGTTAGAAATAAAACAAAGTTTCAACCGTTTACAAGTTAAAAATAAAGTTTCAATAGTTTGCAAGTTAAAACTAATGTTTTACTAGTTAGCAAGTTAAGAATAAAGTTTTATCTGTTTGTATGATAGAAATAAAACAAAGTTTCAACCGTTTACAAGTTAAAAATAAAGTTTCAATAGTTTACAAGTTATGAATAAAGTTTCAATAGTGTGCATGTTCAGAATAAAATTCTATCTGTTTATATGTTAGAAATAGAATGACGTTTCACCAGTTTAGAAGTTAAGAATAAAGTTCTATCTGTTTATATGTTAGAAATAAAATGAAGTTTCATCAGTTTACAAATTAAGAATAAAGTTTTATTTGTTTGTATGTCAGAAATAAAACAAAATTTCAACCGTTTACAAGTTAAAAATAAAGTTTCAATAGTTTGCAAGTTAAAACTAATGTTTCAATAGTGCGTATGTTAAGGATAAAGTTTTATCTGTTTGTATGTTAGAAATAAAATGAAGTTTCATCAGTTTACAAGTTAAGAATAAAGTTTTATCTTTTTGTATGTCAGAAATGAAATAAAGTTTCACCAGTTGAAAAGTTAAAAACAAAGTTTCAATAGTGTGTACGTTGGAAATAAAGTTTCAACCGTTACCGTTTACAAGTTAAAAATAAAGTTTCAATAGTGTGTATGTTAAGAATAAAGTTCTATCTGTTTATATGTTAGAAATAAAAATGAAGGTTCAATAGTTTACAAGTTAAGAATAAAGTTTTATCTTTTTGTATGTCAGAAATGAAATAAAGTTTCACCAGTTGAAAAGTTAAAAACAAAGTTTCAATAGTGTGTACGTTGGAAATAAAGTTTCAACCGTTACCGTTTACAAGTTAAAAATAAAGTTTCAATAGTGTGTATGTTAAGAATAAAGTTCTATCTGTTTATATGTTAGAAATAAAAATGAAGTTTTACCAGTTTACATGTTAAGAATAAAGTTTTATCTGCCTGTATGTCAAAAATGAAATAAAGTTTCACCAGTTTAAAAGTTAAAAATAAAGTTTCAATAATGTGTACGTTTGAAACAAAGTTTCAACCGTTTACAAGTTAAGAATAAAGTTTCAATAGTGTGTATGTTAAGAATAAAGTCCTATCTGTTTATATGTTAGAAATAAAATGAAGTTTCATCAGTTTACAAGTTAAGAATAAAGTTCTATCTGTTTGTATGTTAGAAATAAAACAAAGTTTAAACCGTTAACAAGTTAAAAATAAAGTTTCAATAGTTTGCAAGTTAAAACTAATGTTTTACTAGTTGGCAAGTTAAGAATAAAGTTTTATCTGTTTGTATGATAGAAATAAAACAAAGTTTCAACCGTTTACAAGTTAAAAATAAAGTTTCAATAGTTTACAAGTTAGGAATAAAGTTTCAATAGTGTGCATGTTCAGAATAAAATTCTATCTGTTTATATGTTAGAAATAGAATGAAGTTTCACCAGTTTTCATGTTAAGAATAAAGTTCTATCTGTTTATATGTTAGAAATAAAATGAGTTTCATCAGTTTACAAGTTAAGAATAAAGTTTTATCTGTTTGTATGTCAGAAATAAAACAAAGTTTCAACCGTTTACAAGTTAAAAATAAAGTTTCAATAGTTTGCAAGCTAAAACTAATATTTCAATAGTGCGTATGTTAAGGATAAAGTTTTATCTGTTTGTATGTTAGAAATAAAATGAAGCTTCACCAGTTTACAAGTGAAGAATAAAGTTTTATCTTCTTGTATGTCAGAAATGAAATAAAGTTTCACCAGTTGAAAAGTTAAAAACAAAGTTTCAATATTGTGTACGTTTGAAATAAAGTTTCACCAGTTTACCGTTTACAAGTTAAAAATATAGATTCTATAGTGTGTATGTTAAGAATAAAGTTCTATCTGTTTATATGTTAGAAATAAAAATGACGTTTTACCAGTTTACAAGTTAAGAATAAAGTTTTATCTGCCTGTATGTCAAAAATGAAATAAAGTTTCACCAGTTTAAAAGTTAAAAATAAAGTTTCAATAATGTGTACGTTTGAAACAAAGTTTCAACCGTTTACAAGTTAAGAATAAAGTTTCAATAGTGTGTATGTTAAGAATAAAGTTTTATCTGTTTGTATGTTAGAAATAGAATGAAGTTTCACCAGTTTACAAGTTAAGAATAAAGTCCTATCTGTTTATATGTTAGAAATAAAATGAAGTTTCATCAGTTTACAAGTTAAGAATAAAGTTCTATCTGTTTGTATGTTAGAAATAAAACAAAGTTTAAACCGTTAACAAGTTAAAAATAAAGTTTCAATAGTTTGCAAGTTAAAACTAATGTTTATTAGTTAGCAAGTTAAGAATAAAGTTTTATCTGTTTGTATGATAGAAATAAAACAAAGTTTCAACCGTTTACAAGTTAAAAATAAAGTTTCAATAGTTTACAAGTTAGGAATAATGTTTCAATAGTGTGCATGTTCAGAATAAAATTCTATCTGTTTATATGTTAGAAATAGAATGATGTTTCACCAGTTTAGAAGTTAAGAATAAAGTTCTATCTGTTTATATGTTAGAAATAAAATGAAGTTTCATCAGTTTACAAATTAAGAATAAAGTTTTATTTGTTTGTATGTCAGAAATAAAACAAAATTTCAACCGTTTACAAGTTAAAATAAAGTTTCAATAGTTTGCAAGTTAAAACTAATGTTTCAATAGTGCGTATGTTAAGGATAAAGTTTTATCTGTTTGTATGTTAGAAATAGAATGACGTTTCACCAGTTTTCATGTTAAGAATAAAGTTCTATCTGTTTATATGTTAGAAATAAAATGAGTTTCATCACTTTACAAGTTAAGAATAAAGTTTTATCTGTTGTATGTCAGAAATAAAACAAAGTTTCAACCGTTTACAAGTTAAAAATAAAGTTTCAATAGTTTGCAAGCTAAAACTAATGTTTCAATAGTGCGTATGTTAAGAATAAAGTTTTATCTGTTTGTATGTCAGAAATGAAATAAAGTTTCACCAGTTTAAGAGTTAAAAATAAAGTTTCAATAGTTTGCAAGTTAAAACTAATGTTTCAATAGTGCATATGTTAAGAATAAAGTTTTATCTGTCTGTATGTTAGAAATAGAATGAAGTTTCACCAGTTGGCAAGTTAAGAATAAAGTTTTATCTGTTTGTATGATAGAAATAAAACAAAGTTTCAACCATTTACAAGTTAAAAATAATGTTTCAATAGTTTACAAGTTAAGAATAAAGTTTCAATAGTGTGTATGTTAAGAATAAAGTTCTATCTGTTTATACGTTAGAAATAGAATGAAGTTTCACCAGTTTACAAGTTAAGAATAAAGTTCTATCTGTTTATATGTTAAAAATAAAATGAAGTTTCATCAGTTTACAAGTTAAGAATAAAGTTTTATCTGCTTGTATGTCAGAAATGAAATAAAGTTTCACCAGTTTAAGAGTTAAAAATAAAGTTTCAATAGTTTGCAAGTTAAAACTAATGTTTCAATAGTGCATATGTTAAGAATAAAGTTTTATCTGTCTGTATGTTAGAAATAGAATGAAGTTTCACCAGTTGGCAAGTTAACAATAAAGTTTTATCTGTTTGTATGATAGAAATAAAACAAAGTTTCAACCGTTAACAAGTTAAAAATAAAGTTTCAATAGTTTGCAAGTTAAAACTAATGTTTCAATAGTGCGTATGTTAAGAATAAAGTTTTACCTGCTTGTATGTCAGAAATGAAATAAAGTTTTACCAGTTTAAAAGTTAAAAATAAAGTTTCAATAATGTGTACGTTAGAAATAAAGTTTCAACCGTTACCGTTTACAAGTTAAAAATAAAGTTTTAATAGTGTGTATGTTAAGAATAAAGTTCTATCTGTTTATATGTTAGAAATAAAAATGAAGTTTCAATAGTTTACAAGTTAAGAACAAAGTTTTATCTGCTTGTATGTCAGAAATGAAATAAAGTTTCACCAGTTGAAAAGTTAAAAATAAAGTTTCAATAATGTGTACGTTAGAAACAAAGTTTCAACCGTTTACAGGTTAAAAATAAAGTTTCAATAGTCTACAAGTTAAGAATAAAGTATCAATAGTGTGTATGTTAAGAATAAAGTTTTATCTGTTTGTATGTTAGAAATAGAATGAAGTTTCACCAGTTGGCAAGTTAAGAATAAAGTTCTATCTGTTTGTATGTTAGAAATAAAACAAAGTTTCAACCGTTTACAAGTTAAGAATAAAGTTTCAATAGTGCATATGGTAAGAATAAAGTTCTATTTGTTTATATGTTAGAAATAGAACAAAGTTTCACCAGTTTACAAGTTACGAATAAAGTTCTATCTGTTTAAGTTTACAGGTTAAGAATAAAGTTCTATCTGTTTATATGTTAGAAATAAGACAAAGTTTCAACCGTTTACAAGTTAAAAATAAAGTTTCAATAGTTTACAAGTTAAGAATAAAGTTTCAATAGTGTGCATGTTCAGAATAAAGTTCTATCTGTTCATATTTTAGAAATAGAATGAAGTTTCACCAGTTTACAAGTTAAGAATAAAGTTCTATCTGTTTGTATGTTAGAAATAAAACAAAGTTTCAACCGTTAACAAGTTAAAAATAAAGTTTTAATATTTTACAAGTTAGGAATAAAGTTTCAATAGTGTGCATGTTTAGAATAAAATTCTATCTGTTTATATGTTAGAAATAGAATGAAGTTTCACCAGTTTTCATGTTAAGAATAAAGTTCTATCTGTTTATATGTTAGAAATAAAATGAGTTTCATCAGTTTACAAGTTAAGAATAAAGTTTTATCTGTTTGTATGTCAGAAATAAAACAAAGTTTCAACCTTTTACAAGTTAAAAATAAAGTTTCAATAGTTTGCAAGTTAAAACTAATATTTCAATAGTGCGTATGTTGAGAATAAAGTTTTATCTGTTTGTATGTAAGAAATAAAATGAGTTTCATCAGTTTACAAGTTAAGAATAAAGTTTTATCTGTTTGTATGTCAGAAATAAAACAACCAGTTGAAAAGTTAAAAACAAAGTTTCAATAATGTGTACGTTAGAAATAATGTTTCACCAGTTTACCGTTTACAGGTTAAGAATAAAGTTTCAATAGTGTGTATGTTAAGAATAAAGTTTTATCTGTTCGTATGTTAGAAATAGAATGAAGTTTCACCAGTTTACAAGTTAAGAATGAAGTCCTATCTGTTTATATGTTAGAAATAAAATGAAGTTTCATCAGTTTACAAGTTAAGAATAAAGTTCTATCTGTTTGTATGTTAGAAATAAAACAAAGTTTCAACCGTTAACAAGTTAAAAATAAAGTTTCAATAGTTTGCAAGTTAAAACTAATGTTTTACTAGTTGGCAAGTTAAGAATAAAGTTTTATCTGTTTGTATGATAGAAATAAAACAAAGTTTCAACCGTTTACAAGTTAAAAATAAAGTTTCAATAGTTTGCAAGTTAAAACTAATGTTTCAATAGTGCGTATGTTAAGGATAAAGTTTTATCTGTTTGTATGTTAGAAATAAAATGAAGTTTCATCAGTTTACAAGTTAAGAATAAAGTTTTATCTTTTTGTATGTCAGAAATGAAATAAAGTTTCACCAGTTGAAAAGTTAAAAACAAAGTTTCAATAGTGTGTACGTTGGAAATAAAGTTTCAACCGTTACCGTTTACAAGTTAAAAATAAAGTTTCAATAGTGTGTATGTTAAGAATAAAGTTCTATCTGTTTATATGTTAGAAATAAAAATGAAGGTTCAATAGTTTACAAGTGAAGAATAAAGTTTTATCTTTTTGTATGTTAGAAATGAAATAAAGTTTCACCAGTTGAAAAGTTAAAAACAAAGTTTTAATAGTGTGTACTTTGGAAATAAAGTTTCAACCGTTACCGTTTACAAGTTAAAAATAAAGTTTCAATAGTGTGTATGTTAAGAATAAAGTTCTATCTGTTTATATGTTAGAAATAAAAATGAAGTTTTACCAGTTTACAAGTTAAGAATAAAGTTTTATCTGCCTGTATGTCAAAAATGAAATAAAGTTTCACCAGTTTAAAAGTTAAAAATAAAGTTTCAATAATGTGTACGTTTGAAACAAAGTTTCAACCGTTTACAAGTTAAGAATAAAGTTTCAATAGTGTGTATGTTAAGAATAAAGTTTTATCTGTTTGTATGTTAGAAATAGAATGAAGTTTCACCAGTTTACAAGTTAAGAATAAAGTCCTATCTGTTTATATGTTAGAAATAAAATGAAGTTTCATCAGTTTACAAGTTAAGAATAAAGTTCTATCTGTTTGTATGTTAGAAATAAAACAAAGTTTCAACCGTTTACAAGTTAAAAATAAAGTTTCAATAGTTTGCAAGTTAAAACTAATGTTTTACTAGTTAGCAAGTTAAGAATAAAGTTTTATCTGTTTGTATGATAGAAATAAAACAAAGTTTCAACCGTTTACAAGTTAAAAATAAAGTTTCAATAGTTTACAAGTTATGAATAAAGTTTCAATAGTGTGCATGTTCAGAATAAAATTCTATCTGTTTATATGTTAGAAATAGAATGACGTTTCACCAGTTTAGAAGTTAAGAATAAAGTTCTATCTGTTTATATGTTAGAAATAAAATGAAGTTTCATCAGTTTACAAATTAAGAATAAAGTTTTATTTGTTTGTATGTCAGAAATAAAACAAAATTTCAACCGTTTACAAGTTAGAAATAAAGTTTCAATAGTTTGCAAGTTAAAACTAATGTTTCAATAGTGCGTATGTTAAGGATAAAGTTTTATCTGTTTGTATGTTAGAAATAAAATGAAGTTTCATCAGTTTACAAGTTAAGAATAAAGTTTTATCTTTTTGTATGTCAGAAATGAAATAAAGTTTCACCAGTTGAAAAGTTAAAAACAAAGTTTCAATATTGTGTACGTTGGAAATAAAGTTTCAACCGTTACCGTTTACAAGTTAAAAATAAAGTTTCAATAGTGTGTATGTTAAGAATAAAGTTCTATCTGTTTGTATGTTAGAAATAAAAATGAAGGTTCAATAGTTTACAAGTTAAGAATAAAGTTTTATCTTTTTGTATGTCAGAAATGAAATAAAGTTTCACCAGTTGAAAAGTTAAAAACAAAGTTTCAATAGTGTGTACGTTGGAAATAAAGTTTCAACCGTTACCGTTTACAAGTTAAAAATAAAGTTTCAATAGTGTGTATGTTAAGAATAAAGTTCTATCTGTTTATATGTTAGAAATAAAAATGAAGTTTCAATAGTTTACAAGTTAAGAATGAAGTTTTATCTGCTTGTATGTCAAAAATGAAATAAAGTTTCACCAGTTTAAAAGTTAAAAATAAAGTTTCAATAATGTGTACGTTTGAAACAAAGTTTCAACCGTTTACAAGTTAAGAATAAAGTTTCAATAGTGTGTATGTTAAGAATAAAGTCCTATCTGTTTATATGTTAGAAATAAAATGAAGTTTCATCAGTTTACAAGTTAAGAATAAAGTTCTATCTGTTTGTATGTTAGAAATAAAACAAAGTTTAAACCGTTAACAAGTTAAAAATAAAGTTTCAATAGTTTGCAAGTTAAAACTAATGTTTTACTAGTTGGCAAGTTAAGAATAAAGTTTTATCTGTTTGTATGATAGAAATAAAACAAAGTTTCAACCGTTTACAAGTTAAAAATAAAGTTTCAATAGTTTACAAGTTAGGAATAAAGTTTCAATAGTGTGCATGTTCAGAATAAAATTCTATCTGTTTATATGTTAGAAATAGAATGACGTTTCACCAGTTTAGAAGTTAAGAATAAAGTTCTATCTGTTTATATGTTAGAAATAAAATGAAGTTTCATCAGTTTACAAATTAAGAATAAAGTTTTATTTGTTTGTATGTCAGAAATAAAACAAAATTTCAACCGTTTACAAGTTAGAAATAAAGTTTCAATAGTTTGCAAGTTAAAACTAATGTTTCAATAGTGCGTATGTTAAGGATAAAGTTTTATCTGTTTGTATGTTAGAAATAAAATGAAGTTTCATCAGTTTGCAAGTTAAGAATAAAGTTTTATCTTTTTGTATGTCAGAAATGAAATAAAGTTTCACCAGTTGAAAAGTTAAAAACAAAGTTTTAATATTGTGTACGTTGGAAATAAAGTTTCAACCGTTGCCGTTTACAAGTTAAAAATAAAGTTTCAATAGTGTGTATGTTAAGAATAAAGTTCTATCTGTTTATATGTTAGAAATAAAAATGAAGGTTCAATAGTTTACAAGTTAAGAATAAAGTTTTACCTGCTTGTATGTCGGAAATGAAATAAAGTTTTACCAGTTTAAAAGTTAAAAATAAAGTTTCAATAATGTGTACGTTAGAAATAAAGTTTCAACCGTTACCGTTTACAAGTTAAAAGTAAAGTTTCAATAGTGTGTATGTTAAGAATAAAGTTCTATCTGTTTATATGTTAGAAATAAAATGAAGTTTCACCAGTTTAGAAGTTAAGAATAAAGTTCTATCTGTTTATATGTTAGAAATAAAATGAAGTTTAATCAGTTTACAAGTTAAGAATAAAGTTTTATCTGCTTGTATGTCAGAAATGAAATAAAGTTTCACCAGTTTAAGAGTTAAAAATAAAATTTCAATAGTTTGCAAGTTAAAACTAATGTTTCAATAGTGCATATGTTAAGAATAAAGTTTTATCTGTCTGTATGTTAGAAATAGAATGAAGTTTCACCAGTTGGCAAGTTAAGAATAAAGTTTTATCTGTTTGTATGATAGAAATAAAACAAAGTTTCAACCGTTAACAAGTTAAAAATAAAGTTTCAATAGTTTGCAAGTTAAAACTAATGTTTCAATAGTGCGTATGTTAAGAATAAAGTTTTACCTGCTTGTATGTCAGAAATGAAATAAAGTTTTACCAGTTTAAAAGTTAAAAATAAAGCTTCAATAATGTGTACGTTAGAAATAAAGTTTCAACCGTTAACGTTTACGAGTTAAAAGTAAAGTTTCAATAGTGTGTATGTTAAGAATAAAGTTCTATCTGTTTATATGTTAGAAATAAAAATGAAGGTTCAATAGTTTACAAGTTAAGAATAAAGTTTTATCTGCTTGTATGTCAGAAATGAAATAAGGTTTCACCAGTTTAAAAGTTAAAAATAAAGTTTCAATAATGTGTACGTTAGAAACAAAGTTTCAACCGTTTACAAGTTAAAAGTAAAGTTTCAATAGTTTACAAGTTCAGAATAAAGTTTCAATAGTGTGTATGTTAAGAATAAAGTTTTATCTGTTTGTATGTTAGAAATAGAATGAAGTTTCACCAGTTGGCAAGTTAAGAATAAAGTTCTATCTGTTTGTATGTTAGAAATAAAACAAACTTTCGACCGTTTGCAAGTTAAGAATAAAGTTTCAATAGTGTATATGTTCAGAATAAAATTCTATCTGTTTATATGTTAGAAATAGAATGACGTTTCACCAGTTTACAAGCTAAGAATAAAGTTCTATCTGTTTATATGTTAGAAATAAAAATGAAGGTTCACCAGTTTACAAGTTAAGAATAAAGTTTTATCTGTTTGTATGTCAGAAATGAAATAAAGTTTCACCAGTTTAAGAGTTAAGAATAAAGTTTCAATAGTTTGCAAGTTAAAACTAATGTTTCAATAGTGCATATGTTAAGAATAAAGTTTTATCTGTCTGTATGTTAGAAATAGAATGAAGTTTCACCAGTTGGCAAGTTAAGAATAAAGTTTTATCTGTTTGCATGATAGAAATAAAACAAAGTTTCAGGCATTTACAAGTTAAAAATAATGTTTCAATAGTTTACAAGTTAAGAATAAAGTTTCAATAGTGTGTATGTTAAGAATAAAGTTCTATCTGTTTATATGTTAGAAGTAGAATGAAGTTTCAACAGTTTACAAGTTAAGAATAAAGTTCTATCTGTTTGTATGTTAGAAATAAAATGAAGCTTCACCAGTTTACAAGTGGAGAATAAAGTTTTATCTGCTTGTATGTCAGAAATGAAATAAAGTTTCACCAGTTTAAGAGTTAAAAATAAAGTTTCAATAATGTGTACGTTAGAAACAAAGTTTCAACCGTTTACAATTTAAAAATAAAGTTTTAATAGTTTACAAGTTAAGAATAAAGTTTCAATAGTGTGTATGTTAAGAATAAAGTTTTATCTGGTTGTATGTTAGAAATAGAATGAAGTTTCACCGGTTGGCAAGTTAATAATAAAGTTCTATCTGTTTGTATGTTAGAAATAAAACAAAGTTTCAACCGTTTACAAGTTACGAATAAAGTTTCAATAGTGTATATGTTCAGAATAAAGTTCTATCTTTTTATATGTTAGAAATAGAATGAAGTTTCACCAGTTTAGAAGTTAAGAATAAAGTTCTATCTGTTTATATGTTAGAAATAAAATGAAGTTTCATCAGTTTACAAGTTAAGAATAAAGTTTTATCTGTTTGTATGTTAGAAATAAAACAAAGTTTCAACCGTTTACAAGTTAAAAATAAAGTTTCAATAGTTTGCAATTTAAAACTAATGTTTCAATAGTGCGTATGTTAAGAATAAAGTTTTATCTGTTTGTATGTTAGAAATAAAATGAAGCTTCACCAGTTTGCAAGTTAAGAATAAAGTTTTATCAGCTTGTATGTTAGAAATAAAACAAAGTTTCACTAGTTTATAAATTAAAAATAAAGTTTCAATAGTGTGTACGTTAGAAATAAAGTTTTAACCGTTTACAAGTTAAAAATAAAGTTTCAATAGTGTGTATGTTAAGAATAAAGTTTTATCTGTTAGTAAAGTACGATCGTAGGATTTACTAGTTTGCAAGTTAGACTCAGCATTCTACTAGTTGTAAATGAAAAATATCGTTTCAACAGTTTACAGATTAGAATAAAGTTTCAATAGTGTGCACGTTAGAAATAAAGTTATAACTGTTTGTATGTGTGTGTGTGTGTTAGAAATAAAGTTTCAACCGTTTACAAGTTAAAAATAAAGTTTTAACAGTGTGTATGTTAGAAATAAAGTTTTATCTGTTTATATGTTAGAAACAAAACAAAGTTTCAACAGTTTACAAACTGAAAAATAAAGTTTCAACAGTGTGTACGTTAGGAATAAAGTTTTTACTGCTTGTATGTTAGAAATAGAGGTATGACAGTTTATATGCTAGAAAGAAAAGTATAACTGTTTGTAAGACAAGATCGTAAGATTTACTAGTTTGCAAGTTAGACTCAGCGTTCTACTAGTTGTAAATGAAAAAATATCGTTTCAACAGTTTACAGATTAAAATAAAGTTTCAATAGTGTGTATGATGGAAATAAAGTTTAAGCGCTTTGTGCGTTAGAAATAAAGTTTCAGCCGTTTACAAGTTAAAAATAAAGTTTTAACAGTGTGTACGTTAGAAATAAAGTTTTATCTGTTTATATGTTAGAAACAAAATAAAGTTTCAACAGTTTACAAGTTTGTCAAGTTCATTTGATTCTATCATGTCAGTACGACACACATTTGATTTACAAAACGTGCTTTGAATACTCATACGATGAAGTTCTTACTTTCATTTATTTCTAACGTACACACTGTTGAAACTTTATTTTTCAACTTGTAAACTGTTGAAACTTTATTTTGTTTCTAACATATAAACAGATAAAACTTTATTTCTAACGTACAGACTGTTAAAACTTTATTTTTAACTTGTAAACGGCTGAAACTTTATTTCTAACGCACAAAGCGCTTAAACTTTATTTCTATCATACACACTATTGAAACTTTATTTTAATCTGTAAACTGTTGAAACGATATTTTTTCATTTACAACTAGTAGAACGCTGAGTCTAACTTGCAAACTAGTAAATCTTACGATCTTGTCTTACAAACAGTTATACTTTTCTTTCTAGCATATAAACTGTCATACCTCTATTTCTAACACACAAGCAGTAAAAACTTTATTTCTAACTTACAAACAGATAAAACTTTATTCCTAACGTAAACACTGTTGAAACTTTATTTTTCAGTTTGTAAACTGTTGAAACTTTGTTTTGTTTCTAACATATAAACAGATAAAACTTTATTTCTAACATACACACTGTTAAAACTTTATTTTTAACTTGTAAACGGTTGAAACTTTATTTCTAACACACACACACACATACAAACAGTTATAACTTTATTTCTAACGTGCACACTATTGAAACTTTATTCTAATCTGTAAACTGTTGAAACGATATTTTTCATTTACAACTAGTAGAATGCTGAGTCTAACTTGCAAACTAGTAAATCCTACGATCGTACTTTACTAACAGATAAAACTTTATTCTTAACATACACACTATTGAAACTTTATTTTTAACTTGTAAACGGTTGAAACTTTATTTCTAACGTACACACTATTGAAACTTTATTTTTAATTTGTAAACTAGTGAAACTTTGTTTTATTTCTAACATACAAGCTGATAAAACTTTATTCTTAACTTGTAAACTGGTGAAGCTTCATTTTATTTCTAACATACAAACAGATAAAACTTTATTCTTAACATACGCACTATTGAAACATTAGTTTTAAATTGCAAACTATTGAAACTTTATTTTTAACTTGTTAACGGTTGGAACTTTGTTTTATTTCTAACATACAAACAGATAAAACTTTATTCTTAACTTGTAAACTGATGAAACTTCATTTTATTTCTAACATATAAACAGATAGAACTTTATTCTTAACTTCTAAACTGATGAAACTTCATTCTATTTCTAACATATAAACAGATAGAACTTTATTCTGAACACATAAACTATTGAAACTTTATTCTTAACTTGTAAACGGATGAAAATTTGTTTTATTTCTAACATACAAACAGATAGAACTTTATTATTAACTTGCCATCTGGTGAAACTTCATTCTATTTCTAACATACAACCAGATAAAACTTTATTCTTAACATACACACTATTGAAAATTTATTCTTAACTTGTAAACTATTGAAACTTTATTTTTAACTTGTAAACGGTTGAAACTTTGTTTCAAACGCACACATTATTGACACTCTATTTTTAACTTTTCAACTGGTGAAACTTCATTTTATTTCTAACATACAAGCTGATAAAACTTTATTCTTAACTTGTAAACTGGTGAAGCTTCATTTTATTTCTAACATACAAACAGATAAAACTTTATTCTTAACATATGCACTATTGAAACATTAGTTTTAACTTGCAAACTATTGAAACTTTATTTTTAACTTGTTAACGGTTGAAACTTTGTTTTATATCTAACATACAAACAGATAAAACTTTATTCTTAACTTGTAAACTGATGAAACGTCATTTTATTTCTAACATATAAACAGATAGAACTTTATTCTCAACTTGTAAACTGGTGAAACTTCATTCTATTTCTAGCATATAAACAGATAGAACTTTATTCTTAACATATACACTATTGAAACTTTATTCTTGACTTGTAAACGGTTGAAACGTTGTTTTATTTCTAACATACAAACAGATAGAACTTACACACTATTGAAACTTTAGTCTTAACTTGTAAACTATTGAAACTTTATTTTTAACTTGTAAACGGTTGAAATTTGTTTCTAACGTACACATTATTGAAACTTTATTTTTTACTTTTCAACTGGTGAAACTTTATTTCATTTCTGACATACAAGCAGATAAAACTTTATTCTTAACTTGTAAACTATTGAACCTTCATTTTTATTTCTAACATATAAACAGATAGAACTTTATTCTTAACATACACACTATTGAAACTTTACTTTTAACTCGTAAACGGTAACGGTTGAAACTTTATTTCTAACGTTCACATTATTGAAACTTTATTCTTAACTTGTAAACTGATGAAACTTCATTTTATTTCTAACATATAAACAGATAGAACTTTATTCTTAACTTGTAAACTGGTGAAACTTCATTCTATTTCTAACATATAAACAGATAGAACTTTATTCTGAACATGCACACTATTGAAACTTTATTCTTAACTTGTAAACTATTGAAATTTTAATTTTAACTTGTAAACGGTTGAAACTTTGTTTTATTTCTAACATACAAACAGATAGGACTTTATTCTTAACTTGTAAATTTAAACAGCTAGAACTTTATTCGTAACTTGTAAACTGGTGAAACGTCATTCTATTTCTAACATATAAACAAATAGAACTTTATTCTTAACATATACACTATTGAAACTTTATTCTTAACTTGTAAACTATTGAAACTTTATTCTTAACTTGTAAACTGATGAAACTTCATTTTATTTCTAACATATAAACAGATAGAACTTTATTCTTAACTTGTAAACTGGTGAAACTTCATTCTATTTCTAACATATAAACAGATAGACCTTTATTCTTAACATACACGCGATTGAAACTTCATTCTTAACTTGTAAACTATTGAAACTTTATTTTTAACTTGTAAACGGTTGAAACTTTGTTTTATTTCTATCATACAAACAGATAAAACTTTATTCTTAACTTGCCAACTGTTGAAACTTCATTCTATTTCTAACATACAGACAGATAAAACTTTATTCTTAACATATGCACTATTGAAACATTAGTTTTAACTTGCAAACTATTGAAACTTTATTCTTAACTTGTAAACTGATGAAACTTCATTTTATTTCTAACATATAAACAGATAGAACTTTATTCTTAACTTGTAAACTGGTGAAACTTCATTCTATTTCTAACATATAAACAGATAGAACTTTATTCTTAACATACACACGATTGAAACTTCATTCTTAACTTGTAAACTATTGAAACTTTATTTTTAACTTGTAAACGGTTGAAACTTTGTTTTATTTCTATCATACAAACAGATAAAACTTTATTCTTAACTTGCCAACTGTTGAAACTTCATTCTATTTCTAACATACAGACAGATAAATCTTTATTCTTAACATATGCACTATTGAAACATTAGTTTGAACTTGCAAACTATTGAAACTTTATTTTTAACTCTTAAACTGGTGAAACTTTACTTCATTTCTGACATACAAGCAGATAAAACTTTATTCTTAACTTGTAAACTGGTGAACCTTCATTTTTATTTCTAACATATAAACAGATAAAACTTTATTCTTAACATACGCACTATTGAAACTTCATTTTTAACTTGTAAACGGTTGAAACTTTATTTTTAACTTGTAGACTGTTGAAACTTTATTTCTAACTGGTAAACTGTTGAAATGATATCTTTAATTTACAAATAGTAGAACGCTTTGTCCGACTTGTAAACTAGTAAATCTTGTTCGTCATCGAATCTAACTATTTAAATCTTCATCATGGAAATCAATGTTCCACAGTCGGAGTAAAAGTTTGAGATGATACACTCCTGGCAAACTAACTCATGAAGTAGCTTTGCTGTGATTCATTTCTATCTGTAAACATATGGTAATGTTAAAGTGAATCTAAAACTTTTCAGCTTATTAATTGTTCATCGTTGCATCAACGCTTTAACTCGTGAACAGTTATAATTTTATTTTTAATTTACACTTAGTCTAACTTGTGAACTAGTAAATCTTGCGATCTTATATTTATAAACAGTTACACCTTTATTTCTAACATATACACTATTGAAACTTTATTTCTAACTTGTAAACTCTTCAAACTTTATTTTGATATACAAACAGCTAAAACTTTATTTCTAACTTGTAAACTCTTGAAATGGTAGATGAAATAGTGTTAAATAAAATTTAGATAGCTTACATGATACAGGGATAGCAATCGACTGCGATCCATGTGTAAAGAGCTTGTTAGACTACGGAAGAGAGAAGTGTGTTATGTTGCGTGTGGCGCGTGAGTGTCCTCCCATTTCATTCCATTCATCAATTCGTCTCATTGATAGAGACAGGTAGAACTCATGGTTCTCATAACGTATGCAATGGAAAGTTTTAGGCAACCTTCGACAGTTGGCTAAATGTCGCCCTGACGCGAATGCATACTACGTTGAGACAGAGGCAATCACTTGCAAACATGACGCAGAGAGGTTTAACAAGATTGACCATTGCCGAATGTCCCTTGCGATATACATAGCTACGGGTTTCACCGCCGCCCTTTACAGGAACGCCCGTCGAAAGGAAGTATTACACCGAACTTCATTTGCAACGTTCAAGTTGACTGATAGCAGATTCAACTTAATGATAGTATTCGCCAGTCCGAAGACTGCTCAGGGCAAACCGCGTGGAGGTTCTATCATGTCTTGCCCCATGGTGGCCCTTAAGAGAGCCGATGGTTCATTCTCGGGGTGTGAATTAAGTTGACTATTGGCTGGAATAGTCAATGGGTATGACGGTTAGGTTTTCATAGACCCTATACCGCCTAGGTCGTGCTGGTGCATCAGGCACCTTTCGGATGCGAGTGGTATTCGGAGTCCACACCCCATCCGTCCAAATGATCTTCTTAATCTTCCCCTTCTTCTCATCCTCTTCATCCCACTCGTCGAGGATGATGAACTCGGGAATGGCGTTGTCTTCATCGATGAAGACGGGAATGGTGCTAGCAGATGTTGCTTCCATCGTGACTTGAAATTGAATGAGAAGCGCTACAATCTTCTGGCTTATATAGGGTTTTCAACAATGAATTGCTCAACAGCGAATCAGAATGCTTCAGGGATAGCAATCGACTGCATAACGTTCAAGTTGACTGATAGCAGATTCAACTTAATGATAGTATTCGCCAGTCCGAAGACTGCCCAGGGCAAAGCGCGAGGAGGTTCTATCAAATCTTGCCCCATGGTGGCCCTTAAGAGAGCCGGTGGTTCGTTCTCGGGAGTAACGTCATCTTACACCCTACCAATTCTGCTGAGAGAGTCTTTGACTCTCTCTTTGGTAGCAGTGTCGACTTCCACACTAACTGGCACATGGCTAAAAAGTGGAATGTAGCGCCATTCCGTTGGATTGACAACAGTTGCTGTCATCGGATTGCCAATCCGAGCAAGATTATTGTGGACTCTGTCTTGCTCCTCTAGCCTGACAAACTCCTCAAATAAATTTCGCGGCCTTAACTGCGGTCCGCGAGGAGAGCTGACTTGACTGTTCGGCGTCTGCATGATTGAAATGAAATGAAATGAGAGGCAGTGGTTTATATACCCCTCTAACGCGACGCAACGTTCAAGTTGACTGATAGCAGATTCAACTTAATGATAGTATTCGCCAGTCCGAAGACTGCCCAGGGCAAACCGCGAGGAGGTTCTATCATGTCTTGCCCCTAGGTGGCCCTTAACCCTTAAGCTACCAAGGTATTTAATAGTCCTTAGGCTACCAAGGGTGGCTTTTAGAGCCACCCTAAAAAAAACAAGTTTTCCAGTGAGTTTCATGTTTAATACCAAACATAAGGAACAAAACAACATGTCAACAAAACGAATGCCTATTTCAGTAAAGTTTACATACAGTTTGAACAAACCACCTGGGCCACGAGAGCGTGTCGCCCGCAAGCTGGTGCATCACACTCTCGGCATCTGTGACAAGTTTTGTTACAGTCGCGAGTTGGCTTGCCACTGTCTTTGCACCTGGCGCATCTTAACTGCGGTGCTTCTTGGCCTTCTTGCACAGGTGCTTGTCGACGTGGATTTTGCTGACCTGTTGCTTTGGTGATCAGGTTGACAAGCTCCGTTGAAAGTCCGATAGGTTCCTGCAGTCGAAACAGCATGTGATCTTTGGCTAACTCGGTAGCAAGCTGTTGTAGGAACTGTCGACGTCACTTGCTCTCCACAACCGTTGTCCAGTCTGGATGGGACATGTTGAAGATGGTGTAGGCGTTGATCCCAGTCACATCCAACATGTTGTGCATGTGGACCATGGGCCACCTGTGAACTCGAGTCCTGACCGAGTAGGCCTTGCACATTTCGTCCACTACATCAACGCCTGCTTTGGTTTCGTTGTAGTAGAGCTGCATGTTGCTCTTTCTCTTGCCATCAGTAGTAATGGGCAAAAGACCGTTCCAGGACACCATAAAATTCCAAAAAATAGTATCTTTAAAAACGACATAAATTCATGAATTTTGTCCCTTTTTCAGGTTTTTAAGACCTAAATACATGAATTTAGTCCATTCAAAAAGTACCATTTTTTCAAAAAATGGTATTTTTAAAAACGACATAAATTCATGAATTTGAACCCTTTTTCAGGTTATGAAGACCTAAATTCATAAATTTGGGCGTTTTTAACAATACCCAAGTTTTCAAAATTTTCAAAATCTCAAAATTGAGAATTACAATTTTCACCCTTAAAATCATGACCGTTCCAGGACACCGAAAATCAGAAAAGTTAAGAATCTCAAATTTGAGAATTACAATTTTCTCGCTTAAATCATGACCGTTCCAGGACACCGAAAATCATAAAGTTAGTATTTTTAAAAACGTCTTTTAAATCCTTCTTTCAGGTTTTTGAAATATATCATGTGTCTAATAATATTTCTTTAAAAGTGGAGGAAACAAAAGTGGAAGAAACCGCAAGAATATATCCTTCAATATCATATGAACGTAGTTCTACTACCCCCTCCCTTCTAACTTCTAGGGGTCCCTTAAGAAATTTTTTTATTATAAAATGAGCAACATAAATGAGTTTTTAAAATTATATGGAACGCAAACAACTACAAATTTTGATCTAAAGAAAATTGCAAATCAATTAGGAATAAAGAATTTTCATGTTCTAATGAAAGACGAATTACAATTCCTAAAAAATAAGCCAACAGGAACCTTCAGTTCCCGGAACAAAGTTCAAACTGTAAATTTCATAACAAATCTTCATACGTCAGATGAAAAAGGTGTACATTGGTCTGCAGGTATGACTAATAAAAATGGAGATAATTACTATTTTGACTCATACGGTCTTCCACCTACAAACGAAGTTAAAAAATTACTTGAAAATGGAACTTATAATACATTTCAAATTCAAAAACCGGGAACTACTTACTGTGGTCAATTATGTCTTTATGTTTTGTTTAAATTACAAAAAGGAGTACCATTTCTTGATATTGTGTTAGAATTGAACGAACCGTAGGTTCTATGGCTACGCCTAACAAGGGAATTCCATTCCTGAAACGTTAGTTCCAATAATAATGATAATAATGATAATTAAAAATCAGTTCGTTGTAATTCATTTTGATAAAATCGGCCTCTGATATTTTCATCATCTAAATCTTTGATTTCGTAAGTAATCGGATAAGTTTGGTTTATCTTACAAACTTCAAATATCTCTTTAGTCCAATAACCAACAAAGCCTTTTTCAAATTTATTCTTATACTTAAATATTCTAACTCTATCTCCAATCTTAAATTTCGGCTTAAGTTTCTGCAAATTCGGATTACTCTCATTCGAATAATTAGTCTCGAATATTTTCTTTCGTATTAAATCAGGGTCGTTAGAAGCATTCTTTGGAGTTTCTTCAATACCAGAATGAACTTTATTATTGTACTCTTCTGCAATTCCTGGTAATATCTTCAACCATTTCTGATTTCTTTGCTCAGTAAATTTCTTGAATAATTTATTTTTTAACGTCCGATTGAATCTTTCTATCACTACAGCTTTTCCTGCGTTTTCAGTTGAATAAACAGTTTCAAATAGTGGCTGAACGTTTCTGTTATAAAATTCCGACACTTTATCAACAAACAATTTCCTTGGCTTTCTATTACTTTCTTTAAAGATTTCTTCAAACGCATATTTAACTGATAGACCACTTTTATTTTTTGAAGGCTTTACCCAAGCATATCGTGTATATAAATCTATAACGGTCAATGCGTATTTGTAGTCCCTTTCATTCGGCATATGAATAAGATTAGCACTCCAAATATCATCTTTATTAAATACTTTTACTTTCAATAAATATTTAGGCCTTCTGTATTCTTTATGAATTTCGGACGCATAGCGTCCTAGATCATTCGACATTTCAGACGCGTAGGTTCGAGCGTTGCTCTCAGACAGCTTTGCTGTCAGTTCATCTATCCCCTGACCGAATAATATTTTAGCTTGTAAAGCTTTCTTAACAAACATTCTTTCAATTTTTTCTCTAAATGTAGGATTCTGAATACTATCTAATTCTTGAATCATCTTCTTATCAGCTGCATGACGAGAACTTAGATCATGATTTCGATAAGCTAAATCATGCCTGTAAGCTCCGGCATCTACTCTATTTATTGGTTCTTCACCTGGTTTCGGATTATTATTCTCATCTAGTCTTATATCTAATCGAGTTCCTGGGCCGGTATATGAATGACCAGGAAGATGTTTTTCTTTCGAATATTTACTCCAAATAAATCCAGGAAAGTTTTCTAATGTTTTTTGTATGTCACCTCCAATATGCTGACAATTTGAGTTTTTATTTTTGTTTAATAGATAATTTAATAAATCTAAATTAGAAATTTTTAATTTAATTAAATTTTCGGAATTTGTAGAATTCATTTTAAAAGATAAAAAAAATTTAAAAGATAAAATAAAATAAATGTTTTACCTTATGGACCAAAGGTCCTGAGGTTATTACCTTATCATACTAGGACTTAGATATATTCCAGAACCATCTTTTGTTTCTTTAATTTCAATCAAATCATCAACATTGTGGAGAATATTTTTAAGAACTCGTTTTCCTTCATCAACTAATTTTAATTTACTAATAAAATTATCTACTACTCCTTCACCCCTAGCAACTTTCTCTAACTCTCTATTATGACGTTTTTGTTCTTCTAATGCTGCTTTCTCTGATTTATTTTTATTTACTGCTTGGACAATACCAGCTGTCCCACCTGCGACACTTCCTGCAGCTGCTATGCCACCTATTATTAGGGGAATTAATGGGAGAATTCCACCATTCTTTTCTTCTTGTAATTGAATATTCTCTATCATTGGTTTACTTATGTAATACTTTTTTTTGTTAATCGTAATAGTTTTAGGTGTATTTTTGTCAACAATATTACGTAATTTTAATTCAACAGTTTTATTATTATTACTTTTCGCTTGCGACATTTTTAATAAAAAAATTTTAAGTTATCAAAGATTTTAATCTATTCTAGTTATGAATAAATTTTAAGTTATCAAAAATTTTAATCTATTCTAGTTACCAAAAATTTTGAGTTAAGAATTTTTAATCTATTCTAGTTACCAAAAATTTTAAGTTAAGAATTTTTAATCTATTCTAGTTGCAAAAAAATTTTATTACTAATTACTAAAAAAATTTAAGTTAACAAAAATTTTAATTAACTTATCGGAGCGAAGCTCCTCGAGGCTTTAGCCTATCGGACCAAAGGTCCTAAGGTTACTAACCGATCGACGAAGTCTTGGGCTTTAGCCTATCCTAGCCATCTTTCCATTTAGAATTTCAATAGAATATTTTACATCTTCTAGCAATAAACCATAAGCCATCAATGAAGTTGTGGAATCTTTCTTTTTAATATTGATTGTTACATCACAACCAGTCTTGATAATATCTTCAGATTGTGCACTTAAATCGAAACAGAAAACAGGATATAAATGTCTCCAAACAAAGATTTCGATAAGAATCATATCCTTCCATAAATTGATTATTGGTATCATCGAATCTTAATGGATCAATTGGATATCGGGTTTGATTTAATGAAACTTGTAAACTTCGAATTGTATTAATATGGAACAGACTATTGTTCTTATCAAAACTTGGAGAATTATTTCTTTGAAAAGTTAATAATAAATATCTTGGAGTATTCGCAGTTCTAGTAAAATGCCAGTTAAATCTTTGTTCGGAAAAAGTTACTGAACTAGCAGTACGCTTTAGAAAATTAACTGGAATTGGTTTGTTAGTATTTAATCTTTTTGCAATAGCTGTTTCAATCTCTAAACTAGGAGTAATATGCTTAATCCAACATTCAAGTCTATCAATTTTTAAATATGCTTTTTTTCCAGTCTTACCAAAAAAGATTAATTCATTATTTGCTGTGCGATGAATTATTAATTTAAATTTTAATTGATATGATATTTTATCATAATCTAAATATCCGAATAATGGAGACAATGACCAATTAACTGTCTGTTTACTTTTCTTGTTAAATTCACGTCTTTCTTTATATGCATCATTATTTGTTTTATTTAAATGTTTTGCAATATTTTCTACATCTTTCGCAATTCCTGCTGCATCTGTTCCAGCGTGAGTTAAATCATCAACAATTATACCATCATTAGTATCAGGAAACCAACCTTCGATTTCATACTTTTAATTATTTTCACCAATTGTTACAAATCTAAGCATTGTATCAATTACACCTGGAGAATCACTTATTGTTTCTATATTTTGAGTTGCAACATCTGAACGCATTTGTGTAAATAATCTTGGAAAAAAATTATTCTCTAGTGCAATATTATCGGTATCTGGTAATGGTGTTGTAAAATTAGCATCACTATATAAAGAATATTCACAGTGTAAAAATGAAACAGGTAGATATAAATAACTTTGCTGATTATCAACTTCAAAAATTAAATCTCCTCCAGTATTTACTCTACTGGAAGATCCGGGATTCATAGCAATTCTTATATAGTCATTCTTTTTTTGATTATAACTGACGAACGCAGGATCGTCTAATCTAAATTTATTTTCGATAAGCGAAGACATTTTTATAAAAAATAATTTGACTCTTTGTTTTTTCTCACAGACAGAAAAAATTTTGCTAAAAAATTTTACTAAAATAATTTTACTAAAATAATTTTTGCTAAAAAAATTTTACTAAAAATTTTACTAAAAAAATTTTACTAAAAAATTTTACTAAAAAAATTTTACTAAAAAATATATTTTAGAATTTTGCTAGACCAGCTCCGCTACAGCTTTGCTGGTTAGACCGAAGGTTGCTGTTAACACCATTACCTCTTATTTCTTCAATTGAACGTTTTATGGCTACGCCTGATTTCTTCTTATGTTTACTATCAGACGGAGCTCCGCTCCTCAAGGTTTCACCCCCTACAGCTATGTTAGCAATTCTATTTTTTGTTTCCTCTGAAAGTTTTTTTAAATTTTTTAGTTCTTCAGAATCACTCCTAAGTTTACGAATAGCTTCTAGTTGTTTTAATTCGTTTTGAGACTTAACAGCATTTGATATTGCACTAGCTGTACTACCTGTAGCAGCTGCTCCTTTTGCAGCAGATGTAATCAAATCTTTATTATTTTTAATTAAGTTAACGATACTTCCAATACCAGAAAATATACCGGCTCCGCTGTTTACACTATCCCCTTTTTTTGGACGGCAGCTGCGGTGCCTAGGAACTTTTGTGTTCCGATTGTTTCTACACTGTCATAATGGTAAACAGATTTCATAGATGGTTCATGAGCAATTTTTTGATTATAAGCAAAATGTTTAAGATTGTGTTTATAAATTATAGGCATTTTTTAGGATTAAATTTGACTTTTGGGAAAAATATCTACGTGTTAAGATTTACGTTTGTGAATGGACAACAACTTCGAGATAACTTCATTAATTGACTGTTGCACTTTATCTATTGCGTCAAGCAGCGTGTGATGTACTTTAATTTCTTTTCTATTAACTTGCATTTTCTCCTGATTCATCTTCAATGCCGTTTTAAGTGCATTTAACTTAATTTTAAGAACATCTAATTGTCTTTTAACACCATCTAACTGTTCTTTATTTTCTTTAGAGTTTTCTTGTAAATTTTTCTTTAACTCATTTTCTAAATTGATTTTAAGAGTTTTCATTTTATCAACTTTTTGATTAAGTGAGTTTACTTCATTTATTATTCTATTCATCTTTTTCATTTGTTGAGTAATTTTAGAACTCAATTCATCAACACTTTTTTGGAATGTAGTTTGTAACTGCTTTAAATTTTTTTTTATTCTTTCAGGTAGATTTTCTATTTCATCTTCTAATTGTTCTTTTAACATTTTTATCTGATGTTTATTTTTAATGACTGCAGATTTTAACTTTATAGAAAGTAATATTAAAATTTTTGATTGTTCAGAAATCTTTTTAAAAAATTTTGCTATATCTGCTTCTAGCTCTCTATCCTTTTTATCAAGTTTTAATAATTTTTCGTTTAATGATTTGTCATTAAGTTTAAGCAACTTCAATTCATTCATCAGTGGAACCAAAACATCGTTTATATATTTTTCTTTTAAGTCATTGATTTGTGTATCAACATATTGTTTATTTGTTAACTCTGTATTTTGTTGCGGAAGAATAGAAAGATGCAATGGACCAGATAAAACGTCTCCAGTTTTCATGATATAATTTTCTATCTCTATTTCTAATTCATGATTATTCGGGATATATGCACCTCCACCAACATTTGGTATCATCATTTTTTAACAATAAAATAATAAAATTTTTTCTAATATAAATAAAAAAATGGAAAAACCAAATTTAAAAAAATTATATTCGTCCGCATCATCCTGTTCTTCTTATTCGACGAGATCAACGGGATTTGAAAATAAATGTTTTGATAATAATAATAATAGTCCATGTATAGATGTTAATATTTTATTTCAATTACAAGCCGAAATATTTAGAGAACAGACTAAAGGTTTACCTTCTATAGAAACTAACTATTGTTTATTTCCAGGAGACCCGTTTATAAAATTTATGGAGATTGTAAGCAAATATAATGATGTAGCTTATGTAGAATTGAATAAAGAAAATATGGTTATAATAGGTCATAATAATGTATATGGGTTTATCAGAGCAGTGTTACCAACTAGTAATACTGAATGGATAGAAAATAAAATTATTAATTATATCAATATTAAAGAATTAGTTAAAAAATTAAAATCTTTTTCGAAAGAAAAAATAAGATTATTTGTTGATGAACAAAATCAATATAACATTCACATAGAGAGTAAAAAACATAATGAAGAATTATTATGTCAGGTATATTGTAGGGATACTATTTATAAACAAGAAACATTAGAAATGCCGCAAAGATATGATGATGATACTTATATAGGATTATATTCAAACTTAAATATTAATTTTTTAAAATCTTATATAAATGGTTTAGCTCAACAAGAGAAAATTTATATGTGGACAACACCTTATACTATTAACAATGACCATAATCATAATAAACGAACCGAAGGTTCTAGGGCTTTGCCCGATCATAATAATCCTCTGAATCATATTGAAGAATCTTATGATAATAATGATGATTCTGAAACATCTGAAAATGGTGTAAATGGTAAAAAAGATTATAAAAATATTAGTAATTATAAAAATTTATCTAAATTTCATTTTCTTACAATTGAAAATAATAATGATGGTATAGTTGAAGATACTGTTAGACAACTATGTGTCGGGTCTACAAAATTTAAATTAGGATTTACATCTAATCAATTTAAAATTTTATCATCTTTAATAAAAACTAAAACTGATTCAGATTATGGTGGTGTTATTAAATTTTCCAAAAGAGATCAAAGACCAATATTTTACTCTATTATATTATTATCAGATAAGAAATGTAATTTAGAATTAGATATTCCTATCAGGGAATGGTATCCTATCAGGGAATGGCATCCTATACCAAAAAGTGTAATTTATGATGTTGAAGAAACAATTTATGATGATGATGAAGAATCAATAGTAAGTGAAAAAAAATTTAAATTATCTTTTGATAAAACTTTATATGATTAAACTTAATATGATAAAACTTAATATGATAAAACTTAATATGATAAAGAAAATAAAATAACTTAGGAACGTGAAATATATAATAATATAAAATAACACTCAAGTCCTTGATATTAGAATGTTTATATCTAAAATTAAAACACAATTTTTTCCTTAAAAAATAAAAAAATGGAAAATACCAAGTTTTATTGTAACTTATGTAAAAAAAAGTTGCAAACAAAAAGAAGTTATCAATCTCATTTAAATAGTAAATTGCATTTACAAAATGTAGAACGAGTTGATGAAGGAAATATATTAAAATTGAATAATTATATAAACTATCTAGAAACATTGCCTACTGATATAAAAGTTAAAAAAATGTTTGATGATTATTCACATTCGGAATATAAAAAAGTTTTTAATAGTGAAGATGAGACCGTACAAACCGAAAGTTCTAGGGCTTCGCCCGTACCAGATGGAAGATATTTATTTAGCGATACTGATGAATTAAACGAAATTAAAAAAACAGATGAAGCTGAACGAACCGATGAAGCGGTACACGGGACATTAAAGATGTCTTCCAGGGCTTCGCCCGTGACAGATATAAAATATTTATTTAATCAGTCCGTGCACGGGACATCAAAGATGTCTTCCAGGGCTTCGCCCGTGACAGATATAAAATATTTATTTAATCAGTCCGTGCACGGGACATCAAAGATGTCTTCCAGGGCTTCGCCCGTTGAACATAATGAAACCGATGAAACTTTTTATAATGTATTAAAAAACTGTTTCAAAATATTTAAGAAATCTTTCAAATGTTATATGAATGTAGAAGTACTTTATACAAAAAATGGAGCTGATGGAATTCCTGAAGAAATAATACAAGGACATTTTACAAATTCACAAGAAATTCATAATGTATATGATATACAACCCATATTTGAATCGATGATACTTAAATTAGAAAATTGTATAATTGAAGCCCAGTTACGTGAATCTGGTTGGAGATTTGTTAATCAAATTAAGACACGACACGGTTAAAAAATTCGAAGAATCCAGGAAACGGAAGACGCCAAAGTTAAACAATTACCCTAGTGGAGAATCTTGTAAATAATTAGGTAATTAAAAGTCATGAATGAATGAAATAATACTGACAACATAGAGTAACCTACTCTAGTAAAATACTATCTAAGAAAATAGTAATTGATAAATATAAAAATAATACTGGTGGTAGTTATGTTCCTTTACCTTTCAGTTCACCACAAATAATCAACATAAAAAATGAAGATGATTATTGTTTTCTGTGGAGTATTATAGCACATTTACATCCTGCAGAATATCACAAAGAAAGACTAAGTCATTACAATAAAGAAGAATATATAAAGGAATTTGATCTTTCGGATGGTTTACATGAATTTCCATATGATTATAATAGGTTAAAAAAGTTTCATAAAAAGAATAAAAATTTAATAGAAGTAAATGTTTTTGAATTAAATGTGAATTATGTTTCTATTGGTAAAATTACTCCACTTTACTGAGATTCAAAAAAATTTTATTTGAATAATAAAAATTTATGTCAAACAGAAATAGTATATAATGATAGGGAAATTACATGCATCATAATATTTTTTACCAAGGAAATATAATATGTACTGAAAAATTTCAAATTGTTAAAACACTATCACCAATAATGATCAATCATAATAATTATAAAGGACGTAATTATAATTATGATTATGATTCCGATTATTTATCTGTATCTTTAGAATATCAACAAAAATTACAAAATTTAAATGAAAGTTTACAAAAATGTAAAACAGATTATCAACAACAAACAAAAATATTAGTACAAGAATATGGCCATAAATATCAAAATAAGATAGAAACGATTGAAGAATTAAATAAAGACAATAAAGACAATAAAGAATTAAATAATGAAGAAAATGAAACCAATCAAAAAATAAATGAATGTTTAAAAAAATGTCAACAACAATATAAAGAACAATATAATAATGAATATAGTTATCAGTTACAAATATTAAATCAAAATTTTCATCGAAATACATTTAATCTTACAAAAGAAATTGATGAAACACATGAAATATATCAAGATAAATTTGAAAAACTAGAACAGACAAAACAGCCAGCACAAGCGAATATTTTATATTATCAGGGTCATTTTATATTGTGTAAAGATGTTTCTATATTTACAAAAACTTCAGATAATACAAATTTTCCTTGTCTTCAATGTATGACAAGTTTTAGAACTTTAGAAGAAATGAATAGACATTTGGAGAATTGTCAACAAAATGAAGCGGTCAGAAACACATTTCCAAAAGATGATTATTTAGAATATAATAAATGGTATTTTAAAAATAAAGTACCATTTACTATTTATTGTGATTTTGAAGCATATAATGTTAATATGACACAAAATCGAACGGAAAGTTCCAGGGCTTCGCCCGATTCTGAAAATGATAATTCTGGAAAAAGTAAAGAAAAATATTTATTTGAACAAAAACCATTATGTTGGGGAATGTACATTCATTCAAATTATCCTGAATTATTTAAATCAGAATATTATCAATACTATGGTGAAGATAGTTCAGAAATGTTTACAAAGAAAGTAGAAGAATTACAAGGACGTTTTTCACAATTGCCTGAAACAAATATACCAATGATGCCATTAACGGATGAAGAAAAATTAAATTTTATTAATGAAACAAATTGTTATTACTCTGGAAAAGAATTTACAAAAAATTATAAAAATGGCAGAGGTAGATATATTGACAAGCGAAGCGACGGCTCTGCCGTCAAGATAAAAGATCATGATCATCTAAATGGATTATATAGAGGTTCAGCACATAATTCTTGTAATCTTAATGCTAATAAATTTAAATATAACTTTGTTCCTCTATATTTCTACAATGGTTCTAAATATGATTTCCATCTAGTAATGAAAGATTTATTTTCATCTGAAAAATTACAACAACAACAAATAAATGTACTATGTAAAACAGAAGAAGAATATTTTTCAATGCAATTAGGTTGTATTAGAATTTTAGATGCATTTAGATTTTTTACTCCTTATTCTTTAGATGTAATGGGAAAAACTTTGAAACCTGAACAATGTAAAATATTAAATAAATATAATTTAAAACCTTTAAAAGGAATATTTCCGTATGAGTATATAGCCTGTGGCTCACAGTCGAAGACTGATATAACTGGAGATAAAACCTGTGGTTCACAGTCGAAGACTGATTTTAATTCTGTGAATAAAATTATGGAAGAACAGAAACTTCCTCCAATAAATAAATTTAAATCAACATTAAAACAATCACAATTATCTAAAGAAGACTATGCAGAAGCTGAAAAGAATTGGAGAGAGTTAAATTGTAGAACAATGTATGATTATACAATGAAATATCTTCAGATAGATGTATTAATACTAGCTGATCTTTTCGAAAACTTTCGTGATATGTGTTTAGAATATTACGGAATAGATCCATGTTATTGTTATTCTACACCAGGTTTAACATGGCTAGCAGGATTAAAACATACTGGTGTTCAAGCCGATGGCTCTAGGACAAAGTCCGTTAAACTTAAACATTATAAAGAAAATACATATGATAAATTATTATTTTTTGAATCTGGATTTAGAGGTGGAGTTTCATCAGTTTTAGGTAATCGTTATGTACAGTGTTACAATAAAAAAGTAAATCCTGATGATTATGGAATAATGAAACCTTTATCTCCAGAAGAAAGTGATCAGTTTATAAAATTGTTTAATCAAAATATAGAAGGACTTATATCAAATGAAGATAGTCAAGCAGCAGTTGATGAAATCATGAGAGAAAAACTATTTGTTATATTATGATTTTAATAGCTTATATTCTTCTTGCATGATACAAGAATTACCAACAGGTGAGATGGAATGGTGTAATATTCGTACGACATCAGAGATGTCTACTAGGGCTTCGCCCGTTCTAGATTATCAAAAAACATATGATGGAGATCATAATCATGGTTATATATATGAAGTTGATTTAGTATACCCCGATGAAATAAAAGATAAAACAAAATATTTTCCTTTCTGCCCCGAAAACAAAATTCCTAATATAGAAGATTTTTCAGATTATCAAAAATCTTTAATTCCTAAAAAATACAGACCAACAAAAAAACTTATGTTAACACAAAGTAATAAAGGAAAGTATGTTGTTGAAGGAAGAATGCTAGATTGGTATTTAGATCATGGAATGATTCTCACAAAAATTCACCGGAAACTAGTGTATAGAAAATCTAGGTGGTTAAAAAATTATATAGAGTTCAATATTGAAAAACGTAAAATAGCTAAAAGAAATAAAGATGATTTTGGAAACGTGTTCTTCAAATTAATGAATAATGCATTTTACGGTAAGACTTTAGAAAATGTGCGTAATAGACAAAATATTGAAATAGTTTATGATAAAGATAGGTTTCAAAATTTAACAAGGAAACCTACATATAAAAGAACTACTAGATTTAGTGATGAACTATGTGCTGTACATTTACGTCGAATCAGCGTAAAACATGATAAGTTTAATTTCATTGGTTTCACTATATTAGAATTAGCTAAACTATTTATGTATAAATTTATATATGATTATTTAGCACCTGCTTATGGCAAAAACTATAAATTACACTTTACAGATACCGATTCTGTTTTCTTAGAATTAACAGTACCGTATAATTCTTCACTTGATAAAGAAATTAATAAAATAAAAGATATCATTCATCCTTCTGATTTATGTAAAGTAAAAGATGAACTAGAAGGAAATGAAGATTTCATAACAGAAGCTATATTTTTAAAATCTAAATGTTACTGTTATGATACAACTAATAATATTAAAACACATAAAACATTAAAAGGAATTTCAAAGGCATCAATGGCTAATCAAATAACATTTCAAGATTATAAAAATACATTATTTAATAACGAAATAAAAACAGCATGTAATTATAGACTTAATTCAAAGAAACATAAAATGTATTTAAAAGAAGAACATAAATTAGCATTAGATCCATTTGATGATAAAAGAAAAATTTTACCTGATGGAATAACTACTTTACCTTTTTAATTTTCTAATTTCTAAGATAGACAAATTTGATATATACATAAAATACAAAAGAATATTATAACACTATATTTGTATATCTTTTATCATTTGGTAAACAAATCTTCGATAACTCTATCATGAATTTTTTTATCAATATTAATTGTAATGAAGCCATAATCTTTTGTCCAAGCATTGTTACACGATTGTTTAAATTCATCTTTATTTCTTACACATAAATCTCTTAACAAATCACTTAAGTTTCTTGCATTTATTTCAAATAGTATAAATATATTTGCATTCTTTCTAATAACACTTCCGTCTAATGAATACATACTTTGTGTTAAATAAAAAACACTACAGTTATTATGTCTACATCTCGTGAAATAATTTCTCTGAACTGACTGATTTCTATCATTAACACAATCATCAAAAATTACACAATGTTTCATTGTTTTATCTAGTTTACTAGGATCTTGCATATTACAACTATCATCTATTAATTGTATCTTTATATGCTTATTTTATTAGATTCTACTAACTGATTATTTTTTGCTGCTTCTTCACACCACGAACTTATTTCTTCTTCATCTTCAGATTTTTCATATTCTTTGAATAATGAAGCAATTGCTGTTTTTTTAAGATTATTTTCAAATCCATATTTTAAAAATTGATAGACGGGTTGTTCTGCTGTTGTTGTATAAATTATAAGATTGTTATAATCCAAACAATTTGGAGTCGTTAAAATTTTAAACAATAGATACGTTTTACCACATCCTGATCTTCCGCAAATAACTGACAAAACTTTATTAGATAAATTTGGATGATGATTAAATTTAAGTTTTTTTTTATTTAATGGTAGTACTTCACTCATTTTTTAATAAAAAAAATTTATTTTTATTTTTTTTGTTTCTAAAGAAGAAGAAGAAAATTAAACTTCTCTAGCTTCGCGTGGGAGTCTATACCTCTCGAACGGGAGTTTATACCTCCCGAACGGGGGTTTATACCTCTCGAACGGGAGTTTATACCTCCCGAACCAAAAGATCTATCATAATCTCTTCACCTCCAAAATTTATTTCTTGTCCATTCTAGTCAGTGATTCTAATGCCAATGTTGTTAATAGTTTTTCTTGTAATAGGGAAATATATTAATGTTCGTGGAATTACATTTAGTCTATAACCAATGGGTACAGTAAAAGCTGGAAAACTGAATATTAAATTTGACAATTTACCATTTATATATCCTCCTTCAATAATGTCACAATGTACAACAATTGAATTTATTTCAGTTATTTTTGGAATCTTCTCACCTAAATGATAACCTTCACTATAAGTTTGTTTATTAAATCCTAATAGCTTTGACAATGATCTATCATGATTAAAATCAACTTGATGATTTTCGTCTAAAGTAAGAGAAAATTTATTAACTGCCGGTTCAACTGCGAAATGTAATTGTTTCTTATCTTTAAATGGTATACCTAAATGTCTCTTAATTTCATTTGATATTGATTCAACTTCGTAAGAACCAGGAAGAAAAGTTAATATTTTCCATGTTTTGCCTTTATCAGTAGAATATCTAAATTGATCATTCACATCTTTTATAACATTTTGAATAGTGTTAAATGTAGAGAAACTAGTCAATGCAATTTGATAATTTTTATTCTGTTCTAAATGTAGAATGGGTTCTAAATTACAAGTGTGTGATGAAGTAGTTGTTATAATTTTTAACGTCGTACTAAATTTTGATGAACCCAAAATCTCTGTCAAATTTTCTAAATGATTATTAATTTTGTCTAAATCTGCTGAACACATTTTTTAGTTAAAATTTTGAATAAATATTATAGATAAAAATCATAAATAAAAATCATAGATAAAAATCATAGATAAAAATTAGAAACAACATATTTCAGCTACGGGCGTAGCCCTTAAAGACATCAGAGATGTCCGGTTATACTTTTATAATCCTCTTCATTTAGAATCTTCTTTTCTAACAGTCTTTTCAATATAGCATGAATTTCATTGAAACTAGAATTATGTCCTTCTTTTATTGCCAATATAAAAATATTTAATCTATTTAGTAATTCTTGTGGATCATCTGGTAAAAGTACAGTTGTTTCTGTTTTCTGTTTTTCAGATAAACCTTTTCCTACTTTAACTCCCGTTGATAATAAATTTTCTAATTGTTTATAACGTCTAAGAGATTTTACTGCACCAACTCTATCTAACATAGCTTTATATTTTATGAGATCTTCTAATGCATAATTATTTAAATCTGCTCCTCTTAAAAGATCAACAAAATTTCTATCTAAATTAAAAGGAGATTTATCTGGTGAAAAAATTAAACCTCGAAAAGGTTGTGGAAATATTTCTTTTTGTCCGAGATAAAATCTAGGTATTGATTTTCCATCTATAAATGAAATAGAATGTTCAAATTGCATAGATTTTGGTAATTTCTTATTAATGTTTGATTCTAGTAATCCATAGTCATCTAATATAGTTTTGTGCTCTGGATCTGTTATATCAATTTGTTTATCATTATTTGTACTTTCTCTTTCAAGAGTTTTAAATGGTTTCATAGTTTTCACAAAATCAGTTTTTACTTGCTCGGTTTGCTGCATTTTTTCAAACATATCAGATTGAATACCACCTTTTATCATTCTATGTTGAAGATGATTTTCTTTCATAATATTTCTTTGTTTTATTAACTCTTCTAATTGTTTTATTCTTTTAAAATTATCAGCTCTAATTTTTTCCATTTTTAAAATATAATATTTGAATTTTGTGGTAACATTGGAATACAACAAAAACATTTTACTGAACAAATTATTTTTTTATTGCTTTGTTGTTTGACATCTTTTCGGTTAAAGTTTTCTCGTTTTAAGTTTTGTTTAATAAAGTTTTGCTTAAATTTTCGCTTAAAGTTTTTAGCTCTTCTAAAAAAATTTTGTCATTTTCTTCATTAGAAATTTTGCCATCACTAGAAATTTTGCCATCCTGTCTATTCTTATCATCAACTTTTTCGGACTGTAATTGAAAGGTTTGATTTACTTCATTAGCTATTTGATCAAATTTTTCAATCTCATCTAACGTAATAACATTATCATCACATACTCTTTGAAAGTAGTAATGTAGTTTATCATAGACTTCTTTAATATGTAAATGCTTAGTTTTTAATGATTTCGTTTCTTAGTTATTAAAGATTTATCTAACATTGTAACAAGTGAAGTTGCAAAAACACCCGTACCTGTTAAAGCTGTAGCAACTACTGGAATTACTAAAACACCTGAAGATATAACAATTGTTAAAGCACCTAAACTTATTGTTAAACATGCTCCAACGCCTTGTGTCACATTCTTAGCCATCGTCCATCTCTTTCTTAATTTTTTATAATGCTCTAATCTTAATAATAATTGAGATTCCTTATCTTTCATATACCTAACTCTATCCTTGTGTTTTTCTTTGTTCATTTTTTCAATGTCCATTACAGTAGAACTACGTTCATATGATAACGAAGGATATATTCTTGCGGTTTCTTCCATTTTTAAAGAAATATTTTGAATAAATATTTTGAATAAATATTTTGAATACAATCTTCTGAATTTTGATTTAAATAGAAATACGCAGTTGTTTGTTTGCCGTATATTTCTAAGAACACAGTCAGACCAAAAGCTCTGGGAGAGGATGAGACGAAGAGGGAGAGAGAACAAAGGAATTGTTTGCCAGTATGAATCGTAGATAAGCAATTGAATTTTTTGTATACTCCAGTATAACTCTACTGCCCAATACCGATGCAATCGTACCTGTTATGAGGATAAAAAACTACTCTTCATTCCACGAAAAATATCCTTTTTTGGGAAGAAATGCATCTTAATGCACATTTTAATTAGTTTTTGCAGAAGAAGTCGCTAATCTTAGTTTGTTTCGCTTGACTTGCTTTTGACGTTGAACATTGAAGTGATAGCAGCTGCGGCTTGTGGCAGACAATAGCGCGATATGCTGGTATACTTTAGTCGCTTCGCTGGGGGCAAAGGTCATAAAGATTCTCTCTCTCTCAGAAACAGCTGCTGCCATTATTCCACGTATTACAATTTCATTCTTACTGCGTGCATTCATTCTGTGAGCGTTCTACGAGACTGTGACTGTTTACAATTTATCCCAGACCTGAACATCGAAGCTGTGTCAAAAATGAGTGCTTCTATTCATCGCGAATTCCTCAAATTTTGTGATCAAGTACTTCCAGTAATAGAAAGATTTTTTCAAAACTCTTATTGTAAATCATGAATTCTATTTTCAAAAGAAGATAAAACCAGAAAAAGAAGACAAGAAAAATGAGATTTTTTCTGAAATAAGAAACTCATTTTCATCAGGACAACTAATCCAACGACAGCTCGACGTGAGTGCACAGGCGACATGCACTATCCAAAACTGTGTTACAGCTCTACATTCTCTAATTTATCAAGAAAAAGTACACAATAATTCTTCCTTATCAATTGCTATTTGCCAAGGATTTGTGATATCTAAATTAAAATCAATGGAACATTTGTCAATGGTAGCCTTTACTCAAAAGTTGGAGAGTGAATATAACATTAAATTCTCAAGAAGGTATGTAACGTTTTTGATAAAATTATATCGCCTTTCTCAAGCTAACACAAAGGTTCAAACATGTACTTTAAGTATATTCTTTGTTTTCAAAAACTTTAAGTATTTTGAAGATTATTTTGAATTTGAAAAAGAGGAACAGTTGCTTCAAATTAGCTCAGGGATATTTTCTTCCCAAGAATCCAATCAAACATCTGATATGACAACTGGACTAACGCAGCAATTAGAGACACAACATATACAGGAGCGCCAAACACAAAATGAGTAGTATGTATTGACAATCATTTTATGTAACAGAATAGAAAAATGGGAATGCTATTCGCAGCTTATAAATGAAACAGTGGTTGCTTTTTCTTATATTGTAAGACTTTGCTATATTATGTGAGTAGCATGCATTAACATTTTATTTTGTGAGACGTAATAAGAGAATGGGAATGAGCATTCGCAGCTTATAAATGAAACATTCTTTATTTTTCTTATACTGTGTGACTTCTAGCATATTATTTGACGTAGGGGTGTGTATTGTCAATCATTTTATGTAACAATAGAAAAATGGGAATGCCATTCCCAGTTTATGAATGTAACATTTTTCTAGTTGTCATATATTTACTTTGTAATCTAAACTACTTGCACATATATGTGAATAAAATATTTCAAAAAGAAAAAAGAATGTGTTTTCATTTTGCATTAACCGCTACCTGTTAAAGAAATATTATTAGTCACATGATATATTTTAAAAACCTGAAAAACGGATTTAAAAGACGTTTTTAAAAATACTAACTTTATGATTTTTTCGGTGTCCTGGAACGGTCATGATTTTAAGGGGGGTAAAAATTGTAATTCTCAAATTTGAGATTCTTAACTTTTATGATTTTCGGTGTCCTGGAACGGTCATGATTTTGGGAGTAAAAATTGTAATTCTCAAATTTGAGATTTTGAAAAATTTGAAAAATTGAGTATTTTTAAAAACGCCCAAATTTATGAATTTAGGTCTTCATAACCTGAAAAAGGGTTCAAATTCATGAATTTATGTCGTTTTTAAAAATGCCATTTTTTGAAAAAATGGTACTTTTTGAATGGACTAAATTCATGTATTTAGGTCTTAAAAACCTGAAAAAGGGACAAAATTCATGAATTTATGTCGTTTTTAAAGATACTATTTTTTGGAATTTTATGGTGTCCTGGAACGGTCTTTTGCCCATTACTATCAGGTAGTGTTTCAGCAGAGTGATGCATAGAGGATATTAGATAAACCTTCCTCTTTGGTTTGACTTGATAGGACTGGACTGTGAGTCTCTTCCGGTCGCCACCGAATGCGAAGATTGAGTCAAATTGCTCCCGTGGTTCATGCAAGATCGCCGGAATGTCCCTCTTATTTTTCTGCATTGTTCCGAGATACGTGGTGTTCCGGTTCAGCAGTTCAGTAGAAACATCCATCGAAGTGAAGAATCTGTCCCCGGTGACATTTCTTCCGTCGTTGAAGAACGGTCCACACAAATTCATCATAAGTGATTTTGCTCGATTTGACTCTTTGTGAACTTCAGCCGCGACACTGTCTTCCGGACGTTTAGTTAGTGGGCTGCCATTCAAGAAATACCTGTTCTTAGCATCTGTGCACCATCTCACAAGCTCGCCATACTTTCCCGGTTTTGACGGATTGTAGATCCGGTGTGGTGAGTGACAACGTGACGCGACCAGTTGTTCATCAATGGTGATTGAATGGCTGGCTTTGTAGAAAGTACGGAGTCTTTCATTCCACTCAGACCAGATGTCTCTCAAGGCAGCAAATGAATCTGTTTTCTTCCGGTCTTCTCTGAGCTCTGAATCATCGAATCGCAATACACGGTTCCAAGTTTGGAATAAGTTGCGACTCATAGTTGTGCGGTAGAACGTGTTGTAGTTCTCACTCCAAAGTTGCTCGATAGAAATTTTCTGATCGCCGAAAACCCCTCTGAAGTACAGAATTCCAAAGTAAGCTTTTAGCTGGACAACAGTCAACTGAACTTCAATACCCAGAGCATTTGCTTTCATCTGAGAAAAATGAACAATTTGCATGAGCATAGTGTCCGGGAAGAAAAGTGACCAGGTTTCCAAAATGGTGTTCTTCACTGCACCTGGTTCGGGTTTCCCTCCACCAACGTGAACAACATTTGCTGCATCGCGTCGACCTCTCTGCTGAGGTGGTTCAGGTGACCACAAGTAACCATTCTTATCATTGTAGGGATTTGCTTGTGCCTGTCGAGGTACAAAACCTCGTCCACGACCGCGCACAGCCGGTTGTTGAGACGAAACAAGTAATCCTCGACCTCTTCCTCCGCCAACGCGTCGTCGTGGCACTGGGGCATCTTCATCACTCGTATTATCCTCACTCGATGCCGAATCATCGTGAACATCTACAATGTGCTCCACGTTATCTTCCTGGTCTGAATCAGCATCTACTTCTGAGTCCGATTCTGTTGCTCCGAATAGTGCAGCTTGAGCCAGTCGAGCAGCCTCTCGTTGCGGTCGCATGATTGAGAATGACAGTAACTGACAATGTGTAGGGTTGCGCCATCGATTGGCTTTGACCTAGCATCATGGAGCATCGCTCAGATCGGCCGGTCAGACGAGCGTTCGTTCTGCTTCTGGCGTGCACCTTAGCGCGTGCACTTTTGCTGACCTTTTCGCACTCCAGTTCTGACGCCTCGACATCGACGCGTCATCATTCTCTATACCTCTTTCTGTTGTCTGTCTTATAAATGTCAATCTTTGCAAGCCACGTCGTACGCCTCTGTAAATGGGTAGAACCCAAAAGAACTGCGCTGATTCAACGGTCAATGAACAATTAATGAACAACGGTCGCTAGATCATCACAAATCGTTTAAATCGTTTGCTAATATATCTAAGAAAATTGTCATGACAGGATTTGTCACTGATTGAAACAAACTGAGTAATACTCACGAAAACAGCACAGGGTGGCTCTCAGAACCACCCTTGGTAGCCTAAGGGTTAAGAGAGCCGATGGTTCGTTCTCGGGAGTGTCGTGATGGGGTGGTGAAGGCAGGCAAAGATCTGCAATGAAAATGATATGTATTAGAATAGGATATACTATCTTATTTGCTTTTCACTTACCAAGTTAGTCATCCTTAGGCAGTCTCGCGGGCTTCCTGACTGAAAATTTTTGTAAATGGCCGCGCATTCTGAGTGTGGCATGTAAGCACTTCTTAGTCGGATGACCATTATAGCAGATTATACTCTCGTCTAGGCTTTGGTTGACGAGGACTTGACCGTCCAGATGGTTATCCCGAATAGGGATGTGGAACTCAAACATTCTGTCCTCATTCACACGATTCCACTCATTCCTCATGCGCTCCAACTTCGCAAACGACTCTCTCTCATCACCCTGCCTACTCACACTCCTCTCCAACTCAGCATTCCTCGCTCTCAGTACACTCATCTCCTTCATCAACTCCTCATACTTCGACTCTGCCTCTCCCATTCTCCTCTCTGCAGCACTCGTCCTCTTCTCTCGCTCATCATTCTTGTCTTCCAACACTCGCACATTCTCCTTCAACTCTTTCACAACACGCCTCATACGGATATTCTCATCTGCCACCTCCTTACATTTCACCTCCTTCATTTTCAGCTCACTCAACTCACTCAACGTTCTCTCATTCACCTTCTTCAAACTTTCGTACCGATCAACCAACAAAGCATGTGCCGCTTGCTGCGACAGATGCTTCTTTTCCATGTTCTCATCCCACCGCGCCGACTGCTTCCGTACCCCACCACCCTTCACTATTGGGGAAGATGAGCTCTGCGGGGGGTCGGTAATGACAATATCGGATACCTCCGACGACGAAGAGCTCAACTTCCTCACACGCTTCCTCATTCGCTCCCTATCCAAATCCACATCATCCTCATCACTCTCAAACACTCTCTTCCGCCACTTGTCAGCCTTCAAACCGGCCACAGCATTCTCTACCTCATTCTCCACAGCATTCCCACTAGCATTCTCAACAACATTCCCACTAGCATTCTCAACAACATTCTTGGCCTCTTTTCCCAACATTCGCTCCTTCTCAGCATTCATCAACTCCACAAATCTCAAATCGGTCACCAACCCTCCTGTGCACTCACCATGCCTCAAATAAAACTCGGCCTCCTGCCCAACAACCAACAGCACCCTGCACTTCACACAGGCAACCCTACTCAGGATAACCATGTGGTCGGCCCCTGCCTTCTTGATGTGGTCCTTGAGACCGTCTCGGCGGTTAATTCGGCCGCATACACACATTTTAATGTGGAACTTCTTATTTTTGTCATTGTTGACCATGGCTGCGATTTTATCGTTAACTGTAAGATAATGAAATTTGTATAAGTTTGGAATCATGTAGTATACAGACTAAAGCATAACACTTAGTGAGGAATGATAGATTTGAGTGTAGTGAGTGGCACTCGATCCCGTCGACAGCCCGAAGGCCTTGTACTGATCACTAGGGAAGTGAGAGATCTTCCCCGATACCCGCTATTTACAGCTGAAGACATCATTGTCACTGCCCCGAAGTGGTAACAGCAACGCCGAGTCAAAGGTAGTGATCAGTAGCTGGGATCTAACCCCTCAAAGCTGCCTTAGACTGAGTTAAATTTCAAATCTGATAGCAGATTTGAATGTAGCATACGGCCTAAAACATAATGTCATCATTCAACACTTATTCAACATTCAACATTCAACTTAGTCAACATTCAACATAATATCAACACTTAGTCAGGAATGATAGATTTGAGTGTAGTGAGTGGCACTCGATCCCGTCGACAGCCCGAAGGCCTTGTACTGATCACTAGGGAAGTGAGAGATCTTCCCCGATACCCGCTATTTACAGCTGAAGACATCATTGTCACTGCCCCGAAGTGGTAACAGGAACGCCGAGTCAAAGGTAGTGATCAGTAGCTGGGATCTAACCCCTCAAAGCTGCCTTAGACTTAGTTAAATTTCAAATCTGATAGCAGATTTGAACTCAGCATACTTGAAAACCTTAGTCTACATATTAAAACTTTGAAAAAACTGAAAATTAAGAATTTTTAAAAAATTCCGCATTTTACTACTCATACTACTTTTAAAAAATTTTATCAGTAGTAAAGACACTATCAAACTCTATCATACAAACTTTGAAGTAAGAAGATAGCTTGCCTACTTCAAAAGATAGAGTCCTTTGAAACACCCGATATCGGGAGCTCAGAGCGACGACCGTCGCTTACCTCGTCTTTCGATGAAATGATCAGACTTACGTTGTCGGGGGTCTATATATGCTCGGAAGAAAACTTAAAAAGGCTCTATCTCCGAAAGTATTCATCGTAGCGACATGCGGTTTGTTGCAAACGATTTGTCTCATCATTCTCTATCATATGACACCATTCTCATATGACCACGGGAAGTTGGTCCGTCAGCACATGTCCATGTAACATGCCACAAGTGAAAAAATTCCTAAGTGTGAGGGCTCCAGTGTGGTGAAAATTTTGAAAAATTTAAAACTTCCGAATTTCGACCTGGGACCTTCACCAAAACATTTTTCATCAAATTTCACGGACCTCCCCCCCTCGTTCAGTGAAATTTGATGAAAAATGTTTTGGTGACGGACCCAGGTCGAAATGACACACTTTGGAAAATTTTCAAAATTTTACCCATACAAAGCCACTCTGACACTTAGGATTTTTTCAGGTGAGCTCCGACCTAAAATCTTAAATGGCGTCTCACATCTAAACGAAGACAGATATGAACAAGCCGTTTCTTTCACTGAATTTGTCTCACTCTTAGCTTTCAAACGAGCTATTGCACGACAAAATCCGTCCACTAGAAGCCAAGATCGAAGCGAGCTCTCCCGAGGGGGGGGGAGGTCAGTGAAATTTGATGAAAAATGTTTTGGTGAAGGTCCCAGGTCGAAATTCCACACTTTGGAAAATTTTCAAAATTTTACCCATACAAAGCCACTCTGACACTTAGGATTTTTTCAGGTGAGCGAGCTCCGACCTAAAATCTTGTAACAGCTCTAACTTTTGAACGGCTGGTCCGATTGAATCGCGGCAAAAATGGCGTCGAGCAGTTTTTTCTCCTCTTTCAAACGAGTAGCTGTAAGACAAAATCCGTCCACTAGAACCAAAGTTAGAAGATTGCTGTCGGGGGGGGGGGAGGTCCGTGAAATTTGATGAAAAATGTTTTGGTGAAGGTCCCAGGTCGAAATGACACACTTTGGAAAATTTTCAAAATTTTACCCATACAAAGCCACTCTGACATTTAGGATTTTTTCAGGTGAGCTACGACAGTCCACCCTCCCAACCTGGCCGGCACACCACGCCAACCTCGACAGCACATCACCGCGCGCTATACGACGGTCGACCAGAGGGGGGGGACGTCAGCGAACCTGGCGGACGCACTTGGCCGGCACACCACGACACTCTGTCGTTCCAGAGGGGGGAGGGGGGGACGTCAGACTCAAAGCACCACGGCGGCCGACCACGACACTCTGCCGTTCCAGAGGGGGGGGACGTCAGCGACGGCGGCCATCTTGCGCTATCCAGAAGTGGAGTTTTACTTACTACTGGCTACAGATATCATAATAGTAATTAGATTGTGGTTTAGCACTAGTGATGCAAATCGAAAATTTTGAAATTTATTTTTCAGCGATTGACGTTTTTGCCTTTGTTTTGGAGACCTATTATAGTCGCTTGAAAATACTATGTAATATTCAAAGACCGAAAACTTCTCTATCATCCCTGCATGTTAATTTTTGGAACCATCAACTGCACCCCTTCCATGTCTATTTCAGATCTTTCCAAATGAATTTCAGACATTAAATGGATTTCATATTTCTCTAATTGAATTTCAGATATCTGTCAGAAACTCAACTTTGAAAGGATCTTAAATGGAGAATCTCCAATTCATCTGGAAATGTCTGAAATTCATTTAAGTAGATCTGAAATCGATTTGGAACTATCTGAACCATCTGAGCTAGAAATGGAAGATGTGTAGTTTGTCCTCAGCGAAGATATCGGACAATATTCCAGAAGTTAGAAGCTATCATAGATATTCTTCTCCTGATCACGGATATCTTTGGTTTCCAAATATCTCACGAGTTTACAGTCTTTATATATCTTCCATATGGTCGCTCATGTATAATGCTGCGGTGGACAGTGTGCTTGTGCTTCACCTGTTCATCAACACATGGAGAATTTGTATCATTACAATCAAGGATGCATAATAAAGCTTAACTTTCAAGCTATAAACAAACTCTCAAATGAAGTGGATTATTTTTGCTCCAGATCTTTCACATTGCATTGTAAAGGAAAAAATTCATATTATGTCGAAAGGTGTCTATGTTATAGTACTAAACAATACCAACAAATTGCCACAAGCCACTGATGGCAAAGGAATGATCAAAAATCCGCGGACGAGACTCGTATTGATACGATCGTTTTAATCGAAATGATATGCTGAAATCAAGAGTTTTAGAACAATTCTATTGATGTGTTTATGCCTCGGCTGTGGTAGAAAACGCAAAAATTATATCACAAAAATTCAAAATTTTCCAATTTTCAAGATTGCTTTATTCGAAATAATTATCAAAATCAGCAGTTTTAGACCCATTCTGTTGGTGTGTAGCTGACTCGGCTGTGGAAGCGGTCAAAGTATAGGGTCTATCACCAAAAATCAGAACTTTCAAAATTTTCCAAAATTTTCCGGAAAATTTTCATCACTATTTAGCACACATACTGTATCTTACAAAAACCAAATACAACTATATGTACCAGGAGCAAAAGAAATCAAATTTTCGAGAATTTATTTTTGAATGGACAAAAAACGGGATCACTTTCGTTGGATTTTATCAAAGTTTTGTGTATAGCCTAATTTTGAGAATGGATGCGGTCGAAGCTTCAAAATAATCTTAAAAGATGCAATTTCAATTTATGAGCAGCACGACTCACTCACAATTCGCATGCTGTGTTTAATTTCGTAGGTCACAGCTATCTCTCATAAATGCTTGCATTATAATTGAATGATTGCCGAATATTTCCTGTAATAAACGCCGCACCTCTGAAAGCAAGAAAATGAGAAAAAATGAGTTAGTAAAGCAGGGTTTCGGAGTCGGAATTGGAGCCACCCGAAGGCGTGCGTAGCAGGTCGGAGCCGAAGCCTACAGAAAATACCACGGCTACGGCTTGACGCTTTATATGTATTTGAATTCAGTCATTTTGCGAGAAAACGTGATACTTGACAGTGTAGTTGAAACGAATGCAGATGTGTCATCTTTGTAGGTAATTATTGCGTAGACTGACCAAAACCTGCTGACCTACAGCTCCTCTCAATACATTGTCTACTGCAAATCATTCATCCTGATTTTAAAGGAGATCGCGGACTTCCTCAAGGCTGTGACTCAGCCGAAAACGCATCTGCTGTGCGAAGAGCTCTTGGCGAACAACATACGAATGTATGCTCGCCACAAATTTAGTGTACACGTATTACTATTCAAACACAATATTGGTTCTTAATAATTCTTCCCTTAAAAATGCATTTCGGTTGCTTTATATCTTCAATAAAATATTTAGAACGTATATTAAAAAACATTTCAATCTTGAAGATTATTAAATTGGTTGAGGCTAACCTCCGGTAGATCATAAAGAAAAATAATAATACTATAGGCCTAACTAAAAACTGAAAAAAAATATAACTTATTACTGCGTTTTAAACAAAATTATAAATCTAACAACTTACCTATGACATTAGCGTCTAAAAAGGAGTGATTATAGACATGACACTTGTGTGTCTGCTTATATACTTCAAACTTTGTAACTTATCTAAATCCCAATCTGCTATCAGTCAAATACAATTACAAACAGACCTGTCATTTCTAATGCGGATAACTGGTCAACCACGTGTGGTGTTACGCAAATGCTTCAATCGAAGTGAGAAGATGAAGCTGAAGATAATGAAAAGTAAAGAATTTGATCCCTCCAAAGGACCGATCTGGCTTTCCCACAGGTTACATGAAGTGCAACTAAAACAGATAATTGATATATGCTGTGATAAAGTTGATGAGGACAAAAGCAATAGAGGTCATCAGCAGGAACTTGAGCAAGATTCACGTTTCGGCCCCTTAATTCCTGTACGTTCAAACTCGCTCAAGCGGGGCCCTGCTTTAAAGAAAGCAGCCTCGAAAGAAAAATCTCGGACATGTAGTCAGATACATTGACTACGCCATCGAGATGATTCGAACTGACTAAACTGGAAATATGGAAAAGGAACTTAAATAAAGTTCGGGCAGTTGTCCAAAAGTTGCTTAGCGGAGAAATAACCGTATTTCAATAAAGTCTCTCTGTGTTTGTGTAACTGCTTTTCAGCACTGCGCTTAAGATCAAAGCGATTATAACCTCTCGCAATGAGGGTGGTGGAGGTACGATTTATTTTTTCAATAAAATCGCTCTCATGTGTACAGATGCGAATATATCTCAAAACCTGTCCCGCGAAAACTTTGATACCGATTTTGTAAGGCATAGTGTTTTGAGGAAATGTTAAGAGCGTAACAGGAAAATTGAAGTTATCAACCTTATGAAATACAGAGGTAACCGCTTCTGTATTAGTGATTTGCATTTTAATGTCTAAATATTCAATGTTGTTATCATTATCTCCACTTCTACTTGCCTCCAGACTTGGTGGATAAATTTTAGGAATTAAAGAAGCGAAATGTTTATGATTAATAATACACAGATCGTCTATATATCTAGAGGTATTCGATAGAAGTTTAGCTAGACCATACTTTTTACTTTTCATAAGATTAGACATGAAAATATATTCGCAGTGTAAAAGAAAAAGGTCTGCTAGCAAAGGGCTACAATTACCTCCCATCGGTATACCTTTTATCTGTCGAAAAACCAGTCCACCAAAAGTGACGTAAACTTCATGAATAATGAATTTAATAGCATCCTTAAAGTTATCTTTAGTAAAAACACTATAGCCTTGATACTTTTTACTAGCTAAAAAACATTTTTCATAACCGATGCATAAGTATTTCCTATTCGAATCATTAAACACCAAATCTAGCAAGTCAGAAATGTGATGAATAACATCGTCATGATTCAAGTTAGTGTACAATGTGGAGAAGTCAAAAACTTGCACGTTATGTATATTGATGTTTTGAATCTTATTTAGGATCTTATTTAGGAATTCGATCGAAGTTAATTTGTAGAGAAAAGTTAAGGCCAATTGCAGCGAAGTCATCTATTGAAGTCAAAATTAAAGTTAAAGTAAAATCAACCGAGTTAACTTTCACCTGGTCTTTTCAAGGCTGACCCAGGAAGTGACAATTCTCTCGACATTACAAAATTGCGGTGAAACAGTGATGACAATTCAAATCGCCATGCCAGAGCCAACTGTAAGACAAAATCTTTCTGGCTACACAGAATTGGCTTGTAGAACCTGATGTACATAGCCTCTAGCACGGACAACATTACACTCGATCGTGCACGAGTGACGACACTAAAATTAGCACGCTGATCCGAGTCACGTGACCGTGAACAGCTGACAATGTGCCTCGTTACTACTGTCACAGCTTTACAGTTCTCACCTGCAGCAAACCATGCAGGAACATGCTCACAGATGCGAGTTGCCAGACGTCTGCGAGTTCTTCCGATGTAACTGACTCCACAATTACAAACATACTTGTAAATCACATTAGAACACTCAGACGCTGGCAACCGATATATTAAAAAATTGATATAGAAAAGAGCTTGTGTTCAGTTTGGAAATATCTGATACAATTGTTTCACTTGATTGATGAACATTGCAGACATTGACAGTTAAGTGGCTGAGTCATCTCGTCCACCCGACAGCGTGAGTTTCTACCAGCAACGAGGCTGGAAATGAGACCTTCGGAGAATTAGTGCAATGCACCCTGTCGATGGCTGTTATCAATCCCCGAGGTCTACCCGGTTCCTGTTCTCATCAGGCAGCATCAAAAACAACACATGAAGTTCTTGTAATAAGTTCTTCTAATTAATAATGCCTCTCTCTGGAAGAATGAAATATTTGCTCTCGTCTCTGATTAAACGCCAAGAGCGGCCGCAGCAAGGAATAAATCAGAAACTTCAATCAGTCCCCTAAAGATAGAGAAAATATTCAATTGCTCCCTTTGCGACTCATGCCTCATAAGAATGGTCTTAAGTGGGAAGCACCAGCTAATTGTTATTAGTCAAAACTTTTAGCATGGAATATCTGTGGGTCGTTTTCCCTCTTGCATGTGCCTATGCCTCAGGTACGTAATGTATACGAAAATGTATTCGAAGACAGCAAGTTTCAGTTAAAATTTAATGAAGAAGTTGTGTTTGATGAAAAAAAATATAGATTCGATAAATCTAAATGTGTCTAGCTTCTTAAACAGCATGAGCTGTATGACCTAGAGATGGTTCTACACTTACCGCAGTACTTTTCACAGAAAACACAGACAAATGTCACTTAACCGAAGACCTCAGTCTGCTTCTCTTTGGATTTATTTATGCTCTCTTTGTGACAAGATCAGATACACTGGGTAGACCTCGACAGATGTGCGGTATAGCAGTAGCCACAGGGTGTTCATCATTCAGTGAAAGTCTCAATTTCGGTCCCGTGTTGGTGGCTCGACTATATGTCCAGTGGTCTTGGATCGGACCCCCCTGTAGCCGTGGTAGCTGGACCACGGCTCCAAAGCCCTGAAGTGCAGTGCATAGTCGTCCATTGAGCTGGAACACTTGGATACTCGTAGTTATCAAACGTCATTGGAATGCTAAATGATATTGCGCTGCTTGTAGACTATATCATGATGAAAGAAGTCAAACAATAGCGGCGTCACACTCAACCTCACACTAATCAATTCATCTGATTTTATATCGTTATCAACGTTGGATTCTAAATTAGAATCAGATTCGGTAACTTCGAGCTTCCTGTACCGTCTTGTCATGACTCATCAAGCTCAAGTTAACATGAGCTACGCCTTCAAGTGACAATTAATGAGCCTTCTATGAAATTACTCCCATAGTGTATTCATTCAGCGTCGAACCACCACGCCTTGTCTGTATATGCCTGGCATGCCATAATTATTTTGCTGTTCAAAATTTGAAAAGTCAAGTGAGTGGAAAATCGCACTTTTTGATAAACGTGGCCCTCTAAAAGTAGGTAATTGTAAATTATACGCCGCTTCGCTTATTAGAAGAAACACGGTGTCTATACTTTTCATTTTTGCTCCTTCAACTGACTTGTTTCTGAAACTTATCAGCAGATAATCCGGTTGTACTCATCAAGCTATTTTCAAAATTAAAGCACTTTCCCATAAAATTTAGTTTGCAAGGTTCTAAGCATCGTGGAGTCGCGTTGAGGTCTTTCTTTTAAGATCAAATTTTTGCCGGAATGGGGTCAACGTTGATCCTTGAAAATATGTGGGTCGAGCGCTGTTGTCAATCACTCGAATCAAATTTCTGAGGTACGCAAATTGCATACATACAATTATACATGTGCATAATTATGTAAAATATTTCCGTCATCAGATGTAAATTCATTAACTTATATGGTCTACAAGCAAAATTTGCAACGAGATGAAATAGCAATAAAAGTAGCAGTATTAATAATCAACATTGAAAAAACAATTCAGCCGACCAGATAAGGAGGGGATGAAGTCGTTTACTACTAATTTAACCATAATAGTAGCCAGTAATTTAGCTATTCTTATTAAAAGAATTAAAATTGGATCATAGTGCCTGCAAAAAATGTGTTAGGATTTCCATATCACATTATGATCCATGGGATGTCTTGCAATAAAACACGAAATCCGTTAATTATGAAAATGCAAAATTACGAGTTGACTTGTGAATCAGATAAGAATTCTGTTTTATTACAGAATTCTATTTTGTTTGCAAAATGCTGTCATATGCCTCTTATTTTGAAAGTATATGGTACATTTGTTTAAAATATTTCTGAAGTTAAGAACCAGCAGCATAGCTATTTCCCTCTACTACCGCGACATCGATGTAACTCCATATAGAATGACTCAACCCTATCATTAACTAGTTAATGACAGCTAATTCAATGGCGAAATCAAAAGCGAAATCTCTCACTCTCTCTCTCTCTCTCTCTTTTTCATCCTCCTAAGCAACACATTACTTGTGAAAAACGTTGTTTTACGTATTGACAAAGGAAACATTTGCTATTGCAAAAGCGTTGTTTATAAAATTAATTATTTGTTATGTAATTAAGTCTACATTGAAGAAACCTCTCGTTGCATTAAAACTAGAATTAAGGGACATTTGGCAACTACAGAGTTGATCAAAAAAAAAAACGGACCACCTAAATTTCGCATACGTTCAATCGATTCTAATGCTTTCCAAATCCATCGCACAACAACGTGCCATACATCATTCGAGAGCTTGTATTCTCAGCTTTAAAATGATCGATGATAGACGTGCATCCGCTATTGTATTTGCTAAGCAGTGCTCAAAATATGAAAATCACTCAATTTACAAATCCCAATTTTTCAAAATGAAAACATGTGAGTATGATAATGAATCATATAATGTACGTAATTGTTTGGCCATTCATGGATATAATGTAGTATGTCAAAAATAGCCTCTGGCTTTCTCAGGAATAAAAGAAAATAATAAAAATAAAATAATACGAAAGCTTGGTATCTTATAAATTTGTTTTTTTTATTCATTTTTGACATACTATAATGAATCAGACATGAGGAGAAGGATCATTTTCTGAGCTCTTTTTTGACATACTGGTCATCAAAATCGGAGAACTAGTGAAAAATGAGTGATATGGTGAGGTTATCACAAAATCATGACCTTTTTGGTTGAAAATGATATATTCTCTCCTTGTCATCAAAAGTGTTCATGTTTGGTATCTTCAGAATCCTTGCTATGTGAGGAGTACGAAGTGCTTCTTGCCAGTTTTACTTCCTACCTTGACAAAGCCGGAAGACCAAATATTGGTGGAATTATATTAACATAAAAAGTGTCCGAAGAAACAAACTTCAAAGAATTCGCAACAATATTATTGGTTCAAAGAAATTTTCAGAATTTCTGTTCATTTATTTGGCAGAGTGCATTTAGGCTGAATAAAAAAATTTGCCGACCGTCAGATACTGGCAATTCTTTATTCTTAGAATAACTGAATCCTTTTGTTCTGATGAAAGAACGATGGAGGAGATGAAAACTGTAGTTGCAAAAATGATTGTAGATAAAGCCACCAATAGCCACTAATTTTTTTTAAATTATGCCCGGACCATGTCCTTTACCGACTAACGTATATTCCCAATAAAGTTGTAGTTGGAACTAGAATGTCTCAATCACTAAAATCAAGCAAACAATCTCTGTCCACAAAAAGGGTCAAGATCAGATATTAGTAACAATAGACCAATTTCTCTCCTTAGTTACCTAGATAAAATCTTTGAGAAGTCTATGCACTCAAGTTTATATGATTACTTAGAAAAAATGGACTTCTTGCGGAAACCAATTCGGTTTAAAGAAAATCACTTAACTGAACTGTCTCTACTATCTGCAACGAATAAAATATGCACAGCAATTGATGATAAAGACTTTATAGGTTATGATGACAATAATAGATTTTCATAAAGCTTTCGACGTAGTAAGAGACGATATACAAATCGTTAGAAGTGTGATCAGCATCTTTTAAAACGAATTGCACTATGAACCCTTAGGAGACAAGTTGCGTCAGAGCCAATAAAGGTAGGTGAGCCAATTAAGTCTCACCACCTTGAGTATCTCCTCTAGGCGCTAGCGCTTTACTTTTTGTTGAGTTAAATCGCTTCTTAAAGTACAACTATAAGTGTTTGTAAAACTTCTAGTTCTGTTTCTACAAAATCTCATTTCATAATGCCGCACTTTGGGTTTTAAATTTCTTGTGGTTCTGGAACTTTTTTAGAACTGTGTTCCCTATAAGGCCCATATTCAATTATGATCGTATTATGATTAATTAATCGGCTTAAATATATTAGATCGCATTTTAGAATGTCATCATTAATGTAGAATCTATTTAGTATAAAAATTAATGAGTATTAATTCATTTTGTTTTCCGCAAATAGCTCAAGTTCTTAATTTGAAGTTTCCAATCTTGAAAAGAATTTTCGTTTTGAATAATCTCAATGAACAATTATGGAAAAAGATTTGAATGAGTGCATTAATAAAAGTAAAAGTTTATACATGTATTCAATGTAATTAATTTCATCAGACCTGCTTAACCAGTTTTGTATAAAAGACCCATTATAAAAGCTTGATCCCACGATTTCAAAGGACGAATAATAAGAAAAGAATAAGTTAATTAACATATATGTTTTCAAATAATCTAAAGCAATACCGATATGGGAAAATCTGCTACTAAAAATTTCTATCTAAGCTTACTTAATTAAAATGATCGTCACATTCGAAACAAGCAAAGCCCACCTCATCCATAGGCTATCTGCCATAGTCAAGGTGTCTAGAAAAGCCTGGAGCCTGGAATGGTTGGATCACAATCAATTTCAATTAATCGGCAATATGAAATTTTGGTTTTAACTTTCAAGGGTGCCGTTAGCCTTTTCATTAACATTGACCTTTGTAAACTTTCAACTTAAATCTTAACTTTTAGCCTCTTTGGTACCTTCAACTTTACACTGCAGTGATGGAGGATGCTAGACATAAATGGTGCACACTACTTTTTGTTGTCCTATTGTCGAATGTGCATTAAAAATCGAAATATTTGTTACTTCGGTGTAGTTCCGTCAATCTCAGAAATAGATTCTATCATTGAAAATTTAGGTGTTCAACTACTAAGACAATTTCCTGTCACTTTCCCACTCATCTGCTCGCTAGTTTGTCTGCAAATCCATGTCAAAGGTACATGATGATGTCATAGCTGCCAATTCACGCTTGCTTTCTGAGAAACAGAACACTGCTCACAGGACAAGAGGTTCGCTGTGATTGGCTGACAGAGAAACCGCGTAGCATGCAAGCAACCAAATCTCTGCGAATCTCTAAATCAAAGTGTTTAAATATAGTTACCCTTATATACTTACTTTGCTCTAAATGGTCCAAAAGTATGACCGAATGTAACTACATTATTTTTGAGTATAATATATCGAATGATAAGAAAATAAAATACATGTGGTTGAACAAGATGCAACACATTCGCTCCTACGAAAGGCAAAATACGACAACTGTTTGTATTATGAGACCTGAGTTCGCTGTTTATTAGCTGTCAGATTCTAAAATGTACAGTTACCAGTTACCACAACTATCAGAAACATGCGATAACTACAAGAAACATACCGGTGTTGCAATTGAAATCTAGACGTTTTTTGATTATTTTGAAAACGAACTAGAGACTCTCTTCACTTTCAAGTCATGCATCCCATAGAAACTAATAATGCATACGCATTTCATCGGTGAAAATCTCAACTTCGACTGGCGAATGAATTGACAGTTCCATTTCTAATCAATTTGATCCGACTTCCACTCAGCTTTCCTAGAACATTCGTTATTTGAAAGAGAAAATTTTAGCCAATTAGCATCCCATTTTCAAGCATGGTGCAGCCTCCTTCCTTAAGCACAGTAAAAGCTGCATGATTTTACACTGTTCCTAAACATCGTGTATCTCAGATTTCCTACTTTATCAATTTCCTTGAAATGTTCAAAACATGCAGTCACCGGTTTAAAATGAACTCGTCCAATGCTATTACACGATACTTCTAGGTCTTTTGTCTCTAAGGCAAGCTCTTCAGGATCGTCCGTTTTGTTTGTACACTCGTGTTCGCAGAATTGCTCCATTTTGTCGATTTTTTATGTGTTCAGAGAATATTGTCATTTTCTCTCTCTGTGTGCTGATCGCCTACGCATGATTGATTCGTCACGAAGCATACTAACAGTGGCGCATCAGATCACTGGCAGATATGGCGTCATCACGTCTCCTAAAGTGGATGATTGCGGTTTAATGAGGCATCAGATGTGCGTCTAAGTTAGCAAGATTGACTGGGCATACAATTAACTAGCCATTGAGACAAAGTTGAAAATGAGACCGAACTTCACTTTTAAGGTGTTGCTCAACAATTCATATTTTCATATTCAGTTATAAATAAATATATTTTTATTTTCATATATTTAATAACTTATATTTGTGCATGACAAAGCTGCATCGCCCTAAATCTTGTACGGCAAAAATTGGTGCCTGTTGAAGAATCTTTCTCTTTTTCTTTCGCCAATCGGAATTCTGGCGCGTGGAGGAAAAAAGAAAAAGAAAAGAAATCTCGACTCATTAGAGCTTTGAAGTTAACAATTTTCGTAGAAAAATGATCAATTTGTTGATAAGTAGGCCTACGCCTTTTTTGGATTATATCAGAGAGCTTGTAATTGCAAATCTCAAGCTTACACGGGCATGGCTACAACTTTAAGGGAGTTGTGTCGATGTTGAGCCTGCTGATGATTCCTGATATTGGGTGAAATAGCAGCTACTCAGGTCTGTTTTCATTTTTCAACTGAGGATGCAACTCAATATTAGATTATTCTATTTAAATTGTAATTGCAACTTTTGCTCTTGCATTTCCTGTATGTCCTTTTCATGCATGCACACTTCGTTGTATTCTTCCATAAAAAACAGATTTGATCATGCAACAAATGCGTGCATCTCGAATGATGATTACTACTATATAAAAAATATAACAAACACTTCTTGCCGCTGACGGCGTCAATAACTTCGGTTGATGAGTGTGATACGAAGATTGATCGAAGAATCCAGAGAACGAGATCATTATCTTTATACCACTGGTGTATTTTATCAAAAACAAAGTCAATAACATTCCACGAAATGCAATAATAGAATATGGACTGGCAACCAAATTTCTCAAGTTTATGAACCATCGTTGACATATTTGTAAAGAACTTCATTAAGGCAATTGATTTAGTCTTGACGAATTTATGCAATTATTTCTCAAGATTTATGAAATCGAAGAATTAATGCTGTAATATTGTGCAAAATTAATTGCAATATCCATGCACTACCCGCTGCGTAAAAGAATAGCATGAATGATGAAGTCGCATCGAAGGTCACTCCACCGAGAACAGGACTCACCAAGATACCAATTCCAGCAAATACGTTTGTTACTGTCCACGACACGCTCATGTCTAGGCCTAAAACTTCTACTGAAGCTGGATAGCCAAATGTTAATGTAATTTGTACAAATATGCCAATCAGGGAAGCCACCATCAGCTCCAATCCATATACAGAAGGAAGAGATGACCAAGTCAACATAAGAACGGCCATGCCTACTGATCCAATGATATGAATGAGTAACAACTTGCCTCGAAGAAAGCAGCTGATAAAAGCTGCTAAAATACATAAACTGATTTCTCCTATTGCATAAGTAGTCATAATGAATGCAGATTGTGTTAGACTGTGACCTCGCCAATGGAGAAATGGTGTCAGATTTGTTCTCATTGAAAACCAACAAATATAATTTAGAAATTTAGCCAGAAACCAAGTGTACATTTGAGGACGTCTTCTCATGTCCTTTGCCTTGCAGCAAACAAGATGCTGCGTTAATGAAGCTTTGGACGCAGTGGTTTTCTTCTCTGTCAAAAGTACCTTATCCTCGCTTAAGTCGATTTCATCATTGCTGGAAGGCTTCAAATCTAATGCGTCGTCTCCAGACGTTGATTGAGGCTTGAATAACATTGCTGTGCTACATCCGAATACTATTTGAACTCCTCCTAGAATTTGCAATGCATGATGCCATCCCACTTTTGTTATCAAGAATGCCATAAATGGACTAAAACACGACGCTGCAACAGGATATCCAATCTGGTATAGACTCGAGGCCAAAATATGATGACGATGAGCTACAGGAAAATAGTCACTGAGTATCACGATGCAAACTGCTAACAGGAGAGCAGAACTGAAACCATATATGCACGTATATGTCAGAAACATCCACTGCACTTGGGAAAGTGCTGATGATAAAAGACATGAGCCGCCCATTGTGAGAAAACTTAATACTCCAAAATGTCTGTAATATTGCTTGAATCTCCTCACTAACAACACAAATAATGGCAGCATTATACATGGAATCGCACTTGTAGTCGCCGTTATCCAAGTCAGAACTGCCAACTTTAAATCTGTAGTCCCTTGAAAATATGCTATGAATGTTCCAAAGCTATGAGGCAGAGCAGCCTCAAGAATGGTCGCGAAGGGAACCGCGAAGCAGATTATCCAATGCCATTTCGTAGTGGACATTTCTGGAGTCATCCTGTCCATTCTGATGAATTTATAATTGTTGGCATAAGCTCGCAGGAAACTTTTTATGCGGAAAGAACTTCACCAACTGATTACGTTTGTGTCTCGCATTAATGGACGAAATGATCACAAGATAGTGACGAGAGAGCAATATGCTGCCATAAATCGATACTAAGCCGTGCTAGACTAATCTCAGTATTAATTAATAAAACGCACACCCTTCTGAGCATGGAGTACGTATTGAGAACTGTTACATGCACCTGCTTGCCATGACAGACAGAAGATTATTAGATACCTACCCGGGCATTGTTGCTGACATTATCAATGGCACTCAATATGGAGGTTGTCTTGAGGATGTGATTCTTGATATGTGGCGGCGCTTCCTATCAATCAGAAAATTATTGAAATCTTAATCTAAGGAACTTCTGAAAGGCAACTTGAATGAAACGTAGGTCTACTATACATTGACGTAATCAGCTGCGTAATTTGTTTTTGCAGTACAACTGCTGCCTTAAAAATCTAGACAGTAATCAATGCATTATTTGTTCAATATTCCAATTCAGTAAATGAGTCTCGATAATGCGAGTGCATGTGACTTTTATACTGCAATATTTTAAGAAAGTTGTTTTTTTCTTCACTGTGCAACAATGACATCGATAGTTAGCGGAGAATTACATAAAACCCGCATGTTAACAGATGAACTTACTCATAATGAATGGGCTTTATCTTAGAGACAAGATGTGCACAAAATGCTAAGCAGAGAGAGCTAAGAGAGCCGAGAGCAGGAGTTGATTAGCATTCATGATATGAAAAGAAAATATTTTCGATGATGTGCCTCCAGGTAACAAGGCCAAATTATTTTAGGTATGCGTGTGCGTGTATTGCCGACTTATCGGAAATTCATCTCTTGCCAAGGCAAAAGTGTCAAACAATTCGTTCATGTTTGAAACGCGAAAAACCAAAAGCACTTTTCCAAAGCAGCAATCCATTTTTAACCTTTTATGAAGCTGCATCAGCGGACCTCGGTGGCTATTATATGATCACAAAACGCTCATCAAGCTGTTTTACTTGTATCATGCCACTATAACAATTCAATTCAACCATTTAATTAATACCCACAATTTTACAAGCAATAAACATGCCAAAAAATAAGATAGAAATCAAAATCTTGCTCTATTGATGTCAACCGATACCCGCTTTCTGCTACTTTGAAATTAAGTTCGAATTCGTGTCAAAACAATTACACACACTGCTGTGTAAAACATGTAATTAGTCATGACTGATCAAGTGGATATTTAGGTTCATAGGGTGGATAAAAAAATTAAAAATTTGAAAATCGAAAATGGGGTGGTCAGTAGCTATTTGGTCTACGGCCATTTTGAATTCACATGTCAAGGTTTGCTGTCCCCACAGTGGGCATCTATTATTAGACTATTTCGCCCTTTATCTGTTTGCAGCCGATTTGTGTCATTTTAAGTATAATTATATAGCACTTCCCACAAGGCCGGAGCTATGAAAATTTAAATTTCCGTAGAACTTGACGAGCGGTTTTGATTAAAATTGAATAGTTAGGAATTAATCGATCGAGTCGTCATGTAGAGCGCATAGTATGTCTCCTGCCTCTTGTCCGAATATTGTAGACACTAATTACAAATGTCATTATTTAAATATAGCTGTATCTACATATTCATTACCTGTATGTTGCTGTAGGCCCAATATGCCCATGCAACGCTTCCCTACACTAACAAGAATGTGGCGGTGTTAACTAATGATATTCAAAAAACTTTTAAGTTATGCATTCTTGAAAAAAATAACTGCCACTGGCTTCGCAGGAATTTCATTTTTTTATTCGTAACATCCGATATTTCGTCGTTCTCAATGCATCAGATGTGATCAGCATGCATTTTTAACTGGTAGATTTTACTTTAAAGTCAAAAATCAAAAGTCAAAATCGTTCATTTCTTGATAAGAGAACACGAAATTTTTACAATGGCTTTGTACAGACATTGGAAATACATGTAGTCATGTACATTTTGACCCTGGAAGGAGAGGACATTGCATTGATGCGATTAGCATTTGGATAGATTTATTCATAACATCAGTCACATAAATTGTGTGTATGCAATTAGAGATCACAGGTGTACATAGAACGGTCCGATATAATTTTAAATTATTTATGGTGTCTTAAAACACTATTCAAGCCTAATTATTGAGAGGTCCGGAGCATGGATTTTTAAATGAAATAATGCATATTACAATACTAAAAAATTCACATTCAAATCTCACCTGAAATGGAGTACACGAGTTAGACAGCTGGGTATCATTGAAATAGTTGTTCCGGACCTCGTGAACACTCTCTAATGTCTTCTGGCTTTAGCCTAGAATTACTTTATCCATGTTATTGATTGATTTACACTACACGTAAATAGTGACGAATGTTAACGAACTCATGCTGCTGTGAAGTCTTTTGAGCTTTATCACTAAACTTGTGCATGATCAAGGCACTACGCCGAAAGCGTGCACGTTTATGGCTTTATATAAACAGTGGTGTCTGTTGAAGAATCTTAATTTTCTTCATCAGACCTTTGCACGTGCCAGTCGGCGGAGACCTGTTGTGTTCTTTTAAGCCTTGATTCCAGATATCATCATCAAATTTAGACTTTTTTAGACTAGTTTCAATTATCAAAAATATATTGCATTGCAATCTATTTATTGCTGTCATGAAATAATTGTAATTAATTGATTGGCACAACTACATGGTTACAATTAATTGATTGCTCCCATCAAATAATTGCAACTGAATGATTGCTTCCAACTGCAATTAAAATTAATTGACTGCTTGCCCAAAATTAATTGAAATTAATTTGGTATTACCCCTGCTTGAAATAGGCATGCTTTCGCATTTTAATTTGAAAGCAAATTAGCAAACTCGACAGGACTGTTAAGTTATAGACAATGACAAATTACAGTATTATCAAATGGTTAAAGCATTTTGTATGGAGGATTGGCCCACAGTTTAGACTTAATCAACAATATAGATTTTTCACTCAAAGTGCATGTGACGTTTAGTGACAGAGTACATATCACACCAATGTGCAAATTGAGTTAAAAATGAGAGGTATTGCGCAATTATATAATGGTCACTTTCATCCTACCACCATAGGATATGAATAGTAATTCCTATGGTAATGACGAACTATAGAGATGGCTAAATTTTAAAAAATCAGTTAATTTCATGCTGCAAAAAATCTGAATCATCAGAAAAACATCTTCCGATTATGAAATCTACGTTCAATAAATAGTTCCCGCTGGGTCTTACTCCTTCTTTTAAATAGCACTATTAATACTAGAAGTTTGGGAAGACAGTCGAAACTTTCGAATTTCAAATAGTGAAAAATACGAAGTCTGTTATGAGAAGAAAGCACGAAATCTGTACAGAATCGATATTCAATTCTCGTATAAAGCGTCATAATGCGGTGCATGCTCTCGAAATTCAAAATTTCGAAAATCAAATTTCAATGTGCAATATTCCTTTGAAAATTGCGCTCAACTTGTGTATAATCCGTTTACCAACTCTATACCTTAGATTTAACGCATGCACGATTGCATGTGTTTTTTATTACCCTGCAAAAACTATGGGTCCCCTGTGATTCTTCCTGGTCCCCTTCGTTTCTGTTTTCCTCGCCTAGAATTATTTTTCGGGAATTCGCATCATTTTGCCATTTTTCTGATGCGCATTGACCACGCCGAATTGTATTTTGAAATGACAATCAATACTCAGAAGTTACAGATATAAAAGTTGCAGCGTTGCTTGAGGTGAGCTCGCTGGCATTTATTTTCATGAAGCGCAAATAATTTTCTGCACCGATAAATTGCCCAGGTAGATCTCATTGGTTTTCAATTGAGCTTACCAGCATGTCATTGAATTTTTGCAGATGTAGGCTTACTTTTTACACTAGCGTTTGAATATATATAGGCCACATGCATGTCATCCGATCGCAGATGTTCACCCGACGGAAGATGCCAAAAATCCAAGTAATTTGTTTTGTAACTCACTGAAAGCTTGATATATCGGTTTCAGCAAAGAGTTCCAGTTCTGCATAGCATTATAAAAACGAAGCATTTGTATAGGCTTAAAGCTAGGCCTATTCACATTCCGGAAGATATATGGATAGGTTTGTGTAGACTGCAAAATTAAAAGAAGTCAGAAAAATGTCTTGCAAGATGTGGCACTGCTTTATGGCTAAAAGACTTGATTGTTCCAAACATTGAACATATCTTTCCATTATTTTAAAAGGAATTTTCTTATGCACACTTGAAATTACAACGTACACAATACACATTCTTTCCTGGCTCTATAGTTTGATTGAATGCTTGCGTATAGTGCTGGGAAGGAATTGCTGAGCTTTATGCAATTTGTCTGTATAATCAGCGGCTTCAGAAATTATTTTGGCAATAATAATTATAGCGACACCTTGGAGACCGATCTGAGGGAAAATCAGGATTGCAGTCAATCACGTAATCGATGAACTGAACGCTATCGATCATGATGGTGCCTGGACATACCTAGCTGTGTGACTTTCCTTGGTACGAATACATTCGGATCAGCGTGTCCGTTGGCTACCGCTGATTCTCTTGGAAATACAGACTCCGGCTTTTCATAATAATAATAATTGGCTTCATTGCGAAATGACAGACGCACATCGTTTACAAAAGTGACACAAGAAGACAAAGGACAAAAAAAGGAAAAATCAGTTGCACTGTGGATCACTGTTACTCAGAAAAAGTCACTGTAGATCATTCGATTGATGAATGTCCTTCCGTTATTCGCACTAATTGTCTTTCTCTGCAGCCGATGCAGTCTTGGTCTGAGATTCCTTTGGTGTGCAGCGACAGCCGGTAATTGGCGGTGCAGTATGTGCTCTTTCCGTATTAGTTTTCGGAATAACTTCCTGTCCATTTTCGCGGCGACTTCATGGATATCCGCTTGCTTGGCGCATCCGCAGCGTGCTCCTCACTTCATATATTTCTCGATGCGTTTCTTATCATCTGTGCTCGTGAATCCCCACCAACTTGGTAAGGCGTCCATAACACTATTTGTCATCATCCTTGTGTAAGTTTGATGCAGCAGTTTTTGATTAGCACCTCGACTTCTTAATATCGTCATATAATATACAAGCTTTTATTGCACTTGTTAAGTAATTTGCTGATTAAGTAATTGCTTAGGTAATTTGGCAGCTCTGGAGGTTGAATGGTGAAACTAGGTCTTTGGAAGATAATTTCTTGCAACTTCTTTTCGTTGATCGCCCACTGTTTGATGTTCTGCACTTCTTGTGCTGTCGCATTCGAATTTATCCTCTGTTTCCTTTGCGTCACCATCGCAATGCTATGATGGTATCAAGATCATGGATTTTTTTATATTTCTGAATAAATGAAACTTTTAAGTTCAGATATTTCGTGAAGACGGGAAATGAGGAAATTATTTCGCTCGAGTGCTGACAATTGACTGACTGAATGCAGCATCTTAGTGACTTTATTAAGTAGTCCTTAATCGCGCTAGTAAAGTAGATTCTCTTATAGCGGTTTAGATACAAAGAATAGTGAGAATAAGCTTTTCCTAAGCGACACTATTTGCAGCCATAATAACTTTGATGAGAAAAAACAAGAGATAAAAGAGCTTTTCGTGGTGTGCAGCGATTAGGGAAATGGACTGGATGGCAAGTCAAGTCGATGATCGCAATATCATGACACTTATTAGCTCCAAAGTTGCTGATAATGCTTGACAATCAATTCATTCATAATGGCCTGCAGTTCTGCACTGTGATACTGGCAACTATTTCCACACTAGAAAAATATATTTTTTCAACCTAGTCAAAATGCCAACTGGATTTTCCAATCTTTCCCTAGGAATCCATTAATCCATTATTCCCATTAATGGCCTAGGACTCTTTTCTTGACTGGGAATGCTCTTCAATAAGTTTGGCATCCCTATTAGGGGGAACTTCGTAAATTTCGCCTTTTCCGAGGGATGTAAAGTCATTTTACTGTAAATTCGATTGTAAATAACTCGTTGGTTCATATACTTATAATAAACAGCGATAATACAAAGATAATGATAAACAATAAATAGCAACAATAATAATGCAACGACACACCCAAAACACGATTAAGCCGTCTAGAGGGCATGGATGTAGATCCACTTCTATGGAGGTGTCGACAGAAATTGAAAGATGTATTTTTGTGAAGCACCCACACATGCATTTGTGTGAAGCACATTCAGCATCTAATTTGCGGCGGTGTCACACAAAAATTTCAAGAATTGAAGCGAAGCCAAAGATGTCTAAATTACATGCACGTGTACAAGGCTCACAGCAATAGCGCTAGTGATGGAAGATAACCGATCATGAAGAACAAAAGAAAATCTAGGCTTTTTAAAATCATTCAATCAAGTGAAGTAATGAACGACTTCTGCGATGAAGCTCAGTTAGAGAATGGATTCCAACCTATAAATATAGGAAAAGTGCGTAAAGAGAAGAACAATATATTATGAGCATCGATTGCAAACGCACTTTCCTACAATTTAACTCGGCACCTCGGCACTTCGTGTCATCAATCAATACATTTCAAAGCTCGCCACTTACTGTCTGCGGAGCATCTGGTAGTACCATAGTCACAGGCAGTTGGCGCTGTTATGATCTATAATCAGGGCATTGGCAAGCAACCCGTGACTGGCTACTACCAGTCATCTGTCCCGAAAGGGTTGCGAAAATGGGCTGAGCCGATCGAGAATAAAGTAACATACTCGTATATAGTTTCCCATCGAACTGCTAATTTAGCAGACATTTCCTCCTTCAGGTTGCCATGACACGGAAGATCTAAAAAAATATTATACTTTCGTCTGCGTATTGCTATCATGAACAGTCAAATCCATAGGTGAAGTCCGTGTAATTTCTCCAAAAGTGTAAAATTTTGAATATCCTGCCTGCCCTTGTCTTCCCTGCATATCTTGGATATCTTGCATATCTTGGTGCTGGCTGTCTCAACTCGAGATCATTTGATATAAAACAAACTGCATAGACATTGGGGATTGCTACTCTACCGGATGTGCTTGCTCTGTGGTACATGTCATTTTAATCATAGTGAGTACATAAATACAGTAGCAACTCAGTATTATTTAAATCCCTAGTGTGGATGCAGTTTCAATTTTATTAAATTAACTCGAGTTGAGACCCAGTACCAGATGAGAAATATGCAAACTGTTACACTTTTGGAGAAATCTACATGGATTTGACGGATCATAGATGTAATAATAGTATTTTACGAATCCTCCGTGTTAAGACAACCTTGGAGAGGTTGTGTTTAATTAAATTTGTAATTCAATGGGTAATTGGGTAGCCATATACTTCAATGCTCAGCCTTAGAAATAAGATTATTTTCTTAAGCGTGATCTATGTGCGTGATCATATCACAAGCTACCTGCGTCACTGAAGGAGCAAACCATGGTGTTGACTCAAAAAGCATATATATAGTAAAAAGTTTTTATGATGAGATTTAGTTTTTTTTCGGAGATTACGTTTGTACAAAATAAAAATTGAAAAATGTGCAGTTTTTAGAAAGCTTTTTTTTGCATATTATTCCTGTGTTTGACATGACTATCGACATGAGCACAATTTATAAGTAGTATGAAACATATTGGACACCAAAAGGAATGAATATTTTCGAACAAGCATCTTGAGCGGAACGGTTAGCCTGATTATCAGAGGAAATTCATGAACCGCATTCTTTAAATTCCATTTTCATCGGCATGATTTTGTGATTCACTAAATATATATTTCGTTTTTTGAATCTTGATAGTAATGTAGACCCATTTACATCTCTTAACCCTCTCTCTCCGATTGTGGTTACTAGCGACCCCAGACCATGTTAACGGACATGTATCTCAAATACAACCCGCCGTAAATTCCACAAATACCATGACTTTGTCGTCATGCATGTTCACTTTTTAAACAAACTTTATTTCTAACGTTAATGACCAAAGGGGTCACTAGAGACCCCATTCAATTTGCCTGGATAATTTGAAGCACCACGCGTTGACTAGGCACCAGATGGTGAAAGATAATTATGTCAACTAATTATCATTGTTTTCTAATGAGCAATTCCGTGTCTGTGTGAGCCATCCGTAAGATACGGTAGATATATATATTTGAAGCCTTGACTCGCCTTTTTCTGCTTTGATCCAAAAGTTTAATCGCGCTGAGCATCGATAAAGAGACAAACTTAGATACTATCCAAGTCATCTGCGACAAAATGGCAGCCGAGTTTCGAGCTTCATTTGGAGAAGCCATATCTGCTGATGAGCAATTACCGTGGACGGTACCCTATCAAAATTGATTTATTTACCGTCCAAGCCTGGGAAGCATGGCATAAAACTGTGGATTTGTGCGGATGCTGAAACATAATGCTGTGTGAATTTCGAGTTGTACACAAGGAAACACGGGCACCGCCCAATGATGCTGCTCGCGTTGAACTGCAACTCACATAGAACATCTCAGCGGTTCAGCTGCACCCGGGACAATTTCTTCTCAAATCTCTATCTCTGCCTCTCTGCTTCAAAGAAAATTGACATATATCGGACCAGCTAGGAGAAGCAATTCCTACTATTGTGTTGACGGACATCCGAGTGAGAGTGGAGCTGTCCATTGCTTTTGCATACGACGTTGGTCACCTAAGTACCAAAAAGAAGAAGAAATGTCACCTTATCTTAACGTTTCATCATGATTTAGACATCAGAGAAGAAAGGGATGACAAGAAGTCCCAACTTATCCTGGATTACAACAGAACGAAGGGAGCGGTAGAAAATTTGTTCGAACGTATTAGATCATCAGAAAATCTCGAAGATGGCCAATGTTTGTATTTGGAAACTTTTTTGATCTGGAAGCATGCAATGCATACGTCATCTTCTCTCCTCACGTTCATCCGGAATATGAGACTGGAAAGAGTCACAGGCGACAACTGTTCCAGGAGAAATTAGCCCTCGATTTAGTGCGCGTTACAGTGCCTGAAAGAGATGCTCCAGTTGGTGCAGTTGGTCCTGTGGATCGGATGTTGACCAGGCCTCGAAAACGTCTTCGCTGCAAGAGTTGTCCCAGTAATGAGGACAGAAAAACTTCGGAAACATGTTCAAAGTGCAATCTTGTTGTCTGCAAGCAGCAGTGTCTGCGCAAGCTGTCTCTGCTGATGTACATGTGTTTTCTATACGTTCAGGAGAGCTTTATATAGAATTTGTAAAAATAAATATACAGTGCAGAATCAAGCACGCTCGTAGCTATGATATTTTGCAAATGCAAGTTTATTGCTTTTATTTTTGCAAATGCAAGTTAATTAATTATTACAATGCAGCAGCTTTTGTTTTCGAGAAATTGTATTGGAGAAAGTTTTGTAATTATATTGCATAATAATAGAGTAGATTTTACTCAACCGGCATGAAAAATTTCAAATTAATTAGTGCCATGTAATAATAGAATTGCGGTTGGGGTCACTAGGGACCCCGCTGGTCATGATCGTGAGTTTTTTCGTCGGAGATAGATGGCTAATGTTAATTGTGATCATTGTCTTTGATTAGCCTATGTTTTTGCTCTTCCAGTGGCAAGTATAGAGAAGGTTGAGTTTGAGCACTAAAGTAAGCAACCTTCGAATTGCTAATTTTACAGACATTGCATCTAAGGCAGTCATAACACAGGGGATCAGTGAAAACTCTTCCTTATGTGTTTTTATACCATATATATCACAAGCATGATATATATCATGACAATCATGGCATATTATGATCAGACAAATTTGTGCAGATTTCTCCAAAAGTGTAAAAATGTGCATATCTCACATTTGGTATCAAAATATAACCAATTGCATTCAACTCGAGTTCATTTAATAAAATCGAAGGTGTTTACCATATGTCGACACCATGGTCGACACTCTTACCTACTATAATAATGCTTAAGTGCTTTAAAAGTTAAAACTGCTTTCAGATTTCTATTGAGAATCGACATGTTTCCAGTCATATTGCTTGCAAAGAGAACGGACATGAATAAAAGGAAAGTGTCCATATATGAATAAATAGTTTTAAACATCTTTGGTTTATGGGGACAGCTAGTAGTACTTAAATATCTTTGGGCGTGAACCTTGGCATGCCGGCACGACGTGGGCATCCGTTGTCATGACAACTCTACGTATCTTCCCAGAGGTTGACAATAGGGTGTGTGCCAAGTATATCAGGGCACTTTTTGAAGATTCACAGTTGATATCAGTTTTCCAAATTTTTCTCTTAGTGAGAAAAATATTTGATGAAATAACTTTCAACAAATCAATTTCATGGTTCGTCCATGCGGTAGGTTATAGTTATCTGTGCTGTAAAAATAACAGAATCGCTCCCTTTGCTCGACATTAAAAAACGCAAAACTTCGACCGACGCGTTTCGTCCTTCCGACAGTATCAAGAAGCTAGGCTTTGCATGTGGCACAAGTGTTAAAAAGTAGGTGTCATACAGGTATACAACAATTCAGCTTGGTCCAGTCAGTGCAACTCATCAGATCAGCTCATGATGTCTGTTCAATTGCAGCATTTTCAACGCAATGCAGCGTGATTCAGCCATCCTATAGTAATCGCTGTGTTTTGTTTGTCCAAACTCCTGTAACTAAAATCATTATGCACTGCAAATCGCTCAATACCAATCACATACGAAGGATGCATACCAAAATATTTTTTTGGTATATTTCTGTATTCTCTTGGTATATATTTGTATGCCTTTCGTATGCTTTTTCAAATGTGGTATGCTCTACAGTAGTAATCCCGTGGCAAATTCAAGTGCAGTTCGGTGCAGTAATGAGTCATCATGCTGACTCAGCCCCCCCTCTGGCGAGATGAAGGAAGTGGCCAAGGATGTGGTGGGAGGAATGGGTCCGAGAGGAGAAAACTGTTCCCTACCCCCTTCCGGAAGGAAGGAAGGAGTTTTCCGGTAATGGATGGGAAGGAAGGTGATAGGAATGTGGGAGGGATAGAGTGAGAAAAGGGTGGGTGTTGGTGGTGTTTGGGATGAGAAAAGTTGGAAATCGTCATGAAGGAGGGTTTGGATGTGAAAACGGAGATTAGATTTGGAATCTGCGTGACATTTTAGGTGGGGAAGGAAGGCAGGAGGAGTTTTCCTGAGAGGCATGGGGTGGAGCGGCAGAGTTGGAAAAGGGCGGGTGTTGGTGGTTTTGGGATGAGAAAAGTCGTTTTTCGGCATGAAGGAGTGCTCGGATGGGAAAACGGAGGTCAGATTCGGAATCTACGTGAAATGTTGGGTTAGGATGTTTCCAGCTCAATCGGAGAGATCTTCCAACTTTGGTGTTAGATATCGTAGAAAGTCGTGCAATAGCTCATTTGAAAGCTAAGAATGGGAAATATGCAGTGAAAAGATGAGTTTGGTCCTATTTTCCTGGGTCTAGGGAGGAAAATGGCAGGAAAACGTCAGAGTTGGAAAAGTCAGGTTTTGGATGTTTTGGGATGAGAAAGTCCATTTTTCGACATGAAGGAGACCTCGGATGGGAAAACGGAGTGCAAATTCGGAATCTACGTGAAATTTTGGGTCTAGTAACTTCTTCCCAGCTCAATCGGACAGACAAATTTCTGCCCCCCCCCCTCGGCAACGATCTTCCAACTTTGGTTGTAGGGATCGTAGAAAGTCGTGCAATAGCTCATTTGAAAGCTAAGAATGAGAAAAATTCAGTGGAAAACACGGCTTGTTCCCATCTGCCTTCGTTTAGAGGTGAGACGTCATTGAAAATTTGGGACATTGGTGGAAACGACAGAGTTAGAATTTTTACGAAAATCGCTCTAGCGAGTGAACCAAGCCTCGGACGGGAAAACCGAGACCAGATTTGGAATCAGCGTGCCATTCTGCATCTAGAGGGTGAGTTTCAAGTCAATTGGAGAGAAAAAAATGAAAAGTTGGATCTCCACATGAGATTTTTTCCTGAAAATGTTGAAATGTGGTCACGTTTGGCGGTCAATAGCGGAGTTTTTTCAGCTCGGCTGTTGGTCATCGTAGAGGGTCGAGGGATGTCTTAAATGAAAGGGGAGAGCGAGAAAACATGGTACTCAAAATTTGAAGTCAATCGGAGCAGTAGAACCGGAGATAGACGGGTTTAAAGTTTTTGGATGATGGGTATTACGTCATCAGCTGATCGCCACAAACTATATAAGTGGAAACTCTGCTTGTGGACATCAGTTCTCCTCCCGACTGGATTGGGGTAGGTGAACTCCGGAGCTCCGATGATAGCATTGGAAATCTGAAAAACCGGGTTTCTGTAAGAAACCGACTTAGAAAATTTCATTGCTGATATCAGATAAGGCGTCAGACTTAGAGGTTCGCCAGGAGATTGCCTTCGTCTCCAGGCCATAAAAGACTTCAAAAATTTAAAGGCTTGTAACTTTGCTTCTACAAGTCCGTTTGACTTGATTCAAAAAAGGTTCGGTCGCTATTGACCTGCCCTAAGTGATAGACTAGATCACTGAAGTTTTATGACTGAGCGAACTCATCACAGCACTAGAAAGTTTTATCGAAAAGGCTTTACTGCACAGTGTAGATTGTCTTGTAACTTACTTTCACAGTGTTAGAAAGTTTCATTGAAGACAGTTGCCAAATGTTCCCTTATTAGAAAGTTCAAACTTCATGACTGTTAGATTAGCTTCATCAGGTTTACTAAAATCAGTTTTCTACTGCAGTGAGACTGAGAGTCTAGAATGTTATATGAAAACAGTGTTCACCACAGCGCTACAAAGTTTTACTGCACTTTGTAAATTGTTTCACAGTGTTAAAAGGTCTTATAGTAAGTGTTGAATGTTTTATAAAACAAGACGTTGTCACAAACGTTGAGTGTGTGAGAGCTAGTTCCATGATATTGAATCGCGTGGGTCGTAAAAGTCCATAATCCAAGGGTAGACTCCTGTACGGTTGGATTTAGGGATTTATATCACATGCGTTAACCGTTCGTGTAGAATACGTGAAGAACATGTTCGCTTAAAAGTCTAAACGCAAATGTTGAAATAAGGTTTGTAAGAAGTCTTTGACAGGTTGTTGTGAAACTTAGCGAACGTTGAAAAAAAAGTTTCTTAAAATGTTTCTGCAGTCATACTCGTTAGCGTACCAGCTTTACTAAATGTGTTGTTTGCCTTTATCAAATTGAATGCGTGTGTAGACTGTTTTGTAAATAAAGACAGCGTGTTTGCACTCTGCATCGACAGCATACAAGTATACACATAACAACCTGTAACGTTGTTAGTCGAATGCATATGAGTTAGGAAACACTCAAAGCATGTGTGAGATAAAAATCAACCTGCTAGATGAAGTGAAACACAAAAGTGTCACAACTATTTTACGGGAAATAGAGGAGAACTGTGACAACGTTTACACTCATCATAGACAGATGAACATATAGTATAACTTTCTGACATTCAAATGAAAGTCGTAAGCATGAACCGTAGTGTAAGAAGCTTTATGACAACAACTTTATGTTGGCAAAACTTTCATAGATTGCAGTCGTGTTTAAAGCTAATATAAAGACATGTAGAAACGCATAAGTCTTAGTTCAACCACTCGACCATTGAACTCACAAAATGAACACGTCTGTGTAGAAAACTCATCAGTAGGAAACAGCAAAGCATGTCATTGAATGATCAAGTCTGTGTCAGTGGAATTATTTCATGAGTATGAAACAGCGAACATTAGGACTGACCATGAGCATTAAAGGCTAGAATCAAAGTTTGCTTTTCATGTGCATAACAAATGAAACCGTGTCTCATTTCTAAGCGAATCGTGCATTGATCATAGAATCAACATTGAAACCTGCATCAAGTGATTTTCTGTGCGAATGCAGACGATGTAAAAATGACACACGGATTGACATTTAACATTGCTTGCAATAGTCAACACGCTGCCATTCAAAATGTTTATCATAAAACCTATCAGTGAAACAGATGTTCCCCTCCTGTGCCCACAAAGAATCACGAGTGCACTCTGTCGCCTGTCTGTCGCGCTAGCCCCTCAGCAGATAGAGTAGAACACAAAGATGTACGCGCTCTCTCTCTCTGACACCGTCTGTCACATTAAACAGAGATCTATCGCATCTGTTCCACGCGCAAGGATGCAGGAACGTATCGTCATCTCAGACCTCCCACCTAGCTGATTCCCACACAGCTCATTGTTATCGCGCCGGAGAGATTATCGTAGGCGACTCAAAGGATTCTCACGTTGACAATTCGTTACTGTGCACTCCGTGCGCGCAAGTCACCATTTGCTGCTAAAGCATGGACACTGTCGATTTGTTCAATTCTTCAATGCCTTGCTAGCCAGTTACAAAAATGTGGGAGAAATATAAGGGAGACTTTCACACTCATTCATCAAATACAAGTCGTTTGATGCAATGTCGTTCGATATCGGTTTCTTTGACATGAGCCGAGCCCTTGAGCTCCGCTGTGGATGCAGAGTGAAGATGGGGAAAGTCTTTCTCCTGACTGCTTTGCAGGCAGAGAAAGGCGAAGCAATTCGCTGCCCCGTCCACCTCATTCCACATGAGCTTGTGGAAAACCCTTTATTTAGGGATATGGCGCTAGAATATCTGGCGTTGCTGAGAAATCAGCGTAGTATTTTCGAGTAATCGAAGTATTTCATCGGTCCTTCCGAGGGCCCGGTCACCAATTCGTTGGAGGCCACCCTATTAACAAAGAAAAGTTACAGACTGTGCCACACACAAACAATAGATTCAAGGATCTCTATCTTTCTTAGAAAATGAAGAAGCTCTTACTAAATTCATCTGATGAGAAAGCAACTTCATGACAAATGTTAAACTTGTCCAACACACAGAACAAGAATAACATAGTAATTTCGGGTATTGCTGAATCCGACTGTGATCTCGAAGCTGATTGTATAAAGGAAGACACAGAAAATGTCATCAACATTCTGGGCAACATAGTACCGGAAATTAAAAGAAAGGATATTGTCTCCATTAGACGAATAGGCAACCAAAGTAGAACTGCTCCGCAATTATTGAAAGTGCGCCTACAAGATGAGTCAAAGAAAATCATGATTATGCATAAAGCCAAAAATCTGCGGAAAAAACAAAATTGCCAGACAATTTTCATTAACGAGGATTTGACTTTCCACCAACGCAAAGAATTTTACAATCTGCGCAGCGAATTGCGAAAACGTAGAGAAGACGGCGAAGATGTAGTCATATATAAGGGCGAAGTCAGGAACAAGCAAAATATCAAAAATTTTCACTGACTTTTTTACCGGAAAGTGGCTCAAATAATGTGGTACTTTACGAACCTGATCATCGACATAAACAGGACTCACTATCGTTAAAGCTCTCATGTCCACAGAGTCTCAATTCCAATAGTTTTACTATTTCTCATTTTAATGCGCAATCAGTTGGTCAATTCAGCAAACGCTGTTGTGTATATGATCACATAATAGAGCATAATATCGACCTCATGTTTATTACCGAGACATGGCTCAATTCTGAAGGAGACGAAGCAAAATGCAAGGATTTTGCTCCAATTGGTTACACTGCCTTCTCTTTTCCAAGGAACACTCGAGGCGGTGGCATTGCTGCTGTCGTACGCGACTCAATAAAGAATAATATCTCCATCAAATCAGAATTCGATTTTATTCATATTTCGTTGGAGCTGATTCATGTGACTATCACTTATCCTTTTTCACGGCTTAATTTAATATGTATATATCGTCCTCCACCTAATCCTAAAAACAAGCTGACTGATGGAATCTTTATACAACATCTTCATGACTTAATGGAATATTGCAAAGATCTGAAGGGTAATTTGATAATTACTGAAGACTTTAATCTTCATTATGACTGTCCGAATTTGCCATCAGTTTCAAAAATGATAGATATTCTGCATAATTTTGGAATGAAACAAATGGTTGACGAGCCTACACACCAAAAGGGTCACACTCTGGATTGGATGATATGTCGCTTGGAGGAGAATTTGTTCAAGAACTGTTCAGTCATACAAAGTCTTGTGTCCGATCATTTTGCTGTCATCTGCACTCCGAACGTTGAAGTCCAAAAATCTGAGGTAGTGTGGAAAGCATGTCGTGACTTTTCTGGAATAAATATTCCCAATTTCAAAAACGAGCTGAGGCGGGATCTGCTCAAGTTAAATGATCCAACTTTGGAGGAACTTTGCGCACTACTGCGCCGGCTGACAGATCTCTACGCACCTCTGATGAGTAAAATGATCATAAACAAACACTCGATATCTCCGTGGTATAATGTCATTCGTTCTCAGCTGCGCCATGCAAAACAACAACGGAGGAGAGCAGAAAAAAATGGACGAAAATCAAACTCCAAGTCGATCACGAAATTTTTAAAGAAGCCAGACGCCAAGTATCGGCCTTGGTGAGAACTGCTAAAAAAGAATACATGACAAACAAGATTTCCTCGCTCTCATCTTCAAGACAATTGTTCAACATCATCAATGATTTGATGGGTGCTGGAAGCCGCTCAAGACAAAGTATGAGCGATCCTTCAATTTCACCTCAAGAGTTTAGAGATCACTTCAAGAATAAAGTGAACGCCATTCGCGAGAAGATCGACTCCATCCACATTTGCCAAACACCAAGAATAGTTATATGGTGGGAAGCTGGAAAAATTCAAAACAGCAACACCTGAGGAGGTTAGGAATTTTGTACTCAACTGCTCACCGAAGTCATGCGAACTTGACCCAATTCCTACGTTTCTACTGCAAGACTGTCTCCAAGAACTCCTTCCATATCTAACTTTCCTCATCAATGATAGTCTTCACAGTGGTATCTTCCCAAGAAATCTGAAAGACGGTATCGTGAGACCTAAACTGAAGAAAGGTTCAAGTGAGAACAAACTTCCGAAGAACTACCGACCTATAACAAATTTGCCATTTGTATCAAAACTCTTGGAGAAGATAGTATTTTCACAGCTATCTGAGCATCTGAACAAGAACACCCTTCTGACTTGCAATCAATATGCCAATCGGAAAAATCACAGTACCGAAAGCGCGATGCTAACTGTTATGGATGAGCTCATCACAGCACGGGATCAGAATTTGGTGTCAATATTGGCCAAGTTAGACCTGTCGTCCGCATTCGACACAATAGACCATTCCATCCTGCTATACCGACTTCGATAAAGATTTGGTGTCAGTGGGACAGCTCTGACCTGGTTCCAATCATATTTGACTGAATGAACTTTGACAGTTTGCATCAACAACTCCTTCTCTGAGCCATATCAGCCACAATACGGTGTTCCGCAGGGATCCGTCCTTGGACCGCTGCTGTTTGCATTAAATATGTCTCCCATCTCTGACATAATCCATATGCATTCTGCGCAACATGTCATTTACGCTGATGATATTCAACTATATATGTCCGATGGGTTGACCAACATCCACCGTCTCACTCAGCATATTCAAGAGTGCTTACAAAGTGTGCAGAGCTGGATGTTCCAAAACAAACTATTCCTGAATGACAGCAAAAATGAACTCCTAATGCTAAGACCTAGAAATGGGGAGAATGTAGTCTCGCTGCCGGACTCAATATTTTTGAATGGGATCAAAACTATGTTCTCTCCGGATGTTGCTGACCTCGGCATTGTACTGGATGAGCAATTGAACTTCAAAAAGCACGTCTCAAGTGTGCTGAAAGTGTGTTATTTCCACATTAGACGCATAGCTTCCATTCGTCAATATCTATCCCCACGCACGACGAATATTCTAATGAATGCATTTGTACTTTCGAAGCTTGATTACTGCAACTCGGTCCTGTCTGGTTTCCCACAATCCCTTCTACAAAGACTTCAAAAAGTGCAAAATCATGCCGCAAGAATTGTCTTCAAAGTTACCAAACGCAATCGAGCATCGCCACTGCTGAAGAAGCTCTATTGGCTCCCAGTAAAAAAGAGGATTCAACGGAAAGTTTCGATCTTAACATTTTCTTTTTTCACCGGTAACTGTCCTCAATATTTTGCCCGCATTTTCTGAGTATACAGACCGCGGCGAGACGTACGATCCATTGATGACCAGCGTGTTCTCAAGAAGCCATCCTGCAGGACGACTATAGGCATGAGAGCCTTTAGATATCAAGCCCCACTCGTCTGGAATCAAACTCCACGTGAACTAAGACACAGTCCGTCACACTAACTTTCAAGAAGCAGTTATCTCTGTACTTTCAGGACTCATAGATCTTCTTTTACTTCAACATAAATGACTTTATATTGTGCAATGACTTTTTTGTGTCTTGTCATCAACTGAATTGGTACATTTTTGCGCCTAGTGAGCTCGCAAGAGCAGATTGGCGCTATACAAATATACCTACTTACTTACTTACTTACTTATATCTTCAAAGTCCTAACTGCCATGAAATCATCATGTTTAAAGTTTGAAATCCCCTATGATAAGTAGCAAGGATCTTTTACATGGTGTGAAATATAAACGTGTGTAGAGAGAGGTTTTGACCTGAAGTCATGGATTTATTTCTTCACTACCCCTCAAATGGAAATAGTAAGGGTGGTGGAAGAATCATCAGAGCAACATGTTCTATAGTAATGCAGGTAATGACAGTCATGGTTGGACTTAGAGATTTAGCGTTTTATATAACATACATCAATGATAACTGTTGTTGTAGAGTGTATACATGCATTTACTAAGTTAGCCATTGGTGAATGACATAGCTAAATTGCTAAAGTCCATCATCTAAGGGGTAGGGTTACCTACCGTTGGATTTAGGGACTTAGGGCTTTGGATAACACAAATGAACGACTTCTTTTAGTGTAGAATGCGTGATGCATATGTTCGATTTATAAAATGACTTTGAAGGCAAGACTTAATTTTCATGGTGAAAAGACAGATTTCATATCGTTGATGAGAGATAGTTACATACTCATTATGTTATACACTTTACATTTGATGTGGTCAGCTGAAAGGTGATTGATACATGTTCAATAGAAGAGTTGTATGTATCTTAGTGATTGGAATCATAAGTGTGTAAAGAGTTGATGAGGAAAATATATAATAGTCAACGCAGGAAAGTTTCTTGTTATCCAAGGTAGGAATATATGAACATCATTCATCAGTCAGTGTTGTATTTTAAAAGTCGTATGCTGACAGAGACATAGGTTTACTAAATTATATAGCAAAACTCCTAAATCCCTAAATCCATAGGATCGGTGTCCCTGTGTTGAGATTTAGGGATTTAGCGTTTCAAAAGTGTAAGTTACATAGATAAGTCACTAAGTCGATAGCATAGTTAACCCTATGACAAGACTTAGCATTTCATATGATCCATGTTAGTAATAACTGTTGGTGTAGAATGTGACTCAATGCGGTTAGTCAGATAATGTATCATCAATTTCATTCACTTGGTTAGATGATGAAGAAAGTGTGAGATAGAAGTAAAAGCGATCTCATAAAATTTAGAATACATAGTAGTAACATTGTAGGAATAAGTAAAGCGAAAGTTATGTCGTATGAAATGAGTGATACAAGACTAGCTCACATTGAACAGAATTGTTAGTGTAACAAAAAGGTGTGTGGGTTTCAATAACATATCATGTACATACTGTGTCGTTTTCTTTTCACGTAAAGTTGGGCTTCAAACAGAGTGGATTAACTTAGTAATAAAGTTACAACCATTTTACTGTTTGTAGAATTTGGAATAATATCAGAATCATTTCAGTGTTTGCAAGAAAGGCGAAGTATAAAATAAAGTCGTGGCCATGTCACTGTTTGTAAGTTAGGAATTTTGTCAGAATCATTTCAGTGTTGGTAAGATAGGTAAGTATAAAATAGTGTCACAAGCATTGAGGCCGTGAATAGACAAAATAAAGAGATGGTGCAGGACATAGCCAAACTAGAAATTAAAGTGGGAACGGTGAAAGTCTTACAGGAGGAAGTATTACAGCTGCAGAAGAAAGAGGAGACATTAATGAAAAAGAGGCGGGAATGGAAGGAGAAGGAGATGGCGTATGAGGAGGTAGTATCCGAGTTGAATCATCAGAGGCAGGAGGTTGACAGACTTGGTGTGATAGAGAGGGACTGTCAAGGGATGAGAGAAGAAAATCATGACCTGAAGAGGAGACTTAGTCAGGCTGAAGACATCAACAAGGAAATGAAGAGAAGACACGTAGACGTACACCTGTCAATCTACAGAAACCAAGTATGTGACGTGCCTACTGTTACAGATGATTTAAACACCACGCAGGAGTGCTACGAGGGGGGTGGGGTTACCTGCATTCATATCAGTATGGAGGTAGACGGTCGACTATGTGATTTTTCAGTGAGAAAAGTTAAGAGGAAAATTCTTAGTAAGTTACTCGAACGTCATTGTCTCTCAATCAACTCTAGCACCATTTTTCTTTCTTACAGAGATCTTCGAGCAAAAGTAGAGAGGAGCCGGAGAACGCCACAAACAGCCTTCATGAGGCTAGTGAATGTCCCAAACAGCCTTAATGAGGCTACTCATAATGAGGCCAGAAAGTGTTTTCACTTTCTGACGGTTCCAAGCCCGTTGAACTCAGAGGATGGGTTGAAAATTGATGAAAGGGATGAAAGGATGGTCACTCACACGCCAAACGTATACAGAAATCAAATTTCTATCTTCACTAGTTTGCAATCTCTCTTCACAGTGTGATGATTTTAAGACACTCATCTTGAGTGAGCTAAGAATGAATAATCAAAATCTCCATTCAACTAGAGTTCTGAAGTAACTCATACATGTTACTAGACATGAAGGCATCAAATGTTAGTCGTGTAAATTGAAATGAATTGAAGCATCTTAGGTTCTCATAACCTTCTCACACCTGAGTAACAGGAATTTACAGGTCTGAGTCATGTACATGAATGCGATACAATTCACAACAGTCATTGCACAGTGATTGGAGTGTTAGAATACATGGTAGGGATTGTGTTGAGACCCCTGAAGTAACATTGTAGGAATATTTTAAGTGAAAAGTTGTGTTACATGAAATGAGTGATGCAAGATTAGCTCACATTGAAATGAATTGGTAGTGTAACAAACAAGCTACGTGGGATTCAGCACATGTTTGAAGACAAGCGCTGTTAAAGGGTTTTGAGATGATGCGAATTTCATCACATCATGTTCATGGATATAACAGAATGAATGTTTCTACTGGTTGAGTGTACGAGATAGAACACATAACATAGTTGTATGTAAATTATAGGTTCATATTCGATGAAAGCAAAGATTGAGATTGCAAAGTTTAATGAATAGGTAGTGTAATTAACTGTTTGAATCAGTGACATAGTTAAAAGAAACAACAATAGCATATCGAGACATAATCATATAGCATCAGGATGTTTGGTTTATTCTTGTAAAAGTTAAATAGAAGAAACTTGTTGATGTAGCATGACATCATGAGTGCGAAAGCATGAATAACATGCTATGACTGGAGCATCCGTTGAAATTGATTGTATGTCAACTGTACATGAAAAGTTATTTCCAAAAGCTTGACATGGACACATCAAGAGCTGAGTCACTGCAAGCCTTTCATATTGATGAGCATGTAGTAACACATGATAGAAAAATTATTAATGTCATAAATGTGGGAATCAGTGCATGTTTAGAGTCAGGTACTGCTAGTTGTTTCATGATAGTATTTGATATCGAAGATTTGATGTAATGTATCATATGTCAATAGATTTCAGGTGTAATAGAAAAAATGTCGTTGCAGGTTTTGAGTGTATAGGATAGAAAAAATGAAATGAATTGGTGGTGTAACAAAAAAGCTGTGTGGGTTTCAATAACATACCATGTACATGCTGTGTCGTTTTCTTGTCGTTTCAACAGAGTGGATTGACTTAGTAATAAAGTTACAATCATTTTACTGTTTGTAAAGTTAGAAATAAAGTTCATGATTGTAAAGTTAGAAATAAAGTTCTAGCCATGTCGCTGTTTGTAAAATAGGTGAAATATAAATGAATTCAGATTCAATTCACTGTTTGCAAAATTAAAAATAAAGTTGATGTTTGTAAAGTTTGAAATCATATTAGAATCCTTCAGTGTTTGTAAAGTTAGAGATAATGGGTTTAATAAGTACGTTAGAGAGTTGACTGTACTGAGATCTAAGGATTAGGTCACATTAGAATTCAAGTGATTGAATGTCATCTTAATGAAGATAGAAATGTGTTTGTGGCTGCATGTGGTGCAAGGGTGGCTTCCCTTCATTTCATTTCATCATTAACTTTCCCCTCTGCATTCCATATCCGAAGATATGTGGCAGGCTTGGGACCGCTTTAGCTGCATTAAAAGGAAGTTCTAATAAGAACTCATGATGCATTCACGAGGAACATTGGTGAAGCAGTGTGTTGTATGTGTGCATGATGATTTTATGAACTAAAGAACGTCCATCACTCACTCCATCACTGAAAGAAAACATGAACGAGTTGAGATGACAGCCATTCGTATGCATGTGTAAAACTCTTACTTCATCATCCGATATCACAATGACATCTTCACTCGCTTCCACTTCCTCACTTTCCATGTTATCACTTTCCGAGTCCTCTCTTTCGACCGTCTCACTCTCGCTCGTTACCATCTCGGCCTCACTCCCCACCGCCTCGGCCTCTTGTCGTACTCGTCGGCTCATATCTTCATGCAGGGTGAAGTAAGAATAATACTTCACAAATTCCACAGTGATATCCTTACCATAGATATCACTGTGCAATTCTTCTCCGCGGTGTGATGCGAAATGGCATCACACACGTTGTCGTCTTCTCAGACATGATTATGATAGTAAAATGCAAGAGACTCTGCTTTATATGAGAATGATACAGCCTTTCAAAAGTCTGGTTTGCGCAATCATATTGCTCTAAACTTATGGTTGGAGGAAGAAAAGGGAAGTCATATTTTCATTGACTGCCATCCTCAACCACTCAACAAACTTAGATGCATTTATCGCGTGAATCTCTCTTCCGGCGCGATAACAATGAGCTCTGTGGGAATCAGCTAGTCGGGAGGTCTGAGATAACGATACGTTCCTGCATCCTTGCTCGTGGGGCAGATGCGATAGATCTCTGTTTAATGTGACAGACGGTGTCAGAGAGAGAGAGCGCGTACATCTTTGTGTTCTACTCTAACTGCTGAGGGGCTAGCGCGACAGACAGGCGACAGAGTGCACTCGTGATTCTTTGTGGGCACAGGAGGGGAACATCTGTTTCACTGATAGGTTTTATGATAAACATTTTGAATGGCAGCGTGTTGACTATTGCAAGCAATGTTAAATGTCAATCCGTGTGTCATTTTTACATCGTCTGCATTCGCACAGAAAATCACTTGATGCAGGTTTCAATGTTGATTCTATGATCAATGCACGATTCGCTTAGAAATGAGACACGGTTTCATTTGTTATGCACATGAAAAGCAAACTTTGATTCTAGCCTTTAATGCTCATGGTCAGTCCTAATGTTCGCTGTTTCATACTCATGAAATAATTCCACTGACACAGACTTGATCATTCAATGACATGCTTTGCTGTTTCCTACTGATGAGTTTTCTACACAGACGTGTTCATTTTGTGAGTTCAATGGTCGAGTGGTTGAACTAAGACTTATGCGTTTCTACAGGTCTTTATATTAGCTTTAAACACGACTGCAATCTATGAAAGTTTTGCCAACATAAAGTTGTTGTCATAAAGCTTCTTACACTACGGTTCATGCTTATGACTTTCATTTGAATGTCAGAAAGTTATACTATATGTTCATCTGTCTATGATGAGTGTAAACGTTGTCACAGTTCTCCTCTATTTCCCGTAAAATAGTTGTGACACTTTTGTGTTTCACTTCATCTAGCAGGTTGATTTTTATCTCACACATGCTTTGAGTGTTTCCTAACTCATATGCATTCGACTAACAACGTTACAGGTTGTTATGTGTATACTTGTATGCTGTCGATGCAGAGTGCAAACACGCTGTCTTTATTTACAAAACAGTCTACACACGCATTCAATTTGATAAAGGCAAACAACACATTTAGTAAAGCTGGTACGCTAACGAGTATGACTGCAGAAACATTTTAAGAAACTTTTTTTCAACGTTCGCTAAGTTTCACAACAACCTGTCAAAGACTTCTTACAAACCTTATTTCAACATTTGCGTTTAGACTTTTAAGCGAACATGTTCTTCACGTATTCTACACGAACGGTTAACGCATGTGATATAAATCCCTAAATCCAACCGTACAGGAGTCTACCCTTGGATTATGGACTTTTACGACCCACGCGATTCAATATCATGGAACTAGCTCTCACACACTCAACGTTTGTGACAACGTCTTGTTTTATAAAACATTCAACACTTACTATAAGACCTTTTAACACTGTGAAACAATTTACACAGTGCAGTAAAACATTCTAGCGCTGTGGTGAACACTGTTTTCATATAACATTCTAGACTCTCAGTCTCACTGCAGTAGAAAACTGATTTTAGTAAACCTGATGAAGCTAATCTAACAGTCATGAAGTTTGAACTTTCTAATAAGGGAACATTTGGCAACTGTCTTCAATGAAACTTTCTAACACTGTGAAAGTAAGTTACAAGACAATCTACACTGTGCAGTAAAGCCTTTTCGATAAAACTTTCTAGTGCTGTGATGAGTTCGCTCAGTCATAAAACTTCAGTGATCTAGTCTATCACTTAGGGCAGGTCAATAGCGACCGAACCTTTTTTGAATCAAGTCAAACGGACTTGTAGAAGCAAAGTTACAAGCCTTTAAATTTTTGAAGTCTTTTATGACCTGGAGACGAAGGCAATCTCCTGGCGAACCTCTAAGTCTGACGCCTTATCTGATATCAGCAATGAAATTTTCTAAGTCGGTTTCTTACAGAAACCCGGTTTTTCAGATTTCCAATGCTATCATCGGAGCTCCGGAGTTCACCTACCCCAATCCAGTCGGGAGGAGAACTGATGTCCACAAGCAGAGTTTCCACTTATATAGTTTGTGGCGATCAGCTGATGACGTAATACCCATCATCCAAAAACTTTAAACCCGTCTATCTCCGGTTCTACTGCTCCGATTGACTTCAAATTTTGAGTACCATGTTTTCTCGCTCTCCCCTTTCATTTAAGACATCCCTCGACCCTCTACGATGACCAACAGCCGAGCTGAAAAAACTCTCGTTTTTTCAAAAAGTTCCAAAATCTAGGAAAATGCACAAAAACTCGATTTTTAACCGGCTGTCATTTGGAAACGAATTCTTCCACACATCTGAAAAGAGTTGATCCTAGAGAACAAAGTGCCGTCTTGCCCCTAAAAGAAACCCGAGCTCTTCATTCACTTCCAATCCTCCGCTATTGACCGCCAAAGGTGACCACATTTTAACATTTTCAGGAAAAAATCTCATGTGGAGATCCAACTTTTCAACTTTTTCTCTCCGATTGACTTGAAACTCACCCTCTAGATGCAGAATGGCACGCTGATTCCAAATCTGGTCTCTGTTTTCCCGTCCGAGGCTTGGTTCACCCGCTGGAGCGATTTTCATAAAAATTCTAACTCTGTCGTTTCCACCAAGGTGCCAAATTTTCAATGACGTCTCACCTCTAAACGACGGCAGATAGGAACAAGCCGTGTTTTCCACTGAATTTTTCTCATTCTTAGCTTTCAAACGAGCTATTGCACGACTTTCTACGATCCCTACAACCAAAGTTGGAAGATCGTTGCCGAGGGGGGGGGGCAGAAATTTGTCTGTCCGATTGAGCTGGGAAGAAGTTACTAGACCCAAAATTTCACGTAGATTCCGAATTTGCACTCCGTTTTCCCATCCGAGGTCTCCTTCATGTCGAAAAATGGACTTTCTCATCCCAAAACATCCAAAACCTGACTTTTCCAACTCTGACGTTTTCCTGCCATTTTCCTCCCTAGACCCAGGAAAATAGGACCAAACTCATCTTTTCACTGCATATTTCTCATTCTTAGCTTTCAAATGAGCTATTGCACGACTTTCTACGATATCTAACACCAAAGTTGGAAGATCTCTCCGATTGAGCTGGAAACATCCTAACCCAACATTTCACGTAGATTCCGAATCTGACCTCCGTTTTCCCATCCGAGCACTCCTTCATGCCGAAAAACGACTTTTCTCATCCAAAAGCCACCAACATGCACCCTTTCCACACTCTATCCCTCCCACATTCCTATCACCTTCCTTTCCTTGCTGGAAAACTCCTTCCTTCCAGAGGGGGGTAGGGAGCCGTTTCCTCCTCTAGGACCCATCTTTCGATTACATCCTTGGCCACCTCCCTTCTTCCTTCCTTCCAGAGGGGGGAGGCTGAGTCAGCATGATGACTCAGCGATGACTCATCACAGCACCGCACTGCACTTGAATTTGCCACTTGAATATTTGCACACCAAATCTACGAATTCTGATCAAATATTTTCCGCTTCTTCTTCTCTTTTCAGGATACAAGCATATGCGCATTGCTACTCTCGTGGATGAAACCTTTTCGCAATCACCCAAACATTTCATATTTATATGAACACCGCTCTTTGATTTTCTACAAAATGCGATTCACAACAATTGTATCTTTCTGAAAAATTATTTTACCCAAGCTTGAATTCAAATGGCCTGTGAACGTCCGACTCAATTTCATTTCTCCTCATACTAACCTTCTGAATTCTATTACTCATCACTTCAATCAATTCATCTGTATTCAAAATGCTTACAATGGTTTTGGAGAAGAGGGTTCGAATCCCTCCCTGGGCATCCTAAATCTTACTCTTGGCAATATTGATGCATTCCCCCAGCGGCATCACTCCAAGACCATTGTTTTCTCTTAATGTCTATTTATAAATTTTCCATAGCCAGTGAAAGTCTCAGAGCGGTTTGTGTAATAGCCTTAACTCAAGCGGCTCGTACGTCGTAGCCAACATAGAGACTTCTGACATCAGGTACACCGCTAAGGAATTAAATTAGGGTATGAGTAGAACTTGCTTGCGACTGATCGACTTCGTCATTTTAGTTTCAGAAGATCGCGTATGCTAATTTGCAACACCAAAAATGCTTCTCTCAAAACGACAAGTTATAAATGAGTATGTTAACCACCTTTCAGAAAATAAGTCTAATTCTTTTTCAACAACATTCTAACAAGGTTGCCTCTGCGTGTCATGCGTAACAAAAAGTGATTGTTCTTTCTAATATCATTGTTCGCTGCACGCATTTACACGTGCTCTGTTTTCATCAACATCTGCAGGACAAAACTGAATACAATCACGCTTCATCATTTTCAACCAGCACGTGTGGCAGATGATACTTAACCGAGTTCTGATGAATCTGACGAATAACACAGTATTCTGCTTGCTGGCATTTTCAACTTCACTGATTATATTTACATTTAAGTTTCTGTTTTGGGGACGTTCTTTTTTAGGACTTCAAGCTTTGATTCATTCAGAGCCCTATCAGACAAGTTCATCACCCATCTAGACTTATCAACAACTGAGGAAATGAATGATGGGAAGTAATTTCACGCATGTTTATTCTCATCTGGTGAAATCTGTGATCGTTCAGTTGATTTCCTACTGAGTTCAACTACAAAACAACAACTCTACAAAAATTTAAAGCAATGAGGCTACAATGATCTCCGAAATAGCCTATGACTTTTTTTTACGAAAGACTTATGATGCTTTTTATGGATGGACATGAGGAACTATGCATGACCTCTAAAAGTCATCTTCGGGATCTAATTTTTTTCGATGAAGTTCACACGCTGACTGCAAGAAAATATGAGGGTGGTCCGGCAGATCTGAGATGATTGGAATAAAAACTGACTCTAAGATCGTAAATCGTTAATACGTATCACATTTATATATGTTTCAAATTGTAGACATTGAAATCTGAAATGAAGTTCCACATAATTACGCCTGTCTCATTAAAGCGTGTTTTCTCAGGTAGATGTACATTTTCTACCTTAGTATTTCCATTTATAAACGTGTTTGCTGAATGGTTGGCTGTATTAACTACGGTTAGTCTACGCACAAAATGCTGATTATTAAACATACCAGAAGACTTCGTTAGAAGTGGTGACTTTGCATTGGTACTTTTGAAATATTGCGTAATTCAATTAAAACCAAATCGATGCTCTTTTGCTCCTATTGGAAGTCAGTCTATTTGTATCGGAGTTGAAAAACTCCGCTCCGGTGCTACAGGAGTTCGAATACAATCACTGACTCTAGAGCTGCACAACAGCCTCTGTTGAGTAGCCAAGGGAGGTTTGGTTCTGACGAAATGATAGTCCTAATTACACAGTTTGGATCTGTAGGCTAAATATGTCAGTGATTAAAAAAATCAGATTTTTTGAAATATTCTGCTAGACTTATAGTTTTCATGTACGTTGAGATCTGCGTAGCATGCTGCAATTGAGAAATACCGTTTTAAGTGCCTATGAAAGTGCGTTTTCAAGGATATGCCTATAAATAAAAGGTTACTTACTTATGAATTATATCTTACGTAACAAAGTTAAGCTTTCATTCATTACAGGATCGACCCAAAGGCATTGCTTGTAAATATTTGCGATGATTCCCCAAGATGTTATGTTTTTGGAGACAATGTTTTCGAGTCGGAGTCCTATCATGTATTGGCATTAAAATAGCATCTGTTAGCTATAGAAAATAGCACCTATTTTATCGAAAAGGCATTTGATTTTGAGATAGAGCTAGTTCTTCCTAGCCAAATATTAAAGAAACCACATATTGCCATCCTTAGGCTATAGATAATAAGTATAATAACTGAGTTTACCTATTTCGAATTTGGCTTCATCCCCCAAGACAACATAGAATTAGGCTAGGCATCAAGCCGCGCTACTGACACCAAAATATCAGTAATTCTATGCCAGCATCATTAACGGAGCTGTTGAAAACAATTATGATAATTATGCAGAATGTGAGACATCACGAACTCGTCGAACAACACAGTCCCAAATGTGACTGAAAGGTTGTTTTGTGCACCAATCATGGGTAAAATCGTCATTGGAAAATTTTGACAAACTATCAGAAATCATTGAATCAAGTGCTGATAAATGGCTGTCATCACTGCACAAGAGTGTAGAACTTGTGCAGTTTGGGCTATGCAAAGCCATTCCTCATCAACCCGGAAGCTGTATGAAAATCGAGATGAGTGCGTTTCTCCAATAAGCGGGTCAACAGCAATTGCTTTTCATTGGTTCATCATAGACAATACAGCTCAGATCAATGAATCTTGGCGGTAGAATGGATCAAAGGAAAATAATGCAGGACTGGAAGGATCTCCCTGCTGAATTCCGAATTGCATATCTAGTGCGCCGTAGTCATAACTTGCACTCTGAAGACTAACACGTGTCGACCTAGGCCTACCCGCTAGATCGTCCCTTCTTCGCTGCTCCTATAAAGAGGTAGCGAAACTGGGCTCAGATTGTCAGTCGTTGTATCATTACTCCCAAAAGCACCAGAGTGGAGCACTACACTCCGATACAAATACACTGACTACCGATGAATGATCTAGTTTGAGGCCATTCTAGAATTCTAAACCCGCTTATTCACTTTCAAAGGGGCTATTCATGAACCAAAATTCTATCACCAGAAAACTAAATCCGTTCAGTTCTGCCGACAGACTTTTAGTTAACTATCAACCCCAAATATAAGACATCCCATCAAATTGAGCTAAACACATGAGTGTACCGGCACGGGAAATTGACCATACATAGTACTTGAATGATAGTAGCCTACTTAGGAAAAAAAAATAGTGCTATGAATACATAAACGCTGTATGTGTGGTCATTCTAATACATCAAGTCAAGTACGTCTTTCTGACGAGTTATTGACTTTCTTCGACCTTCAAACGTAAATACAGCGCTCATCAGCGTTGTCCCAAAGCGGTGTCAAGATGTCTGTAATCATGTTCGGAGTGCCCCGACGGAGAGCCCAAAACCGATTGAGCTCAAACTTTGTTAACGTATTCGCTTGATGTGGATTCACAAGACATTTAGCTTCGATCTTGTCGTATCTGGAATTGCAGCTTGTTTTAATTTGATACATTTTAAATGCCTGGAGTACCAGCTGTTGTTACCTAGGATACTTTAAAATTCATAATTTTGTATCTTATCGCTCAGGTCCTACTGTACGGCATGATGTACTTATCCTTATCTGACTTCAATACAATTTAACTTTTACATTTACAATAGACTGGATTTTACCTTATGGGATTTATGGTTCATACAGTACAAGGCCATTTACTACTACTACAAATTACTACTCGGCATTACTAAGCTGGTCACTACATTTTGGCGACGAAAATTGTTACGAACCTACAAATTTCTACAAGTTACACATATTTTGTCAGTATTACTGCAAATTGCAAGGATCTCCGGTCTGTGATAAGTACAAACTTTTTCATTACTACATAGCTACTTACTTATCTACATAGTTTACATTTTCTGCATATCATCAAATTTTCTCAGTATTTTCAACATGTCTTCAGGTCCTACCATGCGTATAGAACCTTTTACTAGACAGTGTGACTTTTTGATATGGCTAAAAAAGTTTGAAATGCTTTTACGTATCACTAATGTTGAATCTGAAAAGAAAGTTGACTATTTACTAACAAACTTAGACATGCAAATATTTGAGTCAGTTGTAACTGCTTTTCCCAACACTGACAACTACGATGATATTGTGTCTTTTCTTACCGAGCGATATTCTACACATGACAAATTTTTGAATCGAATTGAATTTTTTGAAGTGACGTACTCAGGCTCTTTTGATGAATATGCATCGAAGCTGCAAATGCTTTATGAAAATTTTAGTACTGCATCTGTACGTGAAGATATTCTTATTGCAAAATTTTTGACTACGATTCCGAAATCTCTGAGCAGTGAATTGCGCATCAGAAGACCAAAAACTCTCTCTGAATGTGTCAAAATTTGTAATTCTTTGAAATCTGTTCAAACGTCTTTGTCTACTCAGGTTGTGTCGCAAAGTCGCACAAATTCGTCAACAAGTAAATTTAATTCAAGTAAGGTTGCGAATGTTTCAAATACAAGAAAATGTTTTAGGTGTGGATCGAATTCTCATGTTGCATCCGACTCTAAGTGCCCTGCTAAGAACGCACAATGTAATTTTTGTAAAAAGAGCGGACATTTTGCATCTGTTTGTACACAGAAATCCAAAAACACTAGCAATGAACGTCAAGCTAGTAGTCAATCAAAGTCATTTCACATACGAACAAATGAAATTGAATGTTTTTCCAACAACTTGTCTCCTCGTGTCAAGAAGGCCACTGTTTCAATGAACGTCACTACTGACAACAACGCAGATGTTAGTGATACTTTTATGGTTGATTCTGGATCAGACATTTCCTCCATGAATCTTTCATTTTATGAGAAGCATTTTTCTAGAGACCTGCTTCCACTAACTGATGCTGTGCTCAAAAATTTTGATCACTCTCGCGTGAAAGTTGTCGTAGGAATTTTGAAGGATGTTTGTTGCTACTTGAATGGAAACTCTGCCTACATTGACTTTGTCATTTTGAGCGTTGATCATCAACCTGTAATAGGTGCAGATGCAATTTTTCACCTTGACATTACCGTAAAGCGTGGTCAAAGCGCTGAGCTTGTTGTTTCTTCTGGAAATGCTGAGCTTTTTACCTGTTCTGTAACTCGCACTGAAAATCCAAGAAGTAATACTGTTTCTTCTTTGCCGAAGTTGAAGGGTTTTCAATTTTATATCCAGCTGAAAAATGATGCTCCGTCCTCTCTTGTACAAAAACAGAGACGTGTTCCATTTGCTTTACAATCAGCAGTTGAAAATGAAATTAGTAAACTGTTGCAAGATGATGTCATTGAAGAAGTCGACTCCTCACTGTTCCTTTCTCCAATTGTTGTTGTACCAAAGGCAAACAACAAGATAAGACTTTGTGTTGATTATAGGAAAATCAAACCAGCACATTGTTGTTGACCAGCATCCTCTCCCTACTGTTGATGAGATTTTTGCTAAATTGACTGGTGCAAAATATTTTTCCAAGTTAGACTTGAAAGCAGCTTACCATCAGCTAGAAATCAGAGAAGATTCTCGTGATTTTACTGCGTTTACCTCGCACATAGGTCAGTTCAGGTACAAACGCTTGCCGTTCGGACTAGCAAATGCACCGTCGGCCTACATGAAAGTGATTTTTACCATCTTGAGAAACTGTCAAAATACTGTCAGCTATCTTGATGACATACTGATTTTTGGAAAATCACCTGGAGAACACGATGGCTGTCTCAAGTCAACCTTGGACCAATTACGCTCTTACGGTATGACTTTGAATGATGACAAGTGTGTCTACCGTAGGACAAGTGTGCCATTTTTGGGTCGAATGCTTGGACCTCAAGGAATCTCGCCTCTTCCAGAGACACTTGAAGCAATCATGGGTGCTCCAGTTCCTCATGACAAACAATCATTACGCTCTTTCATGGGTCTGATAAATTTTTACAGAAATTTTATTCCGAATGCTGCATCTATTTGCTCATCCTTATATGATTTGTTGCGCGAGAATGTAGCTTTTCAATGGACCGAACAGCACCAAAGTGAATTTCAAAATTTGAAAGACTGCTTGTCTGATTTTGTTCCACTGGCGTTCTTTGATTGCGACATTAGTACTCCAACATTTCTTACCACTGATGCATCCGGCTACGGCATTTCTGCTGTTTTGTCACAAAAGTGCACTACTACTGGCAAAGAGCGGCCTGTCTATTTCCTCAGCAGAAAGTTGTCAGACACTGAAAAGACTTATTCAGTCTCCGAGAAAGAATTTCTTGCTGTACTCTGGGTACAGAGCGTCTTCACCAGTATTTGTACGGAAGACATTTTCTGATTCGGACAGATCACCAATGCTTAAAACAATTGCTTTCGAACTCCTTTGATGGTGGGTCTGCACCGTGCCGTGTTATTCGCTGGGCAGCAAAGTTGCTACAATATAACTTTGAAGTTCAGTATATTCCAGGAAAGCAAAATGTCGTTGCTGATGCTTTGTCACGAGTGCCGTCTCAAGAAAAAGACTCTAGTATTGAACTCTTTTCTGTGTCATTAGGTCAAGTCAACAACAGTCCTATCTCATTGCAAGAGCTCACGAAGGCAACCACAGATGATGATGTTTTTCAAGAATTGATTGCTACGATAAATAATGGCTGGCCTCAGCGTGCTTCATTGCTATCATCTACTTTAGCAGGCTTTTGGAATGTGAGAATGGACTTGTCGGTGATCGATGGTGTAGTATGTCGTGGTGACAAGTTTGTTATTCCACCACTGCTTCGTGATCGATTGTTTCAATTGCACATGAAGGTCACATGGGCATTTCTAAGTGTAAATCTCGCATACGTGAATTTTACTGGTGGCCCAATTTGAATTCGACTGTTGAATCACAATTGCGCTACTGTAGTTGTTGTCATGAACCAACTCGTGAATCTCCAGTGCAAGTACCGAATTACGTTAACAAACCTTGGCACCAGATTGCTATTGACATCAAGGACCAAGCTATGATGAATCCCACAGACCATATTACATCATTGTTGTGATTGACTGTTACACTAAATTCATGTCTGCACGTGTATGTAGTTCTACAACTTCTGCAAAAGTGATCGAATTTTTGAGTAGCTTGTTTTCACTATTTGGTCAGTGTACTATGTTGACATCTGATAATGTACCACAATTCATTTCACTCGAATTTTCTGATTTTTTTCGAAACCGAGGTGTGATTCATAGGCGCTCTTCTGTCTATAACCCACAAAGTAATGGGGTTGTTGAACGAGTCAACAAAAATTTGAACAAATTGATCAATGCAATGTCTGTCGTAAGTGCCTGTAAATTGCAACTAAGTATTGACAACTATGTACAAAATTATAATGCAACCATACATTCTTCAACTAACAAAATGCCTTCAGAATTAATGTTTGTGTATAAAGTGAAGACTAACTTGAACATTATTGTACCAAATGACGATGCCAACACAAAGGCGGGCCAGAACTTACGTCTGAAAAGTGAAGCAAATGCTCAATATGCGAATGAACGCAGACGACTACGTAGTACGAACATTTTTCAAGTGGGTCAATATGTTGTGACGAAAAAGGGGCAAACAAGGAAATTAACAAGGCAAGTCGGCCCTTTTACTTTCAAGATGAACGACGGCTTCTGCATCAACACAAGAAACATTTTACGTAAAGCAGAGCCTCTAGACAGTGACTTTGAAGTGCCATTCATACCAAAATCAGAGACTTCTACAGAACGGCTTGATGAAAGTGCCGATTTACCTTTTGACAATTTACTGACATTACCGAGTTCTGAACCTTCACCACGTCGTTCAACTCGGGAGCGACGTCGACCGTCGTATCTTCGTGATTACTGTACCAAGTAATCAATGTTACTCTGTTAATTTTTTATAATCAGATTTCTAAAAGCGATGGTTGTAGTGAAGCCAACTTTGTAAATATAGGCTGGACTGAGTTGTTTTCTTCGCACGCATATTTGTAGATACAGTTCTTTTTATATCCCCTGTAAGTTGAATCCTTTTCGATAAAGGAGGGAAAATGTCATATCTGGAATTGCAGCTTGTTTTAATTTGATACATTTTAAATGCCTGGAGTACCAGCTGTTGTTACCTAGGATACTTTAAAATTCATAATTTTGTATCTTATCGCTCAGGTCCTACTGTACGGCATGATGTACTTATCCTTATCTGACTTCAATACAATTTAACTTTTACATTTACAATAGACTGGATTTTACCTTATGGGATTTATGGTTCATACAGTACAAGGCCATTTACTACTACTACAAATTACTACTCGGCATTACTAAGCTGGTCACTACAGATCTCCGCCTCATAAAATAGTTCAGACTGATTATATTTTAGATAATAAGAATGTTATTCGTTCATTTCATCGTGACGTGCAACAACTTATACTGACCTAACTCTTGCATTACCAATAGAAAAAGCACAAAAGATTACCTAGTGACTACTTCAGAACAAGAAAAGCAATATTAAAGAAATAATGACTGATCATACATTTTCCAGTTTGACTGATAGTATATTTTTCAAATTACCTAGGCACAGTATTTCTGAATGGGCTTCAATGTGGCGTCATGCAAAATAAATCCTTTTTCTTTAGATAGTAGCATGATGCTAAAAATATATTTCCGTGTCATTTTCATCATGACTTCGACAAAGTAGCCATCCATCACTCATCACTTTTCCGTATGAATGCCATGATATCTAATACTTTTTTGGAGTCAGTTCCCTATTACTTCGATGTCATTATATCAACTTTTAGAAAATTATTTCAATCAGGAAAATTTGTGAGCAATTGAAACCGGGTAATTATAGAAATGAATGAATGAATGAATGAATTTTATTGGAGATTCAATGCATATATGAAACAGCTCTCCCTAAACATTTATAAAGTTTATCATACTACGAACGATTGAAATTGAAAACACAGAAAATTTTTTATATAGTCCATTTGAGAAATAACACTATTGCAATTTTGAATATATAACCAGTTGAACTATTGAGAATCACAATTTAAAATCATATCCACCATAAATCACGTAATTCAATGTAAATCAGTTTATTCCTTAGGAATCACAGCCATTAGCCACAGAGTCTATTAGCCACAGAAAGAGCTGAGTCAGCTGACAGTTTAATTCTTTGAATATTTATATTTATAATGCGTTTAGCTCATTTCAAGTGTGTTAAAAATCAAGTGGCTTTAAATAAATTCCTGGTAGAAAAGTAAGAATTGCACCACTAAACTTGCATCAATTTCTATAAAACTTCACCAATGTGCTTAATGGAAGTTTAAGACTTAAATGAAACCTTAATATCAAATCTTGTAATTTATTCCAACTACGGCTATTTTTTGACTTAAATTTCCTAGACTATTTGTTCTCGGAGCATCTTTATGTATGGGTCTGTCTATCGGCAATCTACCAGTGACTCTGAGGCATATATCGAATTGCCTACATGTAGGAGTATGATACATCTCTTTTACTAAGGAAATCTATAATTATCAAAGTTTCCGCCTAGTTGGGATGCTTATTAAAGCAAGTATTCATTCTTTTTGATATCCAACTTGTTTCATACTATATAGGTTAATGAGAGTGCGTTAGAGAAAACTCCCCAAGTTTAGGTCGATGCTTTCTTGAAAGTTAAGTACAAAGTTAAACAGGTCAGACGGGCCTTCGGCGTCCGTTACTTATATAGGAGTCATCTCGGTGGTATATAAATCGGCAAATTTTGACTGTTTTCAAAAGTGCTCAAATAATCTTTTGGAACACGGGAACGTAATCTCCGCAAGAAACTGAATCTTTTCATATAGAAATTTTCACTGTATACAGTTACTTTTTTGAGTCGACACTACCTACATATCTACTATATGATCCCTACTCTATAATCTATAGCAGAGCTCAGTCGTTTGATTATTATTGAGATTTAGCGAATTTGATGTACATCAGTGGCTGTCCTAGTAGCTGAAATGACCTTCAACAAACACCTGGTGTTCATATTAGTCTCATTGACCTAATAGGCACGGTGATTATTTGGACTTCTATGTTTCAAAAAATTAGAGTATTATGACTGTAAAGGTTCACGGAACAGGCGTATAAATAGAATTCCCTGAATGCCAAGTTGCAGTAACTGATTATCGATGACAATAAATCAATGTCTTGATGAAGGTGAAACATCTATTTTGAAGAGTGTGCTCGACAGATAATAATGAATGACTGCAACAGCTGTTTGATGAAAGAAAATAGATATTTTACACCAAATAAGTGTTTTAATGCATAAAAATTTAAATTCTCCGAGGCTGGAAAATCCCGCGCATATGCTCTGAAAATTATCGATGGTTTACTGCTGTCATTCCACGATTTTTTTAAAACAAGGGATGTTTTAGTCTGTTATGACGTCAGTTAACTTATATAAAAAAACTGAAGGTGTTATTCCTTCTCATAAGGGTGTTGAGAAAACTGGGTGAGTACACAGGCTTTTACATAATCGATACAGGCCTCAGGAAGTCTCAAGATTCGCCGACAACGTGATCACATCTGAGTGTGTCAGTGACATTGATTATCATAGTCTTTTTTTTGCTAGATTGTTTCAGTCAAATCTACGTTTTGACCTCTAGTTAATTCAGAAGTTTCTTCGCATGATTAGTAGGAAAGCTTCAACAAAGAAGCATTAACTGTCTAGTCGCTTCATCGAGAAATTGTTTACGTTTCATCTTGATGCTTTAATACTGCAATAACAGGACACTGATATCTTGAGTTTATCATATGTTTGATGGTGTCTTTCGGTCGAATTTTTGACTCATCACTAGAAAGGCCAAGGTGTGTTTTTTGACACCAAACTAACTGATCACATGTCAAAACAGGAGTAGATCGAGTCGAATCATGATTTGGCGTCCAGACATTTCTTGATTTGCTGTGCTAAGCATGTTGAATACACCTAAAACGACTTATGAATTTTTGGGGGTCCATGACAATACGTTCACCTAGAAAAACGTTCTCCTCACGCCTTGCTCGGTTACTGAAATCATTTGGTATACTACATTAGTTGGTACCGGTACTTTTAGATCTAGCAATGTAAACTCGCCGCATGGATACTGTCTCCAGTCTCTACGTAGCAATTAACTCACATTACTAAATTTTTTATAGGCAACAGAATAATTCATATATCCTTGTGCGTTACCAATACTAAGTAAGAGGTCGGTTTGTCGCTGATCTTCATCTGATGACAAAAAAGCTCGCGTAATTGTGTTTCTGCAACGTGAATAAAATGCTCGTGTTGGCGTTTCAACCATGTCACGTCATCGGTTCATTCACCCTCACGTTGAGGGCCTTTTATTTATATGTTCGAACAATCCTCGGGAATTACTCGGGAATCCTCGGGATTAACAGGTAGACTCCTATAAAAGAGGCATCATTAATGTATGCAATTTCGCAAGGGAGTTTCTCTTATTTTCTCTCGTTTCTCACGTTTTTCGTCCGCATTTTCTCTTCTGTCCGTTTTTTAAATACGGACGGAAAACAGACGTTTTTGATGCCATTATTTATGTATTTTGAATAAACTACTCATTATTTTTTGTCTATTGATTCAGATGAAGCCTCTATAAATCTTGGTTCATTCGGTAGCACCCGTATTTTGAGTTTGTATAACTCACTGAATAGTATTCTGGATAATTATTCAGTTATCAAGGTAAACGTTTTTACACTTACTTAAATGTCAGAAAGCCATGTCGAGTTGTATCACAGTAGAGATTTGAGGGGATATGTGGATACTTTTCTGACTCTTTTGTTGAGGTTCTTGTGTTTTTGAAAGACACATTGGAGACAATTCACAGATTTGAGATATTCTTTCAAAAGCAAGGGCCAATTGGTCATTCTTTCTTGAAGTAAAAGAACTTTTGACTACTTTGTAAAAATTCCAAAAGTAAACTGACTGATCTTCGGCGTCCAGCGCCTTCGTTGGTCGATCTTACAATAGCGTTACGGGTTCGACCGATAGCCTCAGTCAACAACACACCGGTTGAGAAAATAGACTGGGTTGTTTCAAAAATATTAACACAAGCCCTAAGTTTTGTTCCGGCACATCTAACTAAGACTGATGATCTAATTTTAGCTCTAGACAGTTTTGGTAGCATCAATAATAACCACGTATTTATTTCGCTTGACGTAAAAAACTTGTACCCAAGCATTCCATTAGCAGTGGGTATACAATATAATATTGAACATTTGCGAAATAATTGGTATAAAATTGAGAACTTTGGGATAAATATTGAAAACGTAGAAAAATTACTACGCTTTGTTTGCTACAATTATGAAATAAAGTACAATGATAAAATCTATAAGCAAATTAGAGGCGTTCCTATGGGATGCCATTTGGCACCGCCTTTTGCAATAATTTTTATGCATAAAATAGAAACTAATGCTTTAGAAAAGTTAAATTTCAACCCAAGTCTATACAAGCGATACATAGATGACATTATTATCGGTCCGTTAGAATACGATGAAGACCACTTCAGGTCAATTCGAGAAGCTTTCGAGTCTATTAATACTAATATCAAGTTTTCAATAGAAGCACCAAAACCACAAAATTGGTTACCTTTTTTGGATATTCAAATTCGCATAAGGGGGGAAATTTAGAGTACTCCTGGTATCAAAAGGAATGCCATTCGGGCATCGTTCTTAGAAAAGACTCGTTCTTACCTGCGCATGTAAAGTCTAACTATGTTAGGAATAGCATTAACACTATAAGCAAACGGTCCAATGACCCCGAACTCAGAAAAGAGAACCTTTCCAAATTTGAAAATATCTTAGAAAATAATGGCTACAACAAAAAAGATACGAATATAAGTATTTTAAGGAAGCAAAGTAAAGCACGTCAAGATGGGAATGTAAATTTCAAGCTACCGTATGTTACTGATCGCTGCAACCGTAAGGTTAATAAATTAATTAAGAAGTATAGCTTACCAATAAGTTTGACAAATGAGTATGGCTGTAATTCAGCGTCTTTTTTAAAAAATAGTAATAATAATAAATCTTGCGACTGTAGTATTTGTAAGGACTTAGTAAACAGTAAATATGCTTGTAGAGACCGCTTTGTAGTGTATCAGTACATATGTGTACATTGCGGAGAATTTTACATCGGCAAAACAGCGAGGATGCTAAAAGCGAGACATCAAGAACACAAAAGAGCTATAGAAAATAAAAGCATCACCAGTGCCTTATACCAACATCTGCAAGATAAACACAATGGAGAGGGCAGCATCGGAAATTTTCAGGTCGGTCTCATTAGCAAACTGTTCAACACACGAGACACAACAATAACAGAAGCCAAAGCAATCACATACTTGAAACCTACAATAAACAGGAAATATGAACTGCCACACTGACTTCACAATTAGACATGCATTCATACAGACATCACAATTCTTAATATCACTCACTCTTCATATATCTTCACAGGGCTTGCTTGGCCCGTAACGCTATTGTAAGATCGACCAACGAAGGCGCTGGACGCCGAAGATCAGTCAGTTTACTTTTTGGAATTTTTACTTTTGAATATTACTTCGACCTAAAACTACTCGGGGAGTTTTTGCTGCTATCGTTTCGGAAAAAAATCATTATGATCTCCCGTCGTCTGGTCAATTACGACTACTTTGTTATGTCGCTGCTGTTCTCCTCGTGTGGCAGAGAAACTAAGAAACAGAAAGTTCAAAGTTTTTGAACATATCGAAGATTATCTTATTAGAGAACCAAACTTTGGTCCATCAATGAATTTGACAAAAGATGATATCGACAAATCTCGACAAATTTTTATATCTCTGTTTTGAAAAATGTTATGCGTTATTTCTACTTTAATGATATGAATATACCTAATCAGTGGAAGTATTCATCATCTCAATTTTTTGTGAAAGAAAACAAAACGATCATCCCCTACGTGACATATGTTCTACTTCAACATAGGCGTGCTACATATATACTATACTTCATTTTCAAATATATGACTATACTTTTATCGTAACCTTGGGAGTTATACATTTTTCCTTTTGACGGGAAGATTGATCGTCATAGGCCTTACAAGTACCGGGTAATTACATAATCATTCTTCTCTGCTTTTGTGTCGGAATGTCTATGTAGTATTTCTAATTTTCAAAGGTAAAATCAGCGGTACTATAAGCTTCAGAAATATAAGTGTGTTCGTCCGTTTTTTATATTTTTTTGTGCTGGCAACCCTTGATAGATCAAATTGCCACGCAAAAGATGCGCGGCTTGTAGGATTTGAACCTACGACCAAGGTTGACTAGACCTGTGCTGTACCAACTGAGCTGCGATCCACTTATTCGATTGTGTCAATTGGCAGGATCAAACCCTTGCCACCACATTAGCTGTCATAGCAATTATAATCAATTCAATCATTTAAAATACTCAGAATTTTATGGTATCAAAATTGACACCAGGGTCTTCCCAGGTTGATCACAGTTTCGGTCTTTCTAGAGTTAAGCTGAATTCTGTCTTCTCCTGAGTTTAACGGGATGCCTGTCGTCATGTTAAGCATCGTCGCTTGTACACAGCAACCGAAAACAGAATTGATGATGACGTCATCGAGGACAGGTGCAAGGAAGATAGAGTGATAGATACTGGCTTACATGGATAGCAGACTGCAACGAGGCGCTGAAGTGTAGGCTACTCTAGGACGTATTGGAATCATCACGTGTGCTCTTTTTATGCGATATTTGGAGGGAACTCATTAGTCCGATGGCAGGCCTATAAGCAAAAAGGGCATATATGATTGTGTGTCGTTCTTAAATCTTAATTGAATTTCTTAAAAAGTGGGAACCGGCAATTCCAACGGAGATTTTGTTTTGTAATTCGTTTTTTGACCTTAGGTTTATCAGTGTTGATATGATTGTCGATAACCGAATCAGGATGCCCGCTATCAGCTATTGCGAATTCTGTTTTGATGGAAGTTACAGCATCCAAAAGATAATTGTGGAAAGAACAATTTCGGTGGGCTCCAAGATTTTCAAATGTTATAAGGTTAATTTTCCTGGGCAGTGACACATGACTCGGATGTGAAGTAGCATATGACCGCTATGCAAAGGTTTTTGAAAAAGGTTTTACAGAAAGGTTAAATTATTGTGAGTCTTTAAAAGGTGAGTCGTATGTGATAAAGAGATTCTCAAATATGACTAGGTTCTTCAAATGTAAAAGCAATGTCACTAATGACAGGTATTAGCTCTTAAAAGAAGTGAATTGGAGGGAGTTGCAAATGCATCATCAATGTATGTCCTTTCCCAACATCTATGTATCATTAATGTAAACTTTCCAGGAAATTTTTTTGAAGATAGTAAATTCAACATCAAACCTATGAATTATAGCAAGAAGCGGGAAAAGATTGTTGCCATAGCTAAGCCGGAAATTTAGTTATAGCATCAATCACTAAAGAAAATTGGATCAGAAATGAAAACTAACTCGATTGTTGGAAATCATTTTTTCATTTATATGAAGCGATTGCAGCTTTGTTAAGATGGTTTTGTGTGTGTATGTTTTATTGAAGATGCTTACAGAGAACTCATTCTTGGGGTCTGTCATTGGAATAGAACCATGCAGATTAGCAGTGTCAAGATAGCCGAAGAACATGTGTGACTAGAAGTAATAATTTTGCAGCATAAGAAATGCACGGGAATGTGTCTTTAGTGTGTAGAAATATGTTAAAATAATTGCTGAAACGTGCAGCAATTAATAGATATATTTAATACGAAATTGAGGAAGTTGAGCTGTTCGAGGAGAACTAGGCCCGATAATTTTTTAGCGATTGTGCTTAAGAAGTGTACTCTGTTGTTTACTCCTTCAATTATCTATGGCTGCTGTTTATGGCAGATATCCTTCTTGTAAAGTTGCCCACTTTGTCTCTACTACAAAGAAGGGAGATAAAAATGATCCAGGCAATTATCGTCCATTGCATCACTTCTCTGTCAGTGTCCCACAGAGTTTTTAAATATTTTTTATTATAATTGTTAGATTTTGCGTGTCTTTCTTAAATAGTGTGTCTTCAATTTTGTTATGTCCACCGATTATGCATACTGAGCAAAATAAAGTTATTATTTATGTTTTTGTGAATTAGTGCAGGTACCTACTAATCCATATTGACCTTAGTAATCCAATCCACTCTATCTCTCTGATGAGGAGAGAGAAGGACTCTGTCCTTCTTTCAAATGCCTGAGGTACATTTCAGTCAATAGTGACTCTATTTTTTTTTGATATATGCTAATCTTTCCCTATTATAAATATAACTTTTGAGGCTGTGCATCTTAAATGTACAGGACCGCGCTTGGTCGGGTTTGAGCGTCCAGGATGAAGCGGTCGAAACGCGATCGTCCTGACCAAGTTCCTGTTGATGACCTCATTAAAAATAGTCAAATAATTTGTATGCATATTTTGTAGAATTTTATTTCACGTTTTAGCTTAAGGAACTAACATTAATTCTCTTACACACCTGGTAGATTTTAGATAGCGCAATCCCGCTGTGTTAGCTAGATCTGGTATTTTGATTTGAAACAGACCTGTCCTCTTATCATCTGAATGGGCAGACTGTTAATAGGATCTTTTCAATATATAAGTGATAAACATAATTTTGAACAGAACGACTTACTCGCCAATACATTAGATATGAGGAGAGGAGAAACGTTGTTTGTCCTTCTAGTAAGCATTATTTAAAATTTTTAGACATTTTAGGATATAAAAATTTTCTTTTAAATCATATTTTGTACCTATTGAAAATTAACTAGTCACTAGCTTGTTTTGTTTTTTTTTAAATTTTGTTACCTTGACGCACTTTGCTACGTTGAAATGATTCCACTCTTCGTGTTTCCTGTTTCCTATCACAGTCAGAGGTCTTTTAGCCAACGTCTAGACCAGGATGGAGTAACATCGAACTGACTTACTATTGAGTCTGACTTACAGAGAATTATGTCTTGATGTCACTACAAACGAGTCATGTCAATTCTGATTATTCATGTCAACCAAGTCAATTCGTTTTTCATAGAAGCGTGCCCAAGACAGCTCTATCATTGCTACGGCGGGTCATTCCTTTTGAGTAGAGAACAGCATTTCTTTGCTTGGTGTGACACTGTCTGACTCTTTAGGTGGGTCAGTTAACGTCCCCCAAGTTGACCAACGAGCTTCTCAACGTCTAGGTATTGTTTCGAGCTCGTGGCTGCTTTGTTTTGTTCGTACTGTATAGGGCTCAGGCTTTGCTAGGTTTTGGCATAGAGTTTTGCGCACAAGTTTGGTCACCAGGTCCTCAGAGCAGCTTGGATATACAAGTACTTGGTCGTTTTCAGTCCAAGACAGTTCGCCCGATAGATGATGCAAGTCTCATTTCAGATTTGGTGTCACTTGGACAACGCTGAGCAGTTTCCTGTTTTCCCTCTTCTATCGTTGTTATCACGGTCTTTCTTTTGATGAACTTGCTTCTGCTACTCCCCGTCCGCGGTCATTTACATGCATATAAGAAGGTGACTACTCAAATTCATACTTTGTTGCTAATCCTTGTTGTCAGACTGAAAATTTTAGGACTGAAAATCCTTCTGTCATGGAGCAACTAGGTTATGGAATAGGTTTCTTTTGGAGGTTCTTCTAGTATTCATGAGAGTCACCAATATACTTCCATTAAGTTCAATGGAGAGTTGATAATTTGAAAGTTTTTCGTCTGTTATGATTTTCTGGATTTTTTTTTGTCTTTCTCACTGTTTCATTTTTAAATCCTACGGGTCGTACAGTTATTGCTAGTAACTTTTTTCTACTACCGTATTTTCAATGATTGAGAAGTCATTATTTCGGATTTCTCCATCTGTTTAATTCACACTCCACAGTAGAATACACAAGCTTTCGATGGCAATTCTAATAAAAAAATGAAAATTTCTTAATTTTCATCACATGATTAAGGTGTGCCGAGAGCTCGTGTATTTTACTGTGGAGTGTGAATTAAACAGATGGAGAAATCCTAAATAGTGACTTGTCAATCATTGAACACATCTGGAAAAATATTCAGCATATTAAGACAACGTATTTTCAATGTTCCTGTTATTAGCATGCTTAGTTATGCACGTATGAGTTATAGGTATGCATTCATTACTACACTGCTGCATAATTCCCTTATCATCCCCAGTTTTCTTCCTTCGTTTATCTGCTTCTTTTCTTTTGACATTCTGCTGAGGGACACACTTGGTGTATAGGCACGTCATCTGAAGTTATATTCGGATTCCTTTTATAAACGAAGCGCAAGCAAGAAAAGTTCGTTCTGAGGTACACAAAATTCAAATTTTGAATGTAAAACCTGTTTTCGTAACTGTCAATAAGTCAGATAAAAAAGAAAGAAGAATCAATTCCTTGTAAGTCTTCCCTTTGTAATAATAGTCATATTTGTTATTCGAAAAATGTTTGTAAGATCACACGTTATAAATGTAATGATGATGATATTGGTAAAGCACAATGTACCATGAGAAAGAGAATCCAAGAACATTTTTATTGTAATAACAACCTCGTTTACCAGCATTTTTTATCAAAACATCGATTTCCTCCATCTGTCAATGACATAAAAGTAGAAATCTCACAACGTAATTAAGTAAGTAAGTAAGTAAGTAATCGTTTATTGTTCCACTACAATGATTCGGTGGACACTTACAATAGAACAGTAACAGTAACATCGATGTCAATATACATTCATACACAGAATGAGAAGTCAATGGTTAATGAGGTACATAAAAAGGAAGGACAAGAAAGCTTATTTACAAAATCTGATAAAAGATCTGCTGAAGCGTACTGTTCTAGCGAGAGGTGGACACAAGACCGAGCAACTGCGTGAAGACATCTCTCTCACTGGGCGGATCAAAAACAAATCTCTGAGGGGGTGGGATGAATCTAAACTTATAGTGTCAAACAATTTCTCACAGGTACAGTTCGCAGATTGAATAAGCGAAGAGTTCACAGAATGAGACAGTCCAATAATGCGATATACGCAACGTTCAATACGCAATAGGTCATTCAACAAGTACTGGGGTGCATTGCAGAAGCATGCATAGGCATACGTCATGATGGAACGTATAAAAGCCTTGTAACATTTCATCATTAATGCTGCAGAACAGCCTGCACGATGCAGATTGCGAATAATAAAAATGCGCTGTGAAGCCTTCCTCACAATGTGTTGAAAGTGCAAAGTCCACTTCAGGTCATCAGAAAAAATAACACCAAGGTAAGAAAAAGAATTGACTTTCCTAACAATCGTGTCACCGAGACGCACTGCGTTTGTTACCAAAGACGATTTAGTTATGATATCCGTAACAAAACATTTTGAAAAATTTATTTCCATAGAAATAGAATTAGCCCAGTTGATAATGTTGTCACACTCTAGCTGCAAATCATCATCACCAGAATTTCTGAGAAAATGGAGTAATAGAATATCATCAGCATATTGTATGACAGATGAATTCGAGCACACCGGGGTTAGACTGTCAGTGGACAAGGCAAATAATACGGGTCCAATGACGCTTCCTTGGGGAACGCCACTGGGAAGAGACATCCAGTTAGAGCATTCGCCATTAATGGAAATACGTTGACGGCGTTCTTTCAAAAAATCAACAATCCAATTTACAACAAACGATGGGACGGGAAAAGTTTTACATGCACGAATGATGACATCATGGTTAAGTCTATCAAATGCCTTGGACATGTCCACTGATAATAGCCTCACTGCGCCTGATGAGGGATCAAGATGTCTCAAAATTTCATGCTGAACTGAGACTAGAGCACAAGACGTACCCGAGCCCGAGCGAGGAATGAAGGCGAATTGAGACTTACTGACCGAGTCCCTGATGAAGGGGATAATCAGGTTCTTGGATACCAGACGCTCAAACACTTTCGACATCGTAGACAGAATGGATATTGGACGAAAGTCAGCAAGTGAATTAGGCTTGTTGCACTTTGGAACGGGATAAACGTTTGCTTCCTTGAATGCAATTGGAATCACTCCAATTTGTAGAGACCAGTTGAAAATCATTGTAATAACCGGAGCTAGAAATGCTGAAAAGTCTCGGAAAATCCAAGATGGAATACCATCAGGACCGCAGGAGCACTTTGAGATTCGAGCTAATTCCGCTTCGACTTCCGAACAGGTGAACAAGATAGGATCACAAACACTCGAATCAACAACGTAGTCAAACGATGAGGATGCGTCGTAGGTTGAGGAGAAATACGAGCAGAATTTATCAACAGAGAACATATCGGAATTGGCATGCTTGGTGAAGCGAGATACGGTTTTCACTGAGCTCCAGAGTCTTCTCATATTACCAGACTCAACTGCTTCACTCAAGTATGACTCGTAGAAATTTGCTGTGAGTGGAAACTTCATCCTTTAAGCGATAGTATTTTTCCCACTGGCGCTTGTGAAAAGCGCGATCACGATCATCTATAAGACGCTTCAACGAAGGCTTGCACCATACAGGATCACTTGAACGAATCCTTATCGTTTTCTCTGGGAAGCAAACAGCTCAAACAGAGACTTATGGAGCAAGTTTGTCGCATCATTAATTGTGGGGCACGATGCAACAAGGGCTAGCCAATTAGTTGAAGTCAGATACGTGGCAAACAAAGCAAAGTTGGCCTTTGTATATTTGCGAATTTTCCTCTTAGTGACTGTAGAAGGGACATGAGTTGACGAAAACCACTTAACCACGTTGTGATCAGAGCTACCCAACGGAGGTAGACATAAGGCAGCTTGATATTCACTAAAGTTCACAAACAGCTGGTCCAGAGTATGATTGCCTCTAGTTGGGAAGGTTACGATTGGAGTCAGAGAAATCAAATCATAATGTCCTCTCAAGTCGTTAAAATCGCCCGTAACTACCATGCGAATGTCTTCCCCGTAGGTAACATGAAAATGATCAGCGATTTCAGTAGGGGAAGTAATCGCTTCTTGGTGGGCTGAGGCATTATTCCAATAAGGATGATAGATGCAAATCAATGAAAGATTCATTTCTTTGATATATAGGCCCAATAATTCAGTGGCTGAATTGGTGGGTGTTATAATGGAATGAATGTCCAGGACTGTAACCGAGTAGCTTGAACGAATGTAGCATGCTACTCCACCACCTACACCATTAGGACGATCACAGCGAAAGAGATTATAGTTGCATAGGGAGACGGAATTATCAGGGATCGCATCATTGAACCAAGATTCAGTTATTACACAAGCGTCTGGTAGATGCTGATCAACCATCACAGTGAAGTCTTCAAATTTATTGAACAGAGACCGGGAATTCATCACCAGCAAATTGGGTTGACGATTTAAACGATGAGGGGATCGCTTGACAATCGGACGACATTTCACAAGGAAGCGATGATCGGATACTCTGTTTACGAACGCAAAATTTGTGAGAGATATTTTATCAAAACCAAAAAGACCTGGAATGAATGTTATATATAGCAGAATGTAAAATGACATCTTTTGTCTACCATTCATCATAGTTTTCAGCTTGCAACTCATCTTGAAATTTTTTCTGTGGTATACTGTCAAAAATATTTTCCTTCTCTTATTGCTCCGTTACAGGTAGCTGCTGTTTTATTGAGTTGACCGACGTAGTCGAAAGCAACTCAAAACAATTTATTATTGACCTTATCTTCGATTTATAAAATAAACAAAGTTATTCAGCATTCACCAGGCTCTCCCAAACATACTTTATTTGGGTATTTTATTATTTTTTGAAGCTTATTTATAGATTTATTGAATATCTGTTTTAAAATTAGTTTGACATTTACAACTTATGTTTCTAGCATGCAAGACTTCAATTTGAAAGATCAATACTAAAAATATGTGAACAGAGTTCTTTTAGCCGCCGCCTAAAGAGCAACTTTAAAAAACCCTGCATGTGAATGATCATAGCAGCATCGATGAATGTGATGTGTGCGCAAAGATTACTTATGATCATATTTATGCATCTTTGATGGTTGCTGACTTTCGAGTAACGGCTATTTCATGGCTTGATTTCGCTCTTTTCGGAATTTTTCCGAGTGATTACTGTGATGATCACGCTCACACCTAATCAACTTGCCCGGTTCAAAACCATGTTTACTGCATAACAGTGTTGCGATTCGCGCGTGTTTACACGCGCGCGTTTTTTGACAATTTGCGCGTGTAAGCGTGTTTTTTTCCATTTTTGTCCATTTTGCGCATTTTTTTAAGTTTTCGACTTCTATTTTTAATTTTTGATAATAGAAAACTTTGGTTCCAAAATATCAAAATCAAGATATCAAAATTTCAAATTACATTGAGTTTCTAGATAAGCCACATGTATAGCCTATCAAAGATCATTTAGGTTCATTAACATCTCACTCAATGGATGGCCTATAGGCCCACTGCTCGTATGCATCTACCACTTAAGGCACGTGTGTATTTGACTTGTCCTGAAAAATACCAAAGCTCATACTATCTGATCTGCAAATTTAAGCTTTGTAAAAATTTCGTTTCATCAAATATTGGCGATCATACATGTAGTTGCCATTTTGGCTTATTTGTAAGGAAATACATGTGCGCGTGTTTTTAGACCTTGCGCGTTTTTTTTTACCCTACGCCAAGAATCGCAACACTGCTGCATAAGGAGTCTGCAGTTACGCATAAACGGGATCAATCAACAATATAGTGTCAATACATGAAACACTACATAACATCCTGAAGCACCGTTACAAATGGATAGTTAAGTTTAGTCTATTATCTAGTCCGTGTATGCGTCAGGATCGAATGGGACACTATTCATGGCATAACGAATTTGACTTGCTTGAGCTTAAAGTTTTGCTACGGCAGCTAATTAGCTCCTATAGACTTCAGTGAAATTTATGCGGCTATAGTAAATAGCTTCAGTATAAGGGAATGGTACCTTACCTAACTTATTGCATTAAAAATAGACGTTGGTGATTTAAAAATTCTAATTTTCAAAATTTTTCGCCAAGAATAATCGCCTTATCTATGTACATGTATTACGGAACAAAACTGGTCCCGGTTATTCATTTTACGTTAGGCATCGGGAATGCTGAGCATTTGAACACCTGATTCGTCATCTACCACAAATAGAAACACAGTCAGCTTTCTTTGCACAATAATCCTCATTCAGTGTAATTTTATCAAATTTAATGCCTACTATTTTCTATCTAAAGCCACCACATGTCCCATGAGGTTAGTTTACAAGTCACGTGCAGAAGAATCAACTGACAAAATTTCTAGTGGAAATAGAACTTTGAGATCGTTAATTGATTGGAGGATGAGTTCGTTTCATGAAAATTCAAAACTAAATGTTTCAATAGTAACCCAGAAGGCATAGCTGCAAGTGAACATAAAATACGTGTAACAAGATACAATGCATGTAATGATGACTCATAAGAAGCAGGAAGCTTGATGTAATGTTTCGTTTTAGTGTTCATCAAAAGCTGAAGGTGATGTTCGTATTTATTGTTTTCAGGAAACTGTTTTCCGTAGAAAACACCGGTCCGGGTGCTTCAGTTACTTCGACAGCGTTCAAGTCTGTCTTGCAATGTGCCGCGTTTGATGTCGGAGGAGGAAGGTTGATCGTTTGTGACAATTACGGTAATGTGTTTAAATTCAACATTGTCAACAACAGGTAAGCTAATGATGAGTTTTAGTTCGAATGTCGCGTTGCAATGGCAATTTCGTATTTTAGGTTTAACCATGTTATATCACTGGGTCAACCATGTACTGCTGCTTGTTTCATTCCAAATAGCAAAGATGAATGCATGGTCGCTCTCGTGGACAACAGCATCCGGCGAATAAATTTAAGTAAGCATGAAAGTGAAAGTCGGTGAAACTGAACTACTATCTCAAAAAATTGGGCTGTAAATCCTTCTATATAGCCCTCGTCTCGCTTGGTTCGGTAGAATTTTGCATTTGCGGTTTAAGAATAGAATCGTTTCTTATACGGCTCTCGCAAAGTGCAAGTATTAAAGTTTGATTCGGGGACTAGATTATGCGATGTAATTTCTGTCCTAATTACAAAAGCAAAGTAGCCTAAAAATAATAGTTTTATCTCGCGATATTCGTATTCTTTGGAGATTCAGCTATTGAAATAACTTGCAACACTGATGATTTATCAAAATTTTCGTTGAGAGAACTAGACGTCTCATAACTTTACTAGCATTTTAATAGTATATGAGTATAATTATCACAGAAGTTAGAGTCAAGCGCTATATTGCGTCAAAGAAATGCACTTATGCCTCGCAAGCAGTGATGTTCATATATGGTTATTAGTTTCCCATAGTGTGTTGGCGCGAAACACGTGACCCTTAAATGAGACTCTTTAATGGAGAATATTACATTGTCGATGTTGTGTTTATCGATGCTTTTGATTTTTTATCTACGGCAATTCAGCACATAACCCATTTAATAGTGCGGACACACTCAAGATTGGGACTGAAAGTATTAAATCTAAATACCGATCGAAATTAGTCGTATTGTCATGACAATTAAAATTTGCTTCTTGACAGATTGAAATTACACATATGCGAGCCCATTAATCAAGATCTTTAAGAAAGCAGCCTTCATGTAGGCTACTAATGTCCTTAATTCGTCTACTTTTGTCGACTAATTCGATTTACGATTAAACTCAGCAATGTACCGGTAATTGATAAAAGTATTTATAATTTCAAGGCAAGGCAAGTATTTTTCTTACACAATGTGCTGATGCACCCTAGTAAATAAGTGTTCACTAAATACATCATCGTAAATTTAAGATTGATTAGTGACTGATAAGCAATCCAAGAAAAGATAAGTTTTGTGTGTTCTAGGATGTCCTTCTATCTATTCTGTTCAACTTTTAGGCAGTTGTAAATCAAGACATCGATTCTACGCAAGACGAACATAGTGGTGTGTGTTTCTGTAGTAGAATGTACTTAATGCATGAGATCAATAGATTTGATCAAGTTTGATGTTGAAATTCATGAAAATATACAAATTCCCTGACATGCTAATAATGATAACTGGATGACTTTTTTTGTAGCGACGCAGCGGTCACTGGCTCTAATGCGAGGCCATCAAGGAAACGTGAATCATATTTCGATTGAATCTACTGGGAAAATAGCTGTTACTACCGGAGCAGATACAGCAATGATGTGGGATGTAGTAAATTCTCATCGTATACGACAATTAACTGTTAAAGAGGAGGTAAATCGAAATGCGCACATTTCTGTTATCTTTTGATTTTATTTGTTGGTGCTTACAAGATTTTTTGTTCATCGCATAAATCTCACAGCTTGATATATTGATTGTTCATTTTCATTTCATACATAAGCCTTGAAGGTCAAGACATACTTGATATCTTCGCTCACTAATCATATTGACGATAAGCGCATAGATTTCGTCGTTAGCTATCGGTTTCCATAAGATTCAGCATCAATTTCTCACTACTCCATGGTAGCCATTTCAAGAATAAGAAAGGAAAACGACCAAGGAAGCGGGATTGATAATCAGATAATCATGAGTCGACTGAGTACTTATTTCTGAATATCATATTCGAATTTTCTATCTTGTTGGAGAGTTGCGTATTCGACGATCGCGGTGAGCAGGATGCAAGCCATAGTTTCTTGAATGAAAATTAATTCGATTTTCCATTCCTTCTCACTTTTATGCGTCAAAAGTAAAAACATAAACGCATAGACGAGTACGTATAATTACATATGCTTGTATATGATCTTGCTTTGTTATGTACATGGGTGTTTTTACGTATACCTGCCTGCATCTTTAATATTTGTGCATCTTTCTTATGTACAATTCCATGAAGTAGAACCACATTGTAAAGTCAAGAAATTAAATTAACCATCGAAATGATAGTTCCAAAACATAGCTAGTGCCCTATAGTTAGCGGTTTAGGTAGCATATTTCAATTAAGCTGAATATTTCGATTTGGCAAACCCTAAAAGTATTGTTGGTCTACACATTTTTCGGATGAATTTTAGAGAATTTGTATGATCATCAACTTAAGTGTTTTTGTATCAACTGTCGTCCTCGTCAGTGTGTGGCATTCAATGCTTAGTTCTATCAGCCTTGTTTACAAAAATGATAAACAGAAACTGTAACAAATGTTTCATTTAATCCATGTAATAGCCCTACGAAGTGAGGTATGTTGTTCATAGACGAAACGAAGTATTTTTTCGCATTATACTTGCAATATTCAATTTTTTTAAAACATTTGCATCACATTTACGAAGTGTAACTAGTGTGTGGGTGTCATCTTAGACATAATGCGGAAGACGTCGTCTTGTATGTATCGAATCAGATGTAGTCATGAGCACTAACAACTCTGAGGACGATTGCACGACATTTTACGAGGCTATTTTGACTTGTTGCCAAAACGTCAGAAATTATCCAATTTGCTGTTAAAACTGTCTCCATTAGACTATCAAAACTATTAAAGCTATCTCTATTAACATGAATGTTTAGTTGTTAACATGACTTCTGTCTTACACTTCATTTATTTTCATTTTTGCGACAATTGAATTGCTTGTAACTCTCTCGGACCTGTTCGATTTTCATTCATACTGAAAAAAATATGTGCACTATTCGGCAATTCCATAAATGACGCATGGATGCTTTGACACAGTCGTTATTTCTCGCGATGAAGAAGTGCGACGATTTCTATGAAAATTGCACCATACCCTGCCAGATTAGTCTGAAATATTAATCACTTTTCAAATATTTTATGGTAGTCCGTCTTTCGACGTTAGATGTCAAAAGGTCACTGTAACGCACGAACCACGCACGTCCGTGGATCGTCAAAGATAATAAAAAATACAGGGTTGGGAGCATCATTGCTATTGAATGGAGACAATGCTAATTAGAAAACATACTCTAAAGTAGTGGGCGTTATTTATGGAATTTCTTGCTTTAACTTCTTAACTTGGCGCATCCTAATACAAGTGAGTAAAATATCGAACGAAATTTTGTTCAAGAACTTATATCTCACAATCCCTAAATGACTGGTTTCGGCTACGTCTCACATATGTCTAAGCTGCTCTCACATGCGGACCAGATCGCTACTATTCTCTCCTCGGATTCATTCTGCTTAGACTGTAAAAAAACTGTTGAAATGTCAAAAAAAAATTTCTGTTCGTCTCAGTGTTTACTTTGCAGCGTACTTTCTGTTCAACAATTATTTGAGGGTGCTTGCTTCCATGTTTTAGTTTATAAGCGATCTGATTCGGTTGATGCTGCTCGCATGGCAACTTGATGAGAAAGTAACTGTGTTTGAGGCTTGGCGTTTGGGGTTCCATCTCTCTTACTTGAAGTCCTTCTAGTCATTGTACTCGTGCGAGTGAGAATATTTGTTTTTCGTCGATTTCGATGTGATGCTTTGGGTGGGATGAGGGAAGCAAATTCCAAAATACTGAATTGAAATAAAATTACAGCTGCAGTTTCTATGGTTTTATAATTTAGAATTGCATAGTCGCACCTACTGTCTGTTAGGAATTGAATGTTGAAAAATCACCTGTAGTTGACGCTGAATTTACGAGTGACATGGTGGTCTTTGTGGCACAATGGTTAAGTGCTTGGCTTAGCGATGTTCGGTCCAGAGGTTGAGCCCCGATAGTTTCATTAGAAGTCGTCAGGAAGGGCATCCAGACTAAAAGATCACAACGCTCCAGATTAAAGTCTGACTATGTCAGCAGCGTCCAGTCCCCCACTATGGGGGAGTAGTGACGTTAAACCATTTTTCAGGTGTAGTAAAAAAGAACTTCAGAAATATCGCTAATAACTATAATAATTACTTAATTTGTTCACTTCTGCATGCAAGTACAATTCTGTGAACCATACAAATTAAACATCCGATTCAAAGTAAAGATGTGCAATGGTTATTCAGATCATGACACAAATTAGAAAGTACGAGTATAAGTGGCAAATTAAATTATTCACAACATTTTTGAAGAGAATTGCTATAACGAACAGTTTTTGTGACAGGTGGTTGATGTGCACCAGCCGATCTTATATGACATATTTTGAATAGATCGTACATTGACCAACGTCCAAAGTGGGTTGGCATCACATTTTTCAATAGAGTGAAACAATCATCAATGTCAAACGCATTTTGCTGGCAGAATCCAAAGCAGATTCTCATTACGAGAAGAACCAATTATCTGGAAAACTCTTTTTTCAATGCGAGCAATACCATGTAGTAAGTTAGTAATCAGTAGCATTACAAAAACACGGGAATGCATATGTCAATACAGTGCGGATATATGCGGTGTAAGCAAGAAACATCTCCCTTTGACAACCACTGCTTCGAAGATTGCACACAACTTATTAACAGTATAGTTCACATGCTTATTCCAATTCATGTCGGTGCGAAAAATAACACTAAGGAATTTGAAATGCCCAACATTAGACTAAAATATCGAATCAAACACAAGCATTAGAAGTTATTAAATTGGACTTAATAATGATGTCTATAAAAAATGATTTTGAACTATTGATAGGCAAACCAACCTTAGAGTAAGCGAGCTGCTTGGATAGAAGAGGCATGTGCATGCATGGTATGGAGACTTTGAAATATCACTAATTTGCGTGACATCTTTGCTTCGCTATTGCAATAGGCCTTCACTAAAATTTGGAAAATGAATCCTCAGTAAGTCCGCATGGTCTCTCTACAAGAGTGACTTTCTGGAGCGTTAAATATTTCTGGATTCTCTAATTTACAGGTATATATCAGATGCTTGTTATCTGACATAAATTCGGTCCGGGTGCGAGGAGAACCTTATGAAGATGCCTTGATATCACACAAAATCATGAATCTGAAACGCTAATAATATTTACTTTTTGATACTTCAATAGTTCATCTTTGCTCCTTTCAATATTTTTATTATGATATTATGACTTGCACAGCCAAATTTTTATTTGATCGAAGTCTTGCAGGTATCAACAGCTATTGTAGAAGACCGTTCACTTGAAAGACGACAAATGCTGTTTGTAGACAAAGAATTGGTTTTAGGTCAAATGCTGTGTGGTGTGGAAATATGCTTTAATTCTACTTCCGATTTATAGTTGTTGACATTTATACTATTTTCTCCGACCTATTTTATATCAATAATCCATTCGTACGTGTAGATCCAACACTCGAAGCACGGGGAAAAGGGACGATAAATCGTAGAGCGAGCGAACGAATTACTTCATACAGCTGTAATTGATTCCTGCAACTATTGAACACTGACAAATTTCAAAACTCCAGTTTACTAAATTTTACCAGTTCTAACACAATTTTTGTGATTTCCATGACAATATGGTAATGGCAATCAATGGCTGACGTGTGTTGATAAGACTTCACTTGTGCATGACAATTAGATATAGTTACTTCATTGCTTTGGCAATAAATTTTTATTTTTCCGACTCGTTTGCCATCATCATTATTCTACTGTTGTCTTTTATGGCCAACCTATTTAATGGTATTTGTGCTTAAAAATCTTGATTTGTTGATATGACCTTAAACTCCACTTTCAGGTTGGTATTCTGCGAGTTCTATATGTACCGGACACAATGGAATCAGATTTATTGGTTACATGCTTTCGGGATGATTCAATTTTTCTGTGGAACCGTGATGCCTCTCGATGTTTGTGTAAACTGCCACTGCCTGCTTTGGACGCACGTTACCCTTATCGTGTAGTTGCAGCATCATCGTAAGTGATGATGAAAAAATCAGTTTCATTCTTATAGATGTTGAACGCTTAAGTGGTTATGTTGCGATAATTTATCATATACGTGGAACTTTGAATTAAGAGCTGCTGTGTTATGACTTGATATCTGATTTTCGGACAGGCTTCACAGTTTCTGATGTCATGCACGTTTCGCACAGTTAGCATGACAAAATTAATTTTGTTGAATGATTTATTTGCTTCAAAATTTGTGTTGAATACAAGTCGGATGGATGCTAAGACCAGAATATATAGGTTTTTCTTTTGTCGTTCTTCACACTGTATTAACACAGTACGAATCACGTTTAGGTTGTAGTATCTGACTTGTTATGTTGATCTCTTGGACTAATTGCAAGATGCTCAAAGAAAAGTGCAGCCAACTTGTGACAGACCTGTGCATTCAGGTTGAAGTTAACATGTATAATTTTTCTTTAAAAAAAATTGATGTCAGTTGATATCACGCGCAAGAGACACCGGATAACTTCTAAGTTCAGTCAATATATACTCATTGACATAATTAATGAAACAAACTATCATTGGCTTGAATTGAAGTTTGTCTCATTTTTTCCTCAGGTATGATGCAATATCTCGCTTTCTATGTATTGCCATTCAACACATTAGAGAATGGAGAAAGATCTATGGTGGTCAAATTTCAAATTTTGATATCGATACAACTGTCACAATTGCTTTTACAAATTGAACATAAACGTGAACTGAAATTCAGCTTTTGTAAAATAAAATGGCACACGATCAGTTTACCAGAGGTATGGCTATTGGAATGATTCGTTGTGGTAGAAGTTGTGCGAGTGTTGCCGAAGAGCTGCAACTATCGAGAGTCGTTGTTTGGAGGTGGTGGTGTCGATGGAAAGCAGAAGATGTTAAAAATAAGGGATCTGGTCGACCAAGAAAGTCTGCAGGAAGGACAGACGCACGTCTAGTTTTAGCTGCAAAGAGGAATAGATTTGTGTCAGTCCCAAAGCTAGTCGTAGACTGGAAGAGTGCCTCAAATATAGACTGTAGCGTTCGAACGGCTTACCGAAGATTGCGAGAAGCTGGAATTCAATCGCGACGACCAGCTGTCCTAATTCCATTGAGTTTTGAGCACCGCAGAAGACGAGTTGCCTGGTGTGATGCTCGTCGCTCATGGAATGACTATCACTGGCAGAAAGTCTTGTGGACCGATGAATCGAGATTCACTCTGGATTTCAATGACGGTCGTGTCAGAGTGCATCGTCTTCCAGGTGAACGCTTTGCCGCATGCTGTATTAAAGAACACGACAGATATGGTGGTGGAAGTGGTATGCTGTGGGGTGGCATTTGGCATGGCGGACGAACGACAGCAGTCATCATCAAAGACACGTTGACTGGAGAGAGGTATCTCAATGAAATTGTGCTTCCTGTTGTTGCCCCAGTGGTCAGGGTGGAGGATCTCGTCTTCCAAGACGACAACGCAAGACCACATCGCTCCTCGGCTGTCATTGCCACTGTTAGGAGATTGAACATTCAAACCCTTGACTGGCCTGCACGCTCACCTGACTTGTCACCCATTGAACAAGTCTGGGACGAGCTTGGGCGGCGAGTGAGAGACCGCTATTCATTTCCACTAGTGTCCCTGAAGATTCTCCCTGAAAGACTGACACAGCAGTGGCTTCTCCTTGAAACATCCTTCATTCAGAAACTTTGTGAATCCATGTCATCTCGGATTACTGAATGTGTTGGAGCTAGAGGGGGGTACACGCGCTATTAAAGTTGAATCTGCTACATGCGTTGTTTTTCTGTGCTAGCGACTTGGTGGAGACTGTGACTAAATTATCAAGGTATCATGCATACATGTATATATACCAGTCAAAAATGAAAGAAGTTAAAGAAGTAAATGTTTCAAAAATTTTGTCAATGAGTATATATCCTCCAACTCCTACACGAAGGCGTTTTTCGCCGTTCAAATTTATCGCAGCATTTAGCAAGTGTTGCCAAACAGCCTTACATAAGGAGCTATACATAGAAACCGATGAGTCAACTCCTGCGCTTAATTTCAATAATAATATAACGAAGGTTATTGAACGTTTTGGATCAACACACTTTGTTACACTACAAATTGTTACAAATAACAAATATACATACAGTCATAGTCAATTCACTTGCAGAAACACGCTGAAAGCTCATTGCCGCGTAAAATTTATACATTTCCAGTTATGTTAAAGCTTGTACGTAACAAACAAATAGAAGGTTGGAATAAGATTTACTGATGATGAATTTATGTTTAAATGGCTTTATTCCAATTCATTTTGAAAATTCTTGTTTTTCTCTGCAACCGTTTTCGCTATATCAATGGACATGTATGTGTCAATTGAACATTTCAGTTATCTATGCACATGCAAGATTATTTCGTTGATGGTGGTCCTTTTTGATGTTCACATTGCGAGGTTTACGTCTGTAGTCCCCATTAATAGTGATGAAAGTGTGTTTGCAGAGAACGAGGAATGTTTTGCCTCTCAGAGCGATAAATCATTATCTTTTGTGCAGGTCTTGAATTACGTTGTTGATTTTGAAAGCTACTGTTTTGGATTAATTTGTAACTTGTCTCTTCAATGTTTTCGTACAGAATTTATGCAAATTATATTAAAAGTTCAAATGAATGCTTGCTTTCACGAGATCAGAACTTTGCATCAATTTTGGCCTTTGTGGTAGCTCAAGTTGATAGGGAGTTTTAAGGGAGCACATGCTCAACGAGGAACACATATTGATAATTTTCAAATTTATTCACTTTACTTTTTATTTATCTCAAACATGCAAGGATAGAAGCAGTTAAATTTTTTTGACCGGTTAATGGGTTAACCATGTCTATAGAACTTATCTACGTAAAACCTGCATCACAATAATTGTGGACATCAGGTCATTCAGAGTAAAGCATTATTAACAGTGATTTGAGTTCCTTAGCCATTCTTTTCTTTTACTAACGGTACAGTAGAATTCGGTATAAAGCCATGGCTTAAGCATATACATGTATGTGATCAGCCGCTTTTTGAAGCCAGATGCGGCTGCACGTACAGGGTGTCCCGTTTTAGACTGAAAAAATAAAGTGCTCATAGTTTTTAGAAAACTAGCATAATGATTTGAAAGCATATATTATTAGGTAGGACGGGAAACCGGATTTACTAAAAACATAAACAACAATGTTCGTGAACCGTCAATGAAAAATTAATGCCGAAAAAATTATAATTTATTCGAATAAGTCACCATTGTTATCTAAACACAACTGACAGCGTGTGATGATGCTGTCAACACAACTGGAAAAATAGTCTTGAGACAATGTGCAAACAAAGTTTTTTATATCACTTTTCAAAGACGCAAGACTGCTGTGATTACGTCCACATACGGCAGATTTCAAATATCTCCAGAAGGTGAAATCCACTGGTGACAAGTCGGGTGAATGAAGCCGACTTGGTGGTGAACCAGGGCAATTGAAGGGAGTTCCTCGGCTGATCAACCTGTCACCAAAGTGTTCCTGGAGAACAGCTATCGTCGGTCTAGCTGTGTGGGGGGTTGCTCCATACTGCTGGAAAATTGTTGATGAGAATTTCTTTCTTCGTTTAAACTGTGGAATGACGAAATCTCTTATCATATTGGAATATGATGTCGAATTAACGGACCCATCAAAGAAGTACGGACCAATGACAACTGTCTTTGAAAAGCCGATCCATATCATCAGCTTTTGAGGAAATTGTCGAACAACAGACGACGAGTTAGCAGGTCTCTCACTAGTCCAGAAACGACAGTTCTGTCTGTTCAGCGAAGGGTTTAAATCAAACATGGCCTCATCACTGAATAAAACCTTTTCCAAGAATGTGCTGGAACCATAAACGGCACTAAGAAATTCTTGACAGAACTGTACTCGTTCTTCAATCGCACCATCAGAGAGATACCGCCGCTCAAATTTTGGTTTCGTCAGGATAGCATGAACCTTCCTTTTTGAGAAGAGGCATCGATTAGCGATAGCTCTGGTGCTTGTATTGCAATCTTCATCAATCACCTGTTTCACATCATCAATGTCCTCATCCTCACGAACCCGACGGGCATAAGGCTCAACAAGGCAAGATGATGTGGCCTCGAATCGTGCTATCACTAGTTTCACAGTGTTATAAACTGGACCATATTTTCTCTCCTTTATTTTGTGAGCTGTGCAATAAGCACGAATGGCAGCAGAGATATTTTCACCATTCTGATAATGATATTTGACAAGGTCAACATTGTCTTGTATCGTTAAGTGCGGCATGACTGACTCGATTAACAGAAGGCACAAGAAACAGATGGTTAATTTCAGACGTTACTCCTGTCTTATCTCTGTGTAAAATCGATTGATGGAATATAAACAAACTATTGATGAAATCTATTCACGTGATTCATCATCACCAACATCTCTTCATTGAAAAGAGTATTGATTGCTTGATGACAATAGCGATTGATCATATTGGAATGCGGACAAGGAGAAAACAGGTGCGCCAATGTGAATTCATCTCATGACTGTCTGTGTGTATATGGATAACAATAATTCTTTTCATTTGTTATTCATAGCAAGTCGAATTTAGTCTTATTAAACATTTGATTTTAATGCATTTTTTGTAAATATTTTGGAATTTCATGACTATAAATATAGGTATAATGCTCCTTAACTATTGATGGTTATTTTATTTTCAAAGCATAGAACAAAGTCCGGTTTCATGAAGATAAACTTACAAGTGGAAGCGCTGAGCTATGATCTTCCATTCACACACAGTAGCGTTTTTTACTTTTTCAGTCTAAAACGAGACGCCCTGTACGAGTTCACTTGTACACTTCGTATACTTGAAGGAACATGTGCATGGTTAAAGCGCCGGCTGCCTACTATAATAATAATAATGCCGAAACTCATTTAGCTGACTTGGATTTGTACTATCTTGATCATTTTGTTCATAGGGAAGAATCAAGAATGATTTGGTCTTATCTTAATTTATTAAATTGATTGCATCAATTTGATAAATTAAGATTAAACCAAATTATTCTTGTTTCTTCCTATCAACAAAATATGCTATTTAGTCAAAACATTTTCAAATATCTTGATGAATTCTACTTTCATAATCACCTAACTGGAGGTGCATATGACATTTTGAACATATAAAATACTACGCATTGCAAACCGTCAATACTACGCATCGCAAGTCATTTATCAAGGTTTTCAACTTAAACTAAAGAGTAGTAAGCGTGTTTGAAAAACTCGAGCAATCGGTTGCACTGTTCAAATAATTAACTCATTAATTCATTAAGAGTTAATTGCACTACAAACTACAGTTACATTAGTCTTATTTAGAAAACTTTTACAGAAATTTCACCCATAGCACAACTATGACAAGCCATGAGCGAAGCTAGGGGTTACTAAATGAAAAAAGAAATCAGATTATTATAAGTAAGCAAATTCAAAAGAAAACGCTATATGAGTTGAGATGGCAGGAAAATGACATTGATTTTGCAGTTAGGCCAGAGAATTAGTAGAAATATATAATCTTTAGAAATGGAATACGTCGACTACATACATGTATGTTTCAGCACATATAAATATTCAAAAATCTTAAATATGAAGTATCTGGAAAATTGATTCTGAACAGGATGGCAAAAACGTATTCATGTAGGCTACATTTGCTTTGTATGACTATTTATTGACATGTAACACCTTGATGCCAAATGATTGATAGCATGCTGATTCATTTGAAGATTTATTAATTATTTGTCATTATTGCCGATAATAGTATTTAATTCTTTTAACTGACACCATCGAATATAATTCTTAATAATGTATTGAGGTACGAGGCTAATTGATCGGTTATTCAGTTAAAAAGTTGCATGCCATATTTCTAGCAGTCATAGACGTATTGCTGAACAATGCGCGGCAAATTAGACAATCAATCTGTTAAAACAGTTAACAACATTTTATCCGGTTACTTACTTCCATTCCTGCAACCATAACGATTCATCATTGGAGCAGCGGTTTCAAAATAATAGAGAAACAACAGTCTACGACTACGGGGTACGAGTTTATCTTGGTGCTCAACGTACGAAGTATTTTTTCACCTTAATGGAAATCGATTCATACAAATGTCATGCATAGACGTAGCAACTGTCATGTAGGCATGTGACACCTGGTTTTTTGACAGAATTCCTGAGGGCCCATCTCAGGCCCCCTAATGTAAATGTGTTGTTTTTCACAAGATCATCTTTGGTGGTCTTTTCCAGCATCCCCCTCAGGTGAATCATACGCGTACGACATTGTCTAGGTTTACGTAACTTTTGACTTCCTTTTCTATATTAACGTATTTATTATTTTAAACAAATATTGATGCCATCTTTAACTTTTTGACAAACATAGGAGATAGCTGAAATATATGCCGTCATGGCTGGCAGTTAGAGGTTATACCTTAATTTGCTTTAGTGTATCACTGTATTCAGTCTACACAGGATAATAATATAGGTTACAATTGCACAATGAAGGAAAGCAGTTAAAATCATTTACAAGAATAGCGCTTGCGGCATCGCTTGAGTTTAAATTCCATGGAAATGTTTTCTTTCACGCTAAATTAGTCGACTTCCCTCTTCATAGATTACTTTCAATCTGGGAGATACTCCAGTTTGAATTGTGTGAATTCTGGTGAACGCTATTATGTTCTAATCTGTTGTCGAGTACAGCGATGTTTTTTGGGACATGATGAAAGACGGCGTCATTAATTCTAGTTCGCTTACCCTATCTTCGTGACTTAGAAATAGGCAATTTTCATGTCAAGTGTGCTGATTCGCGCAGTAGAGGATGCGAAGCCGTGTTTGGTTTCCCATAATTTTTGTGAACAGTGTACAGGGACATGACAGAGAGAAGAAGGTTATGAAGGGGAATGTTGGCTGTTTGAAAGGTGCATCTTGAATCATTTCCATGTGTAAATATGCAATAATCATGGTTATCGTCGATCATTTCTCAAAACAATATCATGCGACTGATAGTCATACTCCGATTGCTACTGTTTTTGTATTGTGATTTTACGTGGAGAATGATCATTCAGTCAGTGTGGTCAATCTTGTTGAATTAGTGAATTCAATGTAAAAAATTACGAGGGAATTTTGGTTTGGCTTGGGAGATACTTTGCAAGTAAGCACCAAGCTTCCTAGAATACAGAGGATAAATGTGTAAAGGATGATCATTTTGTGAGTGATGGAAAGAGTCAAGTGTTTTTTATTGTGAACTTTAATTTATTATCATTGTATAGTTTCGGGTTCGGAAAGCATGCAGTGACCATCATCAGACAGACGGACCACAAATTCTAAGTTCACAGTATACATGGAGCATTCAAAAAGTATAGAAACATAGGAATTTTGAATAAAAAATTATGTTATCATATAATAAACATGCATAAAAGAATGTCAAACAATGACCGAGGAATTTCAATTTTCTCGATCTCTACATTTGTCGTGATCAAATGTGAAAGATACTTGCCGAAAGACGCTTGTCGAAGACATTTGGCTTAACACCTGTAAAGTTTTAAACCTTCTATTTTAGTATGACAACCTTAATTGAAAATGTAAGGAACATTGAGAATTATGTGGCTGTCTTAAAGAACACATTTAGGAACATTGAGTGAACATGGAGTATGTGTAATGATTCAATCGGTGTTTCATCACACCAATTATTTGCTTTATTTCTTAGTCCATCTGACTAACATTGAAATGAAACTGTGTAAAGAACCGTAGGTTAATCTTTCCACTTAATTAAAAGAAATCAGGTCCATTTGATTGACCAGAAAGTTTGATGATTCTGTTAGTAATAATCACATGACATTAGATCTCTTGTATTCTGCTTATTTGTTTGCAAAGTATGATTTTCCGGATTTGGTTGTTGCATCTGAAGTTATCTTTCAGTCGATGTTCTTGTTGAAGACATGAAGCATCAGCATTATGCTAATTATATAAACTCTACTTATTATTTGATCGATGAAAATTTCAAAATTTATACTATTTAATCTCATAGTTATACCTACATGTAGTGTACCCATTTGCATAGAATAATTTTGAATTAGCAAATTTTTTATTATGTATTTTTTCCATTTGTCAATTTGTTTGTTGTCCATTATTGCCCATTAGCTGGTTATTTAGTGTTATTACGCGAAGAACTGACAAGAATATAATGTAGACAAACTTAATAGATGAGCAGAGGTACTCATCAGAGCTAAAGGATATGCCTTTCTAATCTGAACAATTAAATCCTGTGAACAATTTCTTTTAGTTCGTCAAATTATGAATTTGGATTGAATCATCCAATTTGGATTGCTCATCTTTTTCATTATGCAATGAGTTATTTTCATAAAGCCTCAATCTGTCGTTTGAATCCGGTCAATCCAAGCTGCCACCGAAGATGATATAAGTAACTTTGAATATGGATTTATACTTTTTCGCTGTAAAACAGTTGTCTAATAAATACGTCGTGAACAAAGACATTTTTTGAGTAGTTTTGCACATGCAAAAAAGTGTAGAATTGTGGTAAAAATCATGACATATAAACAGATTGATCATGGCGTAATTTCTCATAATTACATGCTTACACTATTTACTTCACAGTTTTCAGTTCGAGCAAATTATATTTCTATCCAACTTGATATGATGATCTGTATTATCGGGATTGTAAAAAGGATGCTTGATAGCTTTAAGTCAAGACATCTCGCGAAAGGAATGGATGATATTCCTGACTCAAACGGCAGTTTGAATTTAACACACGTGTTTTAAAGATCAGCATTTCATTCTAATGGAATAATTTCCTTGTCACAGAAGATTAAGTAATGGCAAATAATGATTTTAGCTTAAAAATACGGCTTTGACGATTTCCCGTTACGGATCGGTCATTAGTTGCAACATCACCCTCCATTTTTAAGGAATGCATGTATCACTTCCTGGTCGCTCAATTTTCCTGAATTTGTTGTGAAAAAATGCAATATGAAAAACTTTTCATTTTTTCGTTTTGATTCATGCGTGGATGATCACCAGAATTCTTGCTGATCTGCTTGTAAAATGCATTTTTGATGCGTAACCGATGACTTTTCACAAACTTTAGTAATACATGTTGTAGATATTTATACGAATCTGAATGGAAAGAAATCCAAATCGATTGACGCACGACAGTATTAAGCATTGCACTATTCGCTACATTATTCATATTTCAGGAATGGGCATTATCTTGCCATGGGTGGGAAATCGAATCTTATACACTTGTGGAATCTTCAAACACGTGAATTACAGCAAGTTCTTGAGCTACCTAAAGTTGTAACGTCCTGTCGGCAAATGTGTTTTGTTCGTGCAACAACCTCGGGATCCGATGGAGACGCTGAGGGATTGAAGGAATTGATTTTATGCGTTCTGACTCAGGATCGTTTGATCAGGTGCATTCAACTCAGTACATGTGAGGTTAGTAAATGTGTTACCTAGCTATCTAAGAATTCAATGTTTTTGAAGTGAGAAAATTCTGATTTTGCTCTGATTGTTCCATTGATGTTTTAAGTGAGGCGCATAAGGTTGTCTGTTGAAGTGTATTTTCATTCGCGTATGTGTTGAAATTCAGTTCGTATATTTCAAATTCTACTGGATATAGAAAACATTTACATGTTGAGTACCCCTGCATATTATTTCGGGAACAGGATTTTATTCATGAAATCCCTATTTTGCGTCTCAGTGTAGCTATACCTTTTTATTGGATCGCATAACTATGGCTTTAATGTCCAACGTCAGACAGATCATTTAGAATTTACTGCTGCTAATACACAACACGTTGTACATGGGAAATCCACCCTTTATCCTCTACATTCCACTTCGATCGTCAATTATTGCTTTTCTTTAGTTGTAAGTCAGATATCCTCTCCTACATAGATCAATCCAGTGATTAGTTGTAAGCAGTTGAAAATGGAACAGTTGCGCATATTTCTGTTTAATTACATTCATGATGCGCTACTCAAAATTTTACCCAATCAAAATCAAGCATCATACTATTGCATAATAGGCTACACGAGGACATGGGTGTAGACGGGACATTCGACCTAACCCTGTATCATTAATGTTGACTGTTACACGATGATGTGATCGGTCATGGTATCCACCATCGACACTGCAACTTTCGTCATACAGTGCTAGAAAAGGAGGTTTCTATCAACATGTACACACTTTGTATAATTAGAAATTGGCACTTTTGACATTAAAACATAAAAATACATAAAAATTGGATTTTTGTCCCCTTTTCGTTTTTAACAAAAAATTTTGTATCGAGCTATACTTTGATCGAGGACAGCAAAAATTATGATTATGTGATACAAAGAAAGGAACAGTGTTGTTGCAGCGAAATTTTAAGTTATTATGACACGGCTATCAGGGCACTAGAACTGGAAACGTCTCATTCGTCACGTACGTCACAATTTCAGGCATAAGTTTTTCCACGCAATGTATAACTTCAGCAACATGACTGAAATTCAGAATACTACTAAAAGTCATATATACCCTCTACAATACCATAGATAACTCGGAGGTAGACGGTCGAATATAGGCTGTGTCAGGTGCGTTCGTACGTGACGCAGGAAACGGTTCGTACGTGGTTCGTACGTGACGACAATGTTCAATGTCATTCTCATAGCTACGTCAGACGCTTAGTCTCAGCACTGAACGTGCTATTCCAGGAAAAAAGTCACACTAGGGTATTTATCAATAATAACTCAAACTATGAACCGCACTATTCTTGGAAATACTTCCGAAGTAGACCTACCTTAATTCTCGGAAATCTCTATTTCCTCCTGTATTATTGGTCGACAGCCGTAACTGGAAGTAATGTAGAACATTTTTTTACTTTAATTCGAAGTAACCAACTACGCCTAACCTCATGGATAAGTTATCGTCAGAAAGATCATAGCAATACTGGGCCAAACGGATGAAATACATAACGCATAGAGAAAGCGAAAGAAGACGACCAGCAGAAAATCGACCAAAAGAAATAGTAAGACAGAAAAGGAAGTAGAGCGAGAAGTCAGCGAAACAGGAGGGATCGTAAGAAGAACGAAAGCAGTATTTACGGCGCTATAAGTACGTTTTTAGACGGTGATTGTTCAAATTTTATGTAGAATAAAGCTTCAAAGTTTTACGTTTATTTAAGAGGCGTTGCCTGTTACTCATCTTGAAAGCCCTGACTAAAAGCGACTTCGTCCTGATGTATGTATTTGGCATCTTAAGTTTCTATGATTTCATTTTCTTCTTTCAATAAGTAGTGTTTCATATGGATTTTATTAGCTCCTCAGTGCCTTTTCTAATTTTCGTTTATTCATGTTTTTAATATTTTACATTTTTTATGATGATGTTAATTCATTAAGTATAATGTAATGTGTTGTGAGGGATTCTACACGTGACGCACCTGATTTTTAGAGAAACATATTTCAAATTTTGAACCATTTAAACTACGAATTTCTTCATACAAATTTGTGTGCATTGTGACACAACTTTACTTGCAACTTCTGCTGTTGAAGAAATTTCATATGTTAATTTCTTATCTGCGGACATTGATTTAGACCTCTGTTCGTACGTGACGGCAAAAAGGACACATTGTTTCACATACCTCACTTCAATTTTAATTTGTCCTTCGGAAAAAGACTTTTGTCACTCAATCGATTTACAGGTACCTGTATCGAGACTACGAAAACAAGTTTCTATTGGTTCCTCTTGATTATGACAACTCAATTGTACCTGTATCTTGAAATATGCTGCATGTGACGTACGTGATGCACTCGTGCCGTACGTGACGCTCTGCTATTTTTATGATGTTATTCATTACTAGTGCTGGCTATCGCACGTGAATTTTTCTCGTAACGCTGAAAAGCTTATATTGCTTAGTGAAACAGCAAAATGAAAGAACTATTTGTTAAAAAAACATCTCACGCTTGCATTACAAGATTTCGTCCCGTGTAGAATAGGCCTAATATTTTCGAAAGGATGAATCGATGAAACTGAACAGATATGTAGAGGATAGCCGTTAACAGGAGTTGGCGATTGTTCATTCTGTTGATCAGACCAGAAGGCTGATGATGAAAAAGTCTCCTTGCTTTTCGGCGTGATAATTGTAATTATAAGTAAAAGAAAATTTACAAGGTCCGACGCGTTTCGCGAATTCTCGCTTTGTCTAGGTACGATCGTGAAGAGGACAAACTGACAGTCAAACTCGTCTTAAAATAGGTGATGGTGAGTTGGATTTAAAATACGGTCAGTTCATGCTTGCGATTCAGTGAGGGACAAATCATCTTTATGTGTCTCGCTTCTGACAGTCTCGTGTCTAGCGCGTCACTGCACTTTTCCAGGATGTCTAAGTCATAGTCATCAATAGATATCAGGCCATGCTGCGAATGTTCACCTAAAGCACTAGACCTGTCCTGCTTCTGGATCGCACGTTTATGTTCCATGAAGCGGAATTTGAAAGGTCTGCAGGTTTGGCCAACATAAATTTGATTGCAAATTTTGCAAGTGAATTTATAAATTAGGAAACGGTCTGTACATTTGTTTTTGGCAGGCAACCGAGTGCAAATGTCACAATCTTCATGTTTTAGTTTTTTTGTTTTTATTTTTTAAACTACAATAAAGTGATTTGTTTGGGGTGCTAATCAACTTCGCGGGTAATTCGTATTTTTTTATTAAGTGACGAATTTTATTGTCTGTATGATCATTGATGAAACGTAATTTTAAGTTACTAGTATTCTGCGAGACTATTTTATTTCTAGACTTAGATTTTCTAGAGAAATTGTGGGTGAACCCGTTGTTTTTTAATTTTATGTCCAACTGATTGAGGGATTTCTTCAAGTCATGTTCGTTGTTGCATCTTTTAGTAACATTATTAATACTACTAGTGACAAAATTGGATTTTATGTGAGCAGGGACAAAACTATCTTTTCTTAGTGAAGTTCCCGAGTGCATTTCTTTTTGGTACCAACAGTAAAGTATCTTTTTGTTAGCATTGCTTATACTAATATCTAAGAAGTTAAGAGTTTTGTTCGGCACCTCAATAGTGAAGTTAATATCATTATTTATACTGTTGAAAGTTTCTAATATGATATCGAAATCTGCATTGGTCGGGAATGGACCCATTATTATATCATCAATGTACCTTGCGTACATGTCTGGCGAAATATTATGATTGTCTTTCAATTTTTTCAGAGCTTTGTTTTCTAAGCTATTCATAAAAATAACCGCGAATGGTGGGCTGAAATGTGTGCCCATCGGACAGCCTTTGATTTGTTGGAAGAAATTACCGTTATATTGTATTTCGTAATTGTAGCAGATAAATTTTAACATATTTTCTATCGACTGAAGGTCAAGGCCGTAATTATTTATTTTATCCCAATTTTCAGCGGTAAAGTTTATAACTTCTGAAATTGCTTCAGCAATCGGGATGCTGGTGTACAAGTTTTTAACATCAAGGGATAAGAAGATGGTATTGGTTTTGCAACTTTTTTCTATGTTTTTTAGTTTTAAGATCAGATCTTCTGTGTTTTTTAAATGGGCTGGGACCAATTCCATCAGTTGAGTTAGTATTCTAGTCACAAGCCAATCTATCTTCTGAGTAGGGTTATTGATACATGAAGCAATCGGGCGGACTGGATAAAGTCCGTTTTCACACATTTCTTTGTGGTCTTTTATGACCGTTCTAATGATGCTGCTTCGGTACCACAGCTCAACAATTGCTCAACTTCTTTTTTTGTGAAATTATTTTTACAAGCAGATCTGATAATCATGTTAGCTTGTTTTTCTAATTTATTGTTGTTCGATTTTTCAAGTTTTCTGTATGTGGTCTCATCATTTAGGACAGATTCAGTTTGATCTATCAAATCATCGCTGTTAATAAGAATTAATCTATTGGTTTTATCTGACGGGGCCACTGTGAGGTTATTTTCTTTCATGAAGACTTTGGAACCACTAATGTTTTTAGAAATTCTTTTTACTGTTTGATTGTTATGACTTTTCTGTTGTTTTATTAGATTCATAACTTCATAACGAAAAAGTTGTAGGTTCGATTCCTCTTTTTCCGACAATTTTGGGGGTAGAGTAATTCGGTTTCTGCCAAAAGGTATTTTTATCCTATTATCAGTGCAGTCGTTATCAGATATGGCATTTTTCCATCTTATACGATAAATGAGCTTCTCAAGCTCTTTTTCAGCATTAGAAATAAGGTTGTTATCAACCTTATGAGGGATACGGTACTTAGGACCTTTTTGAATAAGGTCTTTTAGAACTGACGGTATTTCGCAACTCACCAACTCATCAAAAACGCCACTAGTGTTCAAAGGATCAGACACAGGTGAAATACATAAAAAAGTGTCATAATAAGGGAAAGGAAACTTCGGTGATTGCTTTTCTTCATATTCACCTCGAGACACTGGATAATTCCTTCCTGTGAGTTGACACCATTTCTTCTTGTGAGTTTCGTAGATCCTTGTTTCTTCTTTTGACCACGCTGCATTGAGTTTGCACAGCAACTCTTTGATATTCTCCTTTTTCCATCTTCGTACTAGATGGAGGTACTCGAAACCTCTTCTCGACTCACTGTTTCTTTCTTTCAACTGTAGGCTTCTTAACTGCTGTCGGATGACTTCCATCTCCAAACTTGTTTTCTTCCTGGTTATTGCTGCACTTTCTTCAGTGATTGAGGGGATCTTAATTTTGGCAAACTTTGGCGTTACATGGTAATCCAAACATGTTTGTAGGAAGACGAGGTTGAGGCGGTTTTTCAAATACTTCACTTGATCATTTGCAAATTGAACCACATTTGACCTGGAGTAGGGATCCTGGTCAACAGAGTTGATGTAGAGGATAGCCGTTAACAGGAGTTGGCGATTGTTCATTCTGTTGATCAGACCAGAAGGCTGATGATGAAAAAGTCTCCTTGCTTTTCGGCGTGATAATTGTAATTATAAGTAAAAGAAAATTTACAAGGTCCCGACGCGTTTCGCGAATTCTCGCTTTGTCTAGGGACGATCGTGAAGAGGACAAACTGACAGTCAAACTCCTCTTAAAATAGGTGATGGTGAGTTGGATTTAAAATACGGTCAGTTCATGCTTGCGATTCAGTGAGGGACAAATCATCTTTATGTGTCTCGCTTCTGACAGTCTCGTGTCTAGCGCGTCACAGTGGCCCCGTCAGATAAAACCAATAGATTAATTCTTATTAACAGCGATGATTTGATAGATCAAACTGAATCTGTCCTAAATGATGAGACCACATACAGAAAACTTGAAAAATCGAACAACAATAAATTAGAAAAACAAGCTAACATGATTATCAGATCTGCTTGTAAAAATAATTTCACAAAAAAAGAAGTTGAGCAATTGTTGAGCTGTGGTACCGAAGCAGCATCATTTAGAACGGTCATAAAAGACCACAAAGAAATGTGTGAAAACGGACTTTATCCAGTCCGCCCGATTGCTTCATGTATCAATAACCCTACTCAGAAGATAGATTGGCTTGTGACTAGAATACTAACTCAACTGATGGAATTGGTCCCAGCCCATTTAAAAAACACAGAAGATCTGATCTTAAAACTAAAAAACATAGAAAAAAGTTGCAAAACCAATACCATCTTCTTATCCCTTGATGTTAAAAACTTGTACACCAGCATCCCGATTGCTGAAGCAATTTCAGAAGTTATAAACTTTACCGCTGAAAATTGGGATAAAATAAATAATTACGGCCTTGACCTTCAGTCGATAGAAAATATGTTAAAATTTATCTGCTACAATTACGAAATACAATATAACGGTAATTTCTTCCAACAAATCAAAGGCTGTCCGATGGGCACACATTTCAGCCCACCATTCGCGGTTATTTTTATGAATAGCTTAGAAAACAAAGCTCTGAAAAAATTGAAAGACAATCATAATATTTCGCCAGACATGTACGCAAGGTACATTGATGATATAATAATGGGTCCATTCCCGACCAATGCAGATTTCGATATCATATTAGAAACTTTCAACAGTATAAATAATGATATTAACTTCACTATTGAGGTGCCGAACAAAACTCTTAACTTCTTAGATATTAGTATAAGCAATGCTAACAAAAAGATACTTTACTGTTGGTACCAAAAAGAAATGCACTCGGGAACTTCACTAAGAAAAGATAGTTTTGTCCCTGCTCACATAAAATCCAATTTTGTCACTAGTAGTATTAATAATGTTACTAAAAGATGCAACAACGAACATGACTTGAAGAAATCCCTCAATCAGTTGGACATAAAATTAAAAAACAACGGGTTCACCCACAATTTCTCTAGAAAATCTAAGTCTAGAAATAAAATAGTCTCGCAGAATACTAGTAACTTAAAATTACGTTTCATCAATGATCATACAGACAATAAAATTCGTCACTTAATAAAAAAATACGAATTACCCGCGAAGTTGATTAGCACCCCAAACAAATCACTTTATTGTAGTTTAAAAAATAAAAACAAAAAACTAAAACATGAAGATTGTGACATTTGCACTCGGTTGCCTGCCAAAAACAAATGTACAGACCGTTTCCTAATTTATAAATTCACTTGCAAAATTTGCAATCAAATTTATGTTGGCCAAACCTGCAGACCTTTCAAATTCCGCTTCATGGAACATAAACGTGCGATCCAGAAGCAGGACAGGTCTAGTGCTTTAGGTGAACATTCGCAGCATGGCCTGATATCTATTGATGACTATGACTTAGACATCCTGGAAAAGTGCAGTGACGCGCTAGACACGAGACTGTCAGAAGCGAGACACATAAAGATGATTTGTCCCTCACTGAATCGCAAGCATGAACTGACCGTATTTTAAATCCAACTCACCATCACCTATTTTAAGACGAGTTTGACTGTCAGTTTGTCCTCTTCACGATCGTCCCTAGACAAAGCGAGAATTCGCGAAACGCGTCGGGACCTTGTAAATTTTCTTTTACTTATAATTACAATTATCACGCCGAAAAGCAAGGAGACTTTTTCATCATCAGCCTTCTGGTCTGATCAACAGAATGAACAATCGCCAACTCCTGTTAACGGCTATCCTCTACATATCTGTTCAGTTTCATCGATTCATCCTTTCGAAAATATTAGGCCTATTCTACACGGGACGAAATCTTGTAATGCAAGCGTGAGATGTTTTTTTAACAAATAGTTCTTTCATTTTGCTGTTTCACTAAGCAATATAAGCTTTTCAGCGTTACGAGAAAAATTCACGTGCGATAGCCAGCACTAGTAATGAATAACATCATAAAAATAGCAGAGCGTCACGTACGGCACGAGTGCATCACGTACGTCACATGCAGCATATTTCAAGATACAGGTACAATTGAGTTGTCATAATCAAGAGGAACCAATAGAAACTTGTTTTCGTAGTCTCGATACAGGTACCTGTAAATCGATTGAGTGACAAAAGTCTTTTTCCGAAGGACAAATTAAAATTGAAGTGAGGTATGTGAAACAATGTGTCCTTTTTGCCGTCACGTACGAACAGAGGTCTAAATCAATGTCCGCAGATAAGAAATTAACATATGAAATTTCTTCAACAGCAGAAGTTGCAAGTAAAGTTGTGTCACAATGCACACAAATTTGTATGAAGAAATTCGTAGTTTAAATGGTTCAAAATTTGAAATATGTTTCTCTAAAAATCAGGTGCGTCACGTGTAGAATCCCTCACAACACATTACATTATACTTAATGAATTAACATCATCATAAAAAATGTAAAATATTAAAAACATGAATAAACGAAAATTAGAAAAGGCACTGAGGAGCTAATAAAATCCATATGAAACACTACTTATTGAAAGAAGAAAATGAAATCATAGAAACTTAAGATGCCAAATACATACATCAGGACGAAGTCGCTTTTAGTCAGGGCTTTCAAGATGAGTAACAGGCAACGCCTCTTAAATAAACGTAAAACTTTGAAGCTTTATTCTACATAAAATTTGAACAATCACCGTCTAAAAACGTACTTATAGCGCCGTAAATACTGCTTTCGTTCTTCTTACGATCCCTCCTGTTTCGCTGACTTCTCGCTCTACTTCCTTTTCTGTCTTACTATTTCTTTTGGTCGATTTTCTGCTGGTCGTCTTCTTTCGCTTTCTCTATGCGTTATGTATTTCATCCGTTTGGCCCAGTATTGCTATGATCTTTCTGACGATAACTTATCCATGAGGTTAGGCGTAGTTGGTTACTTCGAATTAAAGTAAAAAAATGTTCTACATTACTTCCAGTTACGGCTGTCGACCAATAATACAGGAGGAAATAGAGATTTCCGAGAATTAAGGTAGGTCTACTTCGGAAGTATTTCCAAGAATAGTGCGGTTCATAGTTTGAGTTATTATTGATAAATACCCTAGTGTGACTTTTTTCCTGGAATAGCACGTTCAGTGCTGAGACTAAGCGTCTGACGTAGCTATGAGAATGACATTGAACATTGTCGTCACGTACGAACCACGTACGAACCGTTTCCTGCGTCACGTACGAACGCACCTGACACAGCCTATATTCGACCGTCTACCTCCGAGTTATCTATGGTATTGTAGAGGGTATATATAACTTTTAGTAGTATTCTGAATTTCAGTCATGTTGCTGAAGTTATACATTGCGTGGAAAAACTTATGCCTGAAATTGTGACGTACGTGACGAATGAGACGTTTCCAGTTCTAGTGCCCTGATAGCCGTGTCATAATAACTTAAAATTTCGCTGCAACAACACTGTTCCTTTCTTTGTATCACATAATCATAATTTTTGCTGTCCTCGATCAAAGTATAGCTCGATACAAAATTTTTTGTTAAAAACGAAAAGGGGACAAAAATCCAATTTTTATGCATTTTTATGTTTTAACAGTAGTGACCTTCAATTTCAACCTTACGCCCAAAATATCATAGAAATTATGATAGAATATGATGATTCGCATATTTGGCGATAATTTTGGATGGTGGTTGATGGTTTGATCTAAGGTTTAAAAAATCACTATTTTGTCCACTTTTTCGTAGAATCCGACTTGAAGCTGTATTACATAATAACTGATAAGTTAGCGACCCATAGCAGAATTTTGTGCATGTGTTGATTTTAGGCAAATTGAATAATGCAGGGTGTCTGCGCCCCTGGAAAACCTGGAATTTGATCCTGGAAAAACCTGGAAAAACCTAGAAATTGATTAATCCTGGATAACGTGAAGTTAAGTTACCTAGTGAAATTCCACTAGCTGCTAATGCACTCAACATTTTAATGATGTGAGTTTATATGAGTGATTTTATCTTTATTAATTTTATAGAGTGAAATCTTTTTAATATGTATACTTTGTTATATCCTGACATATCTTCAATGAAGTATTCAATTATCACAATTTGTTTTTAGTTGATGACGATGTACTGAAAGAGTGGGTCTTCATGCCGCATTATCTTTAATTAAATTGTGTGTTTGCATGTGTATTATTATGTTAAATATCAGTGTTTACTCCATATCTGTGATTATGTACACTAGCTAAATCCCTTCTGCATGCATAAATCTATTATAATTCAGTTATGAATATGATCACAGACAAAAAACACTATCCTGTATTTTTAACAATTGAATTGTTTGAATTACGTTCAGAGCATAATTGTTTGCATTAAGTATTCTAGCTAGACCATCGTTTGACTTGTATTTGCCAATGTGATTATGATAGTTTCATGATAATGGACACTGTCAATTGTAAACTTTCCCTACGCTTAAAAAAAAAGCCGAACGTAGTCTTCTTACATCCAACGCAACGCGTATGATTAAAGCTAAGATTGGTATCACCTACTAAACCTAATGACTCCTGATGAGCTAGTTTTGTTGGAGAGTGCCACAAATAAAAGTCTTAGGGAAGAAATATGCTAGGGCTACACTTGAACCTAATATACTCGTATTTCACTGATTACAACTATGCATCCAAGAAGAAGAGAAATTTGATTTTTGGATTATTTAATCATTTTTGATATGTTTTTCCTTAATTGTACATAATTAGACCATCCTTTCAGAAAGATTAATGCCGAAAGGACAATCCAAGACTTCCTTCAACCCACTCTGGTGCCACCGGTCTGAGTGCTCAGAATGGCTCCAGCGCGGTAAAACTCTGTTCAATGCATTTTGTAGTTTGTCAGAAAGACTTTGATGTCTCGAATATGGGTTTTCAAGCCGTAAGAAGCCATGCTGGCGGAAAGAAGCATTTAGATTTGTGCAAGATTATAAAGCAGACGAGTTCTTTAGGATCAGGTTCGAAAGGTGAACAACGTTCTGATAAATATGCAACTGATCCTACTGTACAATGTCACGATGTTTCCGACTTTGTAATTGATAAAGAAGTCTCTGAAGCAGAAATAATTTGGATTTTGAACATGATCATGTCTAAAAGTAGTTTTTGCTCCTCTGACAGCGGCATGTGGGAAGAGAAAAGAAGTACAGGAAGTACAGGACAACATCATATCAGTCAATGATGAGATCAAGACTTTACAGTAATATAAACACCTCATCATTTTCCTCCTGCCAACATTTCCTCCTTTTAGTGTTAACTTCATTGGCAAATTGACCACTACCGTGCAGTTTTTGTTTTTTACTATCTTCGAATGACATATGACACAATCCGCTAGTCAGAAACATTTTCCATGTCCTTTTGCTATTCGCATTTCTATTTTTCTTTTTTACATTCTTATCAAAGTTGTTATTGATATATTATGAGCTTGTTATATTATAGAAATAGTTTGTTATATTTAAAGAAATTATATTATAAGAACAATTGTTTTGTGTTGTTTATTGGAATATATAGGACTTCCCATGTATATTCCTGTTGTCGTCTATGCGTATTTCGAAAATCAAACTAATCTGTCTCATTTGATAGATCCTGGAAAACCTGGAAAAACACTCCAGGAAAGCCGCGGACACCCTGATAATGGCATTAGGGTTTTGATGATCCTCAACTGGTCCATGCGGAGCATTATCAGTATTATCAATTATCTGATAATTATTGTTTTGAATTTATGTTCTTGACTGTATCGCGTATGAATGTTCATTTCAGTAAGAAAATCATTTATTCATTTTCAAGGTCATTCACGAGATCAGTGGCGAAAAGCTGGCCGACGGTGTGACAAGTGCCGTAGACGCTATAAAATCATTTTCTTGTGCTTCTGTCTCTGATAATTTGGCAATCATTACCTTAGCCGGAAAAGTCGTCATTTATAGTCTGACCCAAGGCTTATCTAATGACAGAAAACAGGTATGTGTATTAAAGCTTGAAATTTTGCTTTTTTCAAGTATTGTGATGTGATGCTGATGTTCGAATGTAACAGTTGATGCGGTATGCTTCACCTTCATTTTTGAAATTATTCTGTCATGGAAATTTAATGAATGACACCAAAAAAATAATCGGGAAGCAACGAATTATTAGCCTTATCTATGATGGACAGGCATGTCTGAATTGATGGTTGAAAGTCATAGTTATTCATTCTTTATGTTCGATACTTGTCACATCTTTGAAGGAAATTGTAAATTCAATATGATTCAATTTAAGTTCGACAGCAGTCCAACCACTTCATTAAGCCGTCACTTAAAACCATCCCTAAACTGTTAGTTAACTGTTTTTAACCATCTTCAGACAGTCCCTTAAGACTCATCGTCAGGATACCATCCCGGCACGTGAATGACACCACAATCCCTTCGCAAATCCTATCTTAAAGGACAAATGTCTCGTGTGTTATTTCATGAAACCATTTGACATTTTCAGCCACATATAGCTCATGAGGCCAGGGCATTCCCTCACGAAATTAAGTTGTCGCTCAAAGCGCTTCATGAAGCTATTTGAAAGCCAAATGTATCTCCCATTGCTTCATGAAGCTCTTTTAATCAGGAGAATAGCCGACCCTTAAAATAGCTTTTTCATGTGAAATGGCATCCCTGGAAAACGAAATTGTGTAATACTTTGCTGTGACGTCGATTACCACCACTGTTTCAGTTGAAATCTTGCGTAAACTTTCAAACACAATGACATCTTGAAATACCTATCTGTGACACTAAAAGGAAACATTTTCACATTGAATATTCACATTATAGCGGCCATGCTTGGGAATCGTTCGGAAATTTGAAGTGTAAAACCTGTCCGCCACCCTGTATTCATTCTATCAATGAAGACCAGATGATAATAATTCTTTCCTGCATTCCAGACTCTCCCACCTCCCATCAAAATTGTTCGAGACACAGCTGAACGCGACCGGCGACAAAATGTTTTGAAAGCAAATCTTGTTCGTGAAGAAAAAGAAAATGTAAGTGTCATTATGTTGTCTATACTCATATGTTAAGTTGGTCCTTCAATAGCTCATCGGTGATTCAGATTGGAAATTCTTCCACTGTAACTTCCTTAATTATTGAAACAATATTTATGATTGAGATGACGAAAGCAAAAAGTAATGGCATGAGTAAATGCAGACAAGAATAATGACTGTTCACTAATGAATGCATGGTTAGCGTACTTGATTGTTTGTTTAGAGGTGTAGGAGTTTTAACTTTTACTCCACAAGACGTAGAGAGGACGATAATTAGATGAGAGTTGCCCATTTTACATGTTAATCATGCACATTGACACTTAAAGCAATTTCAAATAGCGGAGGCGTAACAACGTAAATTTTGCACCCTCTTGGACAAGCAGAGAGATTTTTCCTATAAAGAAGATTCTGTGGTCAATACAGCAAGAGTTCGAATAAATTTATTTGCTCTCTTTTAGGGTGGACCCCACTGATTTTAAAGAAAACGCCTCCATTGACATTTTTGAGTAGAGCAATTCATTGTGCCATTTGGCCGCTGCCTTTCGGTCGAAGTACTATTTGAAGGAGAATCATTGTCAGCAAATGATGTCGATTCTCAATAGGGCCAATGTTAATTTATTCTGTGCATAGCAAGCAGGCTACTCATTTTATGAAAACTCTTGGACCTCTTCTAAGCAACTCCGGTTCTTTTGATGTCTCAATTTGCAAGTCTGTTTTTGTGTTCGCTTGTTTTGGTGCATTCTAGGTTAGACAAGGAACTCAAGGGATAGGGAATAATTGGAAATTCGATTCTCCGACAATATATGTTACATTGTCTCCGACAATATATAACCACTGGTTTCCGTGGCACAGTGGTTAGGTGCTTGGCCTAGCGACCTTTTGGTCAAGAGGTCGAGCCCCGAAAGTGCCATTTGAAGTCGTCATGAAGGGCATCCGGACTACCACAACGCTCCAGATAAGTCTAACTATGTCAGCACCGTCCAAGTCCCCAGTATGGGGTAGTAGTGACGCTAATGCTTTATTTTTTTCATGTAATATTCATCACTCTTTAGCTAAGAGAATATTTGCGTGAAGGCAAAACTTCCTGTGAAATGCTACTAAGTGTTGATGTTTAAACGTCAAAACTTCGTGTTGGCGGATATTTGTGATGAAATTAGCGGGAAAAGTTTGATTGCTACCCGTCAATTGATGGGACATGTTGACTTTCATTGACGATAGATCACGGAACTGCATTGACCATCAAATTTACTGTTCATACTAAAATGATCATGACTTAGAATTGGAATCTCTTTTGTGATTAGCAACATTGTCATTATTTATTCTCTCTCTAGACACCTAATCGCTTCATCGGTTGATTGCAATTCGATTGGTTGATATTTTGTCGTTTTGTCAGAGCGCATTCATGCAAATCATGTGAAATTGACAATTAAAGAGACATCAGGCTAAAAAATTCCACATGCTAGCAAAGCATTGCAATAATGAATCAAAGTAAATGATTTTTCACATCCTACTACACCAAAGTTCTGCATTTATTTGCCTTAGCATTTTCAATGAAATATACAACCCCTGAAGCGGAAATAAGTATTTTCCATGCAAAGTTACTGAGTTGTCTAAATTGAGGAACTATATTTGAGTTATGCACTTTACTGGAATTATTTAAGTTTATTAGATACAAAAAAGGTCATTGAGGATCACCGATCAATTTTCGTGCTTAAATCGAAAAGCTTCCATATGCTGCTTCGGGGATTCAGATCACATTTTTGTGAACCAACTAGTGAAGTTTCAATTGGAAGAGAAATCTGGCCTCACTCTCAACGCCGCTGCGACAGTGAATGCGATATTTTGCGTAAGATTTGACATCCTCTTCTCGTATGTTACCCTATCAAGCAGCTGAAAGTTCGATGTTTGTTTGCGTGCATATGATAGTCTAATAGAAAATTTTATAAAAGCATTTTCTCCAGCGTTCCCATGCAGTGAAAATATGTCATGATGTCATGATGTTTCGCGCTTTGCCAGTGAAAAACTCCATTGTAATTATCACCAATGAATGTAAAAATGCGCGAATTAACATGATGATGCATTTTGTGTTTCGCCGGATTAGAATTATCAACTTCAGTGGCAGGTACTGAAGACAGTTACCGCTAACTACAGAGCTGTGAATCAGTTATCACGCATGTGCTGACTTTAACATTTTTTGATGTGTTGATGATTTGTTATGATCGGTAATATAGGCTATATTGGTAGTTGTGTCTCTGCTTTGACTGTACCTCACGGACTAAATTCTCATTCCGGGATTTTTTCAATGTATTCTTACTTTCCTTGCATTACAGGCTCGCAAGTTGGCGACGTGCTTGGATAGGAAGAAGTTACGAGCGATACTCGCAGAATATGGTCAATATCCCGCGAAATACAGGTGAAGATTATAATTCATGATTATCTGATAGGAAAATTTTATCTTTTTTTAATGTTCGGATTAGAATATGTTGGTGGAGACTGGAGATCAATCCAGTGTACTAGATGCCGTGGTCAAGCGATCACAGTAAAGGCAACATGTACACGAGATCTGTTCGAGACTGGTCAATTGGAAACGTGTGAATTTTTTTACCCTGTTTCTTCATTTACAACTAGAACACAATACAATACAGAATGTCGCATGAAGTGTGCCATGATGCTGTCATTCACGTAGTAACCGATGATACTGCCTTACTTCCTAACATGTTCGCATATAGCAGCAAAATCACAAAAGGACTTCACCCTTTTGTCTATGTTACATTCCAAATGGTAATATTCAATGCATGTCTCTACCAATTAACTCGTCAATCCCCAGAATGCATCTGTCAGAAAATTTTGATGATGCCGTTGTAGAATTAAAGATGACTGAACTATAACAGAAAGTATATTTTCAGAAGCAGTATTGAACAGACATCAAACGCACATGAAAGCGCTTTCAAGAAAACGTTTAAACCTGCAAGCCGTTTAAAATAGCAACGTTTTAAAAATAGCTCAACAAATGCATGTGACCTTAGGGTTACACCAAAAGTGACGGCTTAATGCGACCATTAATGACGGTATGGATATATTTTCAAAGTAAATAGCATACTGTATGTATTGTACACTGCATAGCACCAACGTTTATCGCAATCCCATTGATGAGTATGAATATTGACCGCTATACGCCTAGCGCTCTCATTTGGGCACATAGACATCAATTCTAAGTTTGGGAATATCAGGCTGTTTAATGTTGATGACACAGCATTGTTCAGTATGCCCTGTCTGTAACGAACGACTATGTTCCGGCCAGAAAAACAAAATTCTTGCTACGATGTATGACTATGAGAACAAGATCAGTTCCATCTACTCTGTGATGTCTTAGTCTCATTTAGTCTCATGCAAAAACACGACGAACCGCTAATATTGATGTCCGATTAAATTTAAAACACGAATTCGCAGGGTCACTATATAAAAGATGTGATGTAAAATGTAGCGGAAAGCTGCTGAGTGCTCATGCTAGACTGCATGTAAGTTGCGTATGTGCTGAGTTATGTGGCTTACAATCGAATGTACATGATTCAAATTCCCCACTCCTTGCTCAGTGATTTAGAGATTTTCAAAAAACTGATTCATGACTGTCAATAGTGGATAGAAGTTTGCAGAGATTAGATGAATTCAGGTAATTATTTATGGACTTACCAATACTTCAACGATATTTGCTTCATAAACATAGAATTGCCAAGTGTCGTTAAAATCTTAAGTTCCATTATCATCAACATTTGAATGTCAAAAAATTAAATGAATCATTCCGATTTATTGCCACAGTTCTAGATACTACAATGCAAACAAGTTTCAAAGGTAAATTGATATGATCTGATTTACCCTCCGTACTTCTTTCCGTGCAAAACTTGGCATTTTAAGAATTTCGCTCTTGAGAAGTACACCTTCATAACACAGTCTAGCGTATCAGCCAGCTGATTTCGTTGATTGACCACACGCGATGTAAAAAGTTGTCTGCATTGATGTTTATAAACAAATTTATATTTTTGGCAGCTGTTGCAGGTGTATATCAGGTTTTCATATTTTCAGTTTGATTAACTCATTACAAGGCATATCAAATGTTAGAAATACTAAAATAAGCTGTTTTTATTTCAGTAACATTCCTGTATTATGTGGGTCAAAGGATTGTTCATCTTCTTGCATCTGTAGTAAGCAGGAAGTTCTTAAGGAATTATACAAAAATCATCCAAATATGCATACAGGACTACAGGTGGTGCAATTTGTAATTGAATTTTTATTCACATGCCGTGTGATAGCTCAGTTTCGATGCACTGTTGAATGTCAGTTAATTGAAAGCATCTCCCAATGTTTTCAATTGTATTTTTTCTTTGATATTTAGGCGAGTAGTTTCTTTAACTTTATTTTCTACATTTATGATTTAAAAGAATGGCACAGAGATAACTAATTGATGATGACTCTAATCAGGTCTCTCTTCTTGGAAATCGTGTTGTTTAGGTACCACTGACTGCAAAACGCAAAGAAAAAGGAGTGACAGAGGTTGAGGTTCGTGGTATGTAGATGAACCTCTGTGTAGCCGTCCATTCCACACAATTACGTAATAGACAATACATAGATTTAAGGTCATTATTTGCTATAATTACCGAGAGCCGAAGGCTCGAGGTTATTATGAGAAATAATGACCGAAGAAATCTATGCATTATCTGTTACAATGCATAACTTTTTCCATAGAAGTCTGCACCAGGTTAATCATTTCCAATCAGGAAAATAATTACCGGCTTCGTGGAACTTGCTACCCTGTAGACATAGAAAGCCTTACAAAATCATGCATTACAGGGATGTAATTCGAGTGATCACATGATCGGTGCATGTTGTAGGTTTACATCTATGCACCAAAGACGATAGGGGGATGCAAAAGTGACAATATAACGATTTAATAGATATTGAGGGACACTTATGAATTGACAAGCTCTTCTAATGCTCCAAGCACTTTCCACGTATTCTAAATACATGCACGGACTGCGTATATTAGTTGATGGACATCAGCTTCTTTTCTCGTTGATGGACACCGATTTTTCTACTAATTTTTATTGTGCACGAGGTTTTGCTTTGCATGTAAGTAATTTGATTGTTTAGCAGAAGGCTTGTAGAAAGCTATTTGTCTCCTTTTTCTACACCCGTCATATCATTAGGTAATCAGAGTGTGTGTAATAAAATCAATAGTGATTATATAGGCCTTATCAACAAGTTTTCATTGACTCGATTTATCTGTCAATGCATTTTTTATGCATTGAAATTCAAATATATTTGTGGATGTCTGCCTCGAGAAATGATTGAGTCTTTGTGTCTCCACTTGATGCTCAATGTGTTCTGGTGTTGTTGATTTAATGATAAGAAATGATTTGAAGAAGGTAATCAATCTAGGGCATAGTGTTTCACGTGCTATCAGGAAATATTTTGAATCATTCATAAAAGATAGGTAATTGCTTGATTTGCAACATAATTATAACACATTTTTCAGAGGACTCATTTGGCGATCAGTGCTGCAGCTTCCTGAAAATTATGAAGCTTATACAGCTATTAATGATAAAGGAGTGCATTCTTCATATGAATTACTTCATGAAAAATACCCTGTTCGAAGTCAGAAGCTAATGCGTGTCTTACAGCGGTAAGTTGGATGTTTGATTTTCTATATTAATTTGATACGTTGCAAAGGCACAAATCGAACATTGTGTTCAATTATAATCGCTGAAACTACCAGAATACCGAAAGGAAGCAATGTGCGCGCATTTGATTGTCTACAGCGCTTTTGGAAAAGAGCACTTACTATATTAGAAAGGAGATAATTGTATATGAGCCGTTTGACTTCCTCATCTTCACATGAGCGGGTTCTCGTTTTACTGGATGTTGCATTCGCTTACTTTTAATTACATGTGTACCTTTTAATCTATCCTTTAAAATTGTTGGTGTATTTTTGTGTCAACATTCAGTATGATAGACATAGACATAATATGTCAACTCCAGGTTCCAAATTCATGTGAATAGAAATCGAAGAATATGATGCTAGTTAACATGATGAACAATGTCTCCTGCTTAGCCTGACGATGGTCATCTGAGACTCCCGAAAGGCCTCGCTTAGTGGTACATTTTGCGAGAAAATCTTAGTTTTTGGACTCCTGCATTGTAGGAGAAGGTATTCCTAGCCTTCTCTTTTTTTGTGATAAAATTCTAGTTTACATGCTGCACAATATTTATTGCTCATTTGTAGATGCTTGTCTGCGTTAGCTCATTGGTCACCAATATTCGGAGAGACTGATTTTATAGCACTTTTTGCATTTCCATTTGCAAAACTTTTCCAAAACAATCAAGTATTTGCCTTTGAGACTGTGGCTACAATAATCGGTAAGCTCTATGATATGTTTGTGCTTTACATCAAGTTGGTGTCATTAGCTTATTTGGTATTTCTTTATTTTTAAGACTTACTACGTTATCAAGTTCTATTCAATCAGTCTCGAATTAATAATTTTTGTTTCAGTTAACTGGTGCAGCTCATGGTTTGAGTATTTTCCCAATCCACCAATCAACTACCTCGGAATGGTTGAAAACGTACTTGCATATCAAGATCGTGAATTGTACGAGTATTACGTGTCTCATGGGATCACAACCGAGGTATGATGATCAACATTTTGTTTTCTATCATTGTTTTAGGAGACCTAAAGGATATGGAATTGATAATTAACCCATTTTTTTATTTTGTTCCATTTTAGGAAGATTTCGACTGAAAGTGATAGCGAAGGAAATTTGATCACTTTCTTAATTTATAAATAAACAAAAACACCAAATTCATCAGCGAGCGCTTTCGATCGTTCTATTTCATGTTGAGCAAGGAAGTGAATAAGAAATTAGCGGGATTGCGATGTTAGTACAAAAGATTAATAGCCAATGCGGAGCGATGGATGCCAAATAAAAACACAGATATTTGTGTTCAATTAAAGGATGAGATCACACTGTCAATTTGCATTCGAAAGAATTGAGAATGATCAATTTTCAAAAATCGTTTTGTTCGATCACCAATGAGTTAATCCATTTTTTATAAATGCTTCAATCAGTTTTTATGAATGTCTTATAGCTATAACTATTATTTTCGAAGAAATTAAATTTTTACAAATGTGAACATGGAACATTACATAAGCAAATTACATGAACATTTATTGCACTTTTCGCTCCCACTCTCGTTCAGGTGCCAGACGGAACATTGGAAAGTTAGGATCTGTCATAAAACGAGGTCATAATCAAAATCTCTTGATTATGAGACATTGCATCAGTCTCAATTTCTGGATTACAGCTGCATATGGCTATCATACAAAACTGTATGACTTGGATTGAGCATTCATTATCCATTGGTTACTCGACTGGCAGATCTTAACTGCAGTCCAACATCAGCTCTTTAATCACTTAAATTTGTAGTACTCTTGGCATGCGACAAGGGATTATGGTTTTAATCAGTCTACTCGTATTTTATGAAAAACAAATTATTGTTGTCAATATCGATTGGAACTTAAAGATAGCGAAGCGAAACGAAGTTTTTTACGAAGGATGCGTTTGACGTCCCCGTGCATCTTGAATGTTATGGTTGTTGACTAATCAAGCTGAAGGTTGCAACTAAATAAAACAACAAAAATGCTGTTGCATTAATCGTGGAAGTAAAATAATTAATGCCGGATGTTATGCAGTCATTGTAAGAGGTGAAATTAATAATTGAGTAGGTTAGTTGTCGAAAGCTGTTTTTTCATGCTACACTTTATCTCCTCGTATTCGATCACTCAATCTGAATGCCTCGATTTGATAAGTGAACTCGTCACGTCATTACTGCGTCGTTATTTAACATGATACACCTACACATCGCTGAAACACTGTCTTAATGATTGTAGCTCAATCTGTGTTTTTTTAGATCTGAAGCTAAATAGCAGGATAAACTTTGGTTGCAGGTAGCTTCATCATATTAGATGAAATGCTTGCAGTGATGCATTATATGTGCTCAGAAGAGGCGTGAAATATTAAAATAAATCAACACAAATTCTAACACATCAGCTTGGCGTGTAATTAGATGGAATTGCGCTGCTCTATGGGTACTGCACTATGGATGCACTATGCATCTATGGGTGCAGCAGCTATGTTTTCTCCATAAGACGCATTTCTCACATTTTCTCACACGCATCATCCTGTTTGTCACACTTTTTAACGTTTCCTCACATTTCTCACATGCTGAGCATCCCTGCTGTCATGCGTGTGGAATCCCGTACGGAAATAAATGGGTATGAATTTTGGGTATGATTAAGTATGAATTTTTCATACTATGAAAACTTCATACCATTTCATAATATGATTTCGTATGATTTTTTCATGCGAAAATCATGCTATGGAAATCTCTTACCATTTCATGATTTCGTATGTTTTGCTATGTAGCGAATATGTTCAGCAGATTGATTTTTCGCCTGAGATAATAAGCTTGTATCATTTATTTTTCATGTGACATGACATTTTGAGGTAAGTATAATTTCCGTTTCTTCGATGGTGATCCGTATTTTATAGTACTATTACTTTCTACTAATTAAGAGATCGTCTGAGCTTTCATTTCCAATCAATTGCGTGATTCATGCCAATTGAAAGTGTCAATTCAGTTATTTGATGATTAATAAATCCGAAGAAATGTACTTGTTTCTTCCATATTCACTCTTATTTCATATTTTAACGCTTCTCGCTAGTAATTTTAACTTTTTATTGAAGTTTAACTGAAGTTTTATTGAATTTTAACTTTTTATTGTGTTCAAGAATTTTTCGCCATTGCTGTCAGTTGTCAACGCCGCTTGGCACACTTCTTGCAATGAAATTCATGTTTTTACATTTGTCGTAGAATATCTGATTGGTTCACTTGTTATGTTCATTGTATATCTGCATAATCAAATTAGATGTTTCGGCAATTTTTTCGGTGAATCAGGGTTGCACTGATAATGATGATTTATGAGTAAAAACGATAAACATGTTGTTTGTTTATTTAATATATTTTCTAGTACTTATTTTTTCTATGCATCGATTTATCGTGGATGTTAGCTTTTATTACACTAATCTGACTATCGATTTAGAAACATTTGATGGACCTACAGTTTAAGAAAGAATAAACTCAATGAATTCTCCATGGCCACGCTTGTTCTCTGTGTTACACATAGTTAACAACATAGTTATAGAGCTAAAGTTATTAAAGATGATGACATCGACTTACTGTGAAATGTTGTTAGCCGACAGGCTGAGTAATTGAAATAAGTTTTGATAATTAATGAATTAGTATCCTGGAACACTCATCACTAACATTTGAACACTATTTCTGATTTTGGTGCTCAATTGTTCATGTTAGATCGCTGAAAACATTTCATGAATCAGAAGAAAATACTGATAATTGAAAAATCTGACAGTAGTGTCATACTATCAAAATCGGTTCGTAATCACACGATGAAAAAGTGACTATATTTAGTTCATACTAAGAAAACTCCTACTGTACTCAAACTATGATCACACCATGAAGAAATTATACTGTGACCATACTATGAAAAAATCATACTCTAATCATACTATGAAGAAATCATGCTGCAATCATACTATGAAAAAATCATACTATGATTATACTATGAAGAAATCATGCTATGATCATACGTATGAATTCTTACTGTTTTCATACGTATGAAAAGTGTAAAAAAAGCATTACATATTCATACGTATGATCATAGTATGAATTCATACTAAGATCATAGTACGATTTCATACATATGATCTTACGTATGAATTCATTATTATGAACATAGTATGATTTCATACTGTGATTATATATATGAATTCATACTATGATCATACCCCATTTATTTCCGTACGGGATGCACTGTTACAAATTTGTTTACTTTTTACACTTACATATTCTGCTTTAGTCTATTTTTGTGAGTAGTCGATTGGTCGTGCATGTGATATAGAAAAACAACATTTTGGGGAAAAGCGGATAGCTTTATTGGGGCAAAAACTTCGTGGACCAATCAATGTATCTCAATGAAGGTAGCTCATTTTCATAGTTCAACTCATGATACAGAGATATCTGCAGAAACTGCATTTTTTTATTATAAAATGAGTCAAGATCTCGGGATTCGGCTTCAACAATGTTCTAAAAGCCTAATATTATCATTTTTTGCTTGCTAAGAACAGCAATGATGCCGCAAAGTGAAGTGGAGAAGTGATGTATTAGAATTTTTTAATATAAAATTGTGCTCTTGAGAAGCTATTTCTTTGTTTCCTATGTAAAGAGCACGAGCATTCAACAGGACTTTGAACTTACTCATTGTAAAGCACGTAAACTATTTCCGGTAGAGCATGAAATGGTTAATTTTCTTGCACTTTTCTGTTTAGTAATTTTGGTTCATCATGCAAGCCTCTGCCTTTTAAGTCAGTAATTCAAATGAAACAACATGCACGTATGCGATGTATTTATTAGTTGCGAACATCCTGTTTGACTGATCAAGGTCACAATTAAATATACAAAGCAGTTGAAATGACGTTCCTCTGAAGCTTGTCAAATGCTCACAAACGGATGGAAACAGAAATGGTAACTAGTTAAAAGTAGGGCGTACGAGGCAATATGCAATGAAAACAAATTAAAGCGACGAATTGTTGACAAATTGTGGTCCGATGGAGTGCTATGCAAAGCAGGGAAGAGAGGTGTTGTGGCATTGCGAAGTGACTGTGGTTGACATGAAAGCTGTCGAATTATCTCAAGACGAACATTATGGCGATTGTCGATAAGTGATGGTCCAACTATCGGCTATGACGGCCATGTTTTTTGGCATTGGATAGCAAGATATTCTCCTTTAAATTCATGAGCCTTTTTTCAAACACGTTATTTTGTGATAACTTTATGTACATTGATTTTGCATAAATTAAAATAACATGTGTATAAATGAAAATAGATTCGATGAACCATGAAATCAATCCAATCTTATTTCATTAAAAGCTGAAAATCGTTGCTGTATTACACCGCTCTCACTACAGTGGATATCAATATGATAGAGTAATGATGTGAGAATGGCACTTGTTATCGGTCTGATAGTCCTCATGCCAGGGCTCACCATTCATTTGGGTCGTTCCAAGGTCCCTCTGCCATGCGGCGAACATGCAGGTACGAGTGCACGTTCTCGCTCACATTTGTCGAAGCGCGTCACATGCCTGTTTAGGTCTCGAATGCAAAGGTAGCATTTCATTGAACATGCCCGAGGCCCAAGCACACTCTACCATAACTATGCTTTGCAGATCTTTGCTGGCCGTTGCAGTCACGGTTCAAAAATTGATGTTTGGCCTAGGAGCCCTTTCTTCCGCAATAAAACAATGTAAAATGCAAGTAATTTACCCAAATTTTCGCTTCTTGCTTTGTCAAGGATATTATGATGATACACGCTGCTTTCTCACATGGCTAGTCTCCTCGGTGCCTCCGCTACCATCGATAGCATCATTCAGTTAACAGAATGAGCCGTTGGCACGGAGTGAGCGGCTGTGCAAGCGATATATCACCAGAAGAGATGGTTGATTCTTCACAATAACTCCTCCTACTGACGTTTTGTGGCAATTGTTTTTCAAGGTCATGAATTGAGGTCACAAACTGATTTGAAAACCTAGGGTGAGGTAGCTTGAAAGTTGAAGAGGCATTCATTTCATAATAAATTTGACTTAATCGTGACTTAATGAAGCCGGCTTTTAGTTGTTTTGACAATTTATTCTTTTTTCATTATTTTGGTTGCTTTTGTCGTGAAGTGCAACGTCTCACTCAGTGGGTTTATTGGCCACACACATAATTGAGATCCACGCCCGCCACCACATGATCATATCAAAAATCTTATCAAATCGGAATTGCCTTGGGCAAATTACATTGCAAGTTTTCCTGTTTGTTGATTGTAGCAATATTTTTGTTACCCATGAAGCGCAAATTTCTAGAGACTTATCTAATATTAGAATTATCGAACTTCATATGCGCTAGCAAGTTCAGTGTAGTTATCGGCGATCACACGCATGAATTAGTTTTTAGAATTTATCGTGGAATCAAACATGTTTGTGACATGTGATCCGTAATTTGATGATAAGTTAGCAAGGTATGAAATTTAATCTGGAATAATACGATTTTCTTCCGATTTCATGCGGAGAGCCTCGAAGTATTGCCAGAGGACAAGACAATTCGATTAGTAAAGGAAATTATCATCCACATATTGGAAAAGAATCCGTAAATTGAAGAAACTGATGGAAAGGGTTGAGTGATGATTGCCGTCGTTGAGAATTATTCTGTCAACCCAGAGAGAGGTTTAAGCTAAAAACTATTCAAGTTCAACGTCATTCTATATCCCTCCATAGAGATCAACTGAATTCAATTTGAATAACTGATCGCTTCGTCAAAGAGTCTGATTATATATGAAGCGGTTTTCAAATCCTTATCACAAATTTCCGTATTTGAATAGCAAATGTATCATAACATTTTATACAGATATTAAATAGGAATCATTGGGAGGTTGTGTTGAATACAGCTGCCATTACCCAGGTATTTGAGGGTTAAGCAGGCAGTAGACCATGTGCTCGATCTTTGCAAACTCAAAACGTATTTGACTCCACTGCTATGAAAGCAGAGTCATACGGATTATTTATACCTTGAAGTTTTGTTTCTTTCAGATTTACGCTTGGCCCTTGCTCGAAACTGCATTTTCCGAAGTTTTTACTCGAGAGGATTGGTTGTGTTTATGGGATTCGATCATTTGCCATCATCCCGGTTTCCTTATCTTCTGTGTAGTGGCGTACTCAGTCTGCGCTCGTGGTCCGCTTCTTCAAGTCACTGAATTGGAGGACTTCGAAGTGAGCGGGGATGTTTCATTCGCATTTAAGTCCATTTCATTTTGTTAAACGTATTATCAACTGTTTTCTACAAACACTACCTTTTACCAACTGTGCTGTTGATGTATTTCAATACTGTGTGTAAAACTGCTACTAGAATTCACATACTTCTTGGAAACTCCTTTCGGAAAGCTTCTCATGCATTTCATGTATTTGAGAATGTCATTTAACTCAGAGAATTGAGCGTTTCTAAAAATGTGATTTCTTAAAGGGATTGACACAAGATTTCAGCAGATTATCTAAATCATTTTCACTCAATTCTCGAAGTTAGCTGGTACTATAGTTCCTGCCGGAGCTATTTTATAATCGCGCTCTGGAAATGTCATATTCATTGGATAAATGACGAGATGATTTTCGGTCTTATTGATTCATTCGTCAGTTTTCAAATATTTTGAATTATTTTAATATTGTTGTCCGTTTATGTGATCCTTCAGGGAAAACACTACAGTCTGCAGGAAAATACATCATATAATATTGTAGCATATCTAACATATCCTGTAACATATGTTTCATTGTAGCTTACTTATCCAACCAAATTCAGTTATAATAGCATGATCAAATTTTCCATGGAATTCATCTGGCCACATAGCTAATGGATGCATTAAACTAAAACAATAACATAATCGACACTTTCTTCTGGCATGCCCTGTATTACCCTGTATATAAACATTGTATAACATAAACAAGCCCCATGAAGCCCTTAATATACAAGGATGTGTTCTGGCTTTCGCTAGCCTTCAAAAAGTTTTTTATGGGAAGATATGTTTCAGCTACTTTGTTCGCCGTTACCGACATAAATTACTCTGATATGCTAAAGCTCAATCATCCTGTTCTTAGTTTACTTGAGCACCGTGTCGTCTAACTTCTTATTTTATAGTTCAATTTTTTACTATTTCTATACGTTTCCCTTTGTTTAGATCCATTTGATTAACCATGTATATGCTGTATTCCATGATAGATAATCTTGTGCATATTTCTATGTCGTTATTGTCTATGTCTATATTCTCATGTTAATCATTTTGAAATTTTGTTTACATGCTATGCATAAATGATATTTTGTTACTCTTGTTGAAAAATCTCGCTCTTACTTCCTGTGAAAGCCAGTGGCAATATTTTGTCTAATCCTGTTCTTATAGATTCAATCTTAATCAGTCAATAAAGTGATATTTTCAATAACTCCCATCTCGTTTACTATATCAATAGAATTATGGAAATCAAAACTAGTTAACTCCCCTTTGTTTTACAGTCGAATTTCTATTAAAGTCAGCATATTAAGAGCCATTTCAAGTATTCCAAGAGCTATTTCGAAACACCCATTCCTGAATAGGTTTCACTTTGCTTACATAAAGTTTTTGAATTAAATATGCACAGAAATAGTGAAGTTATTGTAAGAAGATAATAATCATAATTGATTGTGCATATTATGCACAAGATATCAAGATTGACAAGATAATGAATATAACAAATATCATTCCAAAATCAAAAATGATGTTTTTCACAAGCGTTTTGCATTCATAATGACATTTTCAAGTGGGCTAATTTATATCATGTGATCTTCATGAATCGACTGAACAACAATCTCTTTGTGATTATATCTTTCACAGTCTCATTTCATGATTCCATATTATTTGATGTTTGTCCTGATTTGGTATCTACGTGTACATGTATAATTCATGTCACATATTTCTTTTTGCAGTATTTTTTCCATCACAGAAATCCTATCACTCCTAGAGATGTTATTCGGATAGCGAGACAGTTTCGAAACCAAACACCAACTGATATACATCCTGGACGTCTTCTTCCTAGATTTCACCCCTTAACGGATAAACAATATCCGGTTTTCAATAAGTATCCCAAATTCATTGTTGACCATCAAGTCAAAGAGCGAGAACGGATTAGAGATGAAGAGAAGGAGTATCTTCAACAACGGTGAGTAACTTAGTAACAAATTTATTGCTTTGATTTCCCTTATTCTTATCGGACATGAACACTTGAATGCTGGAATAGATAAGTTATCTGATCATGATAATGACTTGAGTGTAGACACCTGGAAATGTATCGGCTTATCCTCGATCGCTCGTAATCGATAAAATCGTCTCATTCAAAAAAGTCTATTTAGTGCAACAAAATCTATAAAATGTTGCTACATTTCGCTGAGCTCAGATAAAATGGAGAAAATGAGGAATAGAAGCATGTTGTAGATGGCATTGGATTGCATATCACCATAAGCAATGGTAATCGATCTGACTAGAAGCATGGAAAATGCATGAAGTGGAAATAATTGCACGATTTTTTCTGCTCTCTTGTTTCCTACTTTAATTTTGAATTAGAATTCACACCTTCGTTGTTTAACTGTACTTAATTGCGTATCTCTGATGATAGTTGTCGAATGGTAATCGGAATTGATTGTTTGATAATCAATTAACTGATTGCATCAGCAAAAGAAAGTTATTTCTCATTCAATCAATTTTTTTAAATAAATGTCTAGCTAAGGCAAGGGCAATCGTTGATCGTTGTCGTTCTGAGCAATCGAATTGTTCTGAGCCTTGCGACTTATTGGTGCTTCGCGCTCTCAACGCGGGACATGCTGTCCTCTGTCAAGCATGTAGCCCAGTCTGAAAGGTGCTGGTAACTGTTTCGTACTGCACAGTTGTGATTTTGCTGCGAATGACATTTGTGGCATATCAGCAAATAACAACAGACTACTTGACTTTCAGCCTTATCATGACCTACACGTATAAACCACGGTTTGAAAATCTTGGTCAAATATTTTTACCTCGAACATGGTTGTAAAACTTATAGATGCAATCGAATATTGATTGGGGTTTGTTGTTCTTCCCTATTAATTACTTTGCGATGTTAATATCGCTCGAACTAACAGAGGCCGGATGTAACGGAAATTAACAGCAAGAGTCAATGGCTCAATGCGTTGAAAGCTTGGAGACAGTCAATTCTCTGCTGTGTTGAATCAAAGTGTCGATGATTTAATCAGATTTCAAATTTTCGCGATTTCCTTTTGATGATGACAGTGATAAGGTAAAAATTGGGACGGTAATTGGTTATCATGCCAATCTCACCACCAGCAGTCGTTGAAATCTCGATTTCTTCATTTTTTAAACATCACTCGCCACTTCCACACCATCTGCCGTATTCCTTTTTCCATGGTGCTTATTTATGTGCGTTTCTAATCCGAAATCAAATGCCATCAGTCTACAAACTCAAATTCTTTCCCAATTTCGCACCAGAAAAGGTATATAATAAGTGTATATATTTCAAGAATAGAAATCGATCATTACAAAATGTGTACAATTCATCGTTTCAAGAGCGCTGGTGATACAAGTTATAAAAAGAACAGATGAAAGGAATGAAAGACATGCTGCGTCTGAGAGTATGCCTTCTCGGCAACAGAAACCGGCCAGATGATGATATGGAAGGCAATAAAACATCAAGAACGTGGTCCTCACACATGATCTTCTTCAAGAGTCTGAGAGACTGTTCGTTTCTTCGATCGTCTAAAGATGGCAAAACGTTGCAGCTACACTGTGAACCACACAAAAGTCGATGAAATCTGCTTTGTAGGCGATCCAATCTACCCTTGTCACAAGCTGAAAGTCCAATAAATGCAGTGCAACAATATTCCATTATAGTTCTCACGAGACTGAAATACATAACTTTTAAATTCTCGTCATTGATTATGGGACGTAAAGTTCTCAAGATGTAAAATCGGCGTGATACAGTTCGAATGATGTGGTCAACATGAGTAGTCCAAGTACATCTGTCATTCAAATAGACACCAAGAATACACATACTCTGTACATTTTGAACATGTGGTACGCAAACAGGTGGTGTGTTGGGACGCTTTGAAATAGTCAGCGACTTACATTTGTTGGCATTGATGTCAAGTTTCATTGATCTAGACCATTCCAAAATACGCTTGTGAAAGAAGAAAAATATGATCGTTACTCGCATTCTTGAATATTGGACAACATATAGTGGAGTCGTCTGCATATCTTACAAGGTGACAATTAGGGTCAGAGATCTCAAGTGAATTGGTCGCAACACTGTATAGAAAGGGACCCAAAATTGACCCTTGTGGAACGCCAGAGGTTACCTTGGTAAGTTCGCTAGAGGTCGCACCAATGCGGACAAATTGCTGTCGATTACTTAAGTAGTTCATGGTCCACAGAATAAAACCTGAAGGGAAATGTAGTTCGATTAGTCTCTTAATGATATGATTGAACTTAAGGGTGTCAAATGCCTTCGAATAGTCATATGTAATGACGGAGACGTCGTTAGTTTCAGGATCATCCATGCTTCTAGAGACATATTCAGGAAGTGATATCAGAGCACAGCACGTTGACGATTGAGGTCGAAAACCGAATTGACTTTGACCATAGTTATCAATCATTCGTCGTTTGACAGATTGCAAAACAATCTTCTCCAGCAACTTTCCTGGAATTCTTGTTAGCGATATAGGACGCATGTCATTCAGGTTGGGATTACGCACTTTTGGTACAGGGCAGATGGCCGAAATCTTCCACCATATGATTCATGATTCATTTTCAACTACTTTGTGCACTCGAGAAGAACAACTTGCATGTAGACTGCAAAGCCATTTTTTTTCTTTTTTATGCATCAACACAAAGTCAACTGAGAAAGTCCATTTGAGAAGCCAAAAAGATCATTAACTAAATCGGTTCGATCCACAGGCTCACCGCTTTGCTAGCGTAGTCAATGAAGTAGTCAAGATCGCGACTTGTTCCAATCGTAGACAGCGAAAGCTCTGCTCTTTAAATCTCGATAGAAAATTGAAATCGTCAAATATAGAAATGAAAATGCCTTGGTTGGTCATTATGTGAACAACCAAGGAGATTAGCCATCTTCACTTGCTACCAACATTCAGCAAGAAATACTAGTAATTCTCTAATACAACAAGTAATAGTACGCTGTGATCTACACCCTCAGATCAGAATTTAAACTGAACAAACGAATAGTTGGAGACAACTTTGAGTAGATGTAAAGTTGATCTGAGTGGTGACGTAAATTAATGCCCCCATTTTTGGCTTCTATACGTACATTGCCGTGACATCGATGGGTGCCGAAGGTGGCGTGAGAATGAGGGAGTGTTTTACACAAATGAATGAATACTTCCTTGTTAAAGACGAATAATAATTTCTTTTTGGACACGCTCGGAAAAGGAATTGCTTTGACTTGCGTAGTATTGCCGCTTCATTTAATCTACATCTCAACGTGTCGGAACAAATATAAATGCATCATGCACGCAGAACAGTTAACAAGGGACTGCTTCCTGAACAACTCGGAACTGATGATAAGATCACTTTACGATCAAATTTTTGCAGTTTTAATTGTTGTCTGTAATATGTCGTCGCATTCCTTAATCTATTCAATACTTCCATGAATACTTTTTTTGAATAGTTCTGTCCAGAAAAGTAAAAGACTAGTGAAGGAAGTTATGACCGGCATCACACCATTTTGACGATCGTCAATTGTGCTACAAGCGGGGAAAACCATCGACTTTTATCATAAAAAGGCCATTGTTATACGAAGTAATATTTGAATGTTTTGAGGCAACTTTTGCGTCGTACTGTTATTCATTTGGCAATTTTAGATAGGAACTGCGAATCCTGTGACACTGCATGTATGCCGCACTAACGTATTATTCTAACTAATGATAACCGCTCACGCGGTATACAATGATTAACTTTCGAAAGCTCGCACGACCCTAAATGTCCGCACCCTGACGTGAGACTCGACGATACCAATAAGTGCTTATTTGATAGCGTGAGATCCCTTACAATCTAGAAAAGTGCGTTTCTAACCATCCATGATGACAACCGACGCATATAAAAATTATGTAACTTATTACGTTCTAAATTTAGAAAACATACATTTCAGATCATCCTATTTTAGAGGTGTGACTCAGCTATTGGATTGGAGTAACAAGTGTCAAAGTCAACACTATCATTCATGCTTTTCGAAAATAAGTTGGATACATCATGAATGATTTTCTCATGAAAATGGAGTTTTCCGCATTCTCATTCCCTTTCATTCCCATTCTGCTTTAAGGAGACAAGAAATACTCAATATTTCTATGCATATAAACATGTGTAGTGATCACATAAATTACATTGGATATACACAGGAGCGTGATGACGCAAATGCTTTTCATGTGTCAGTCTTTTAGGAGACCTAGACAATATGCAAAATCTTTAAAAGGTTAAATACAGGAAATCCATGGACAGATAGATATTATTAGGCTGTCTATTGTTGAATTCATCTGTGGCAGACTTCAATTGCGTAGTCTCAGTCATCATATAATATTGACTCATTGTTTACGTCTATTCTGATTTACTGTGATATAGGCTTCGTAAAGATTTCCGCTTCATGGCGTATTATTTTGATTTTTCAACAGCCATACTGCAATGGAACTACAACGCCGGACTGAACAACATGCAGCTGAGGAAGAGAATTGGTATAGACACCAAGAACTGCTATTGGAAGCAGAAGATAAACGTCGTGGATTGATTGCTGAAGAAGAACACCGATTGAGAGAGCAGAGAAAGAGGTAAGATTAATTTCTGATTTCGCAAACTATTGCTTTTACCCTCTAAGTCGCTTTCTTCTCCTCTCACTTCCTTCATAGTCGGATGATTAAACATAAATCTGCTCACTGTTGCGAAAATTTGCCTGACATAAAATGCAGATGCGATCCGTTACCTTTTTTGATTGCTTGCCGTGAATGATATTTTCCGAGCTATGTATAATGCGCATGCATTTATATGATGATGATTTACAATACTTCTGGTGCACATGTAGTGTAAATTATTATAGTTGGGTAGATCGCCTGTTGCCACAAGATATTTGTCTGTTAACATATCACTAGCTGCACCAAAATGAAGCAGATTAGTTTAACCCTTTGATCAATGGTAAAGCGAGGTCGATATACAAATCAACTCCTGATTATTCATCAACTGTCTTAAGCATGTTTAGTTTTAGAACATAAACATTAGATGTCATGACATATTTCAATTTATTCACAAATTTCTAGAAGGCAAGAAGAACAAGGCAGTCGTTGATCGATCGGCTAGGGATATCATATAATGAAAAATCGTAGCAGCTGGGTTCAGGCGGTCCTGGTTTGTATATGCTGACGTTGAAGACTGCAGATGTACGTTTTTCGCTATTGCAGCTGTTAATTCGGCGTTCCATAGAAATTTCTATTAATAGGCACATGTGCATGCACTTGACGTCAGGATTGTCACCTCATCCTCGTATGACTGGTTTTTATAGTTCTTTCATAGAAGTGATGTGGTTAAAATATTGATGGGATGCAACGCTTTCATTTGATTCAAAAGTACATATTTCAACTTATTGTGTCAGTTATTGCTGGCCATCGTTTATCACTGTTGAAGATAACCGCTCTCACCAGTGGTCGTTTTCCAACAATAATTTAACGGAATGTTGTCATAGAAAAAAAGATCTTGGCGATAGCGCTTCAAGTTGCTTGACGATACTGATTCATGCCACCCAAAATCAAGTTTTCCAACTAAAGTCAACCAAACTCGTGTAAATGCTAAAAAATGTCTATTTGAATTGACCTACATTTGCGTGAACTCTCAAAGTTTGAATTATTGCGGAAATTATGATTCAGTAGTCTGTTATACTGTCAAGTTCACATCGATGATGGATTATGAAAGAAACCAGAATGAAACGTGGAAATCACTAGAGGTATTCTAAGCGAATCGAGTAATAAAGTATAGAGCTTACAATTCATATTTTCTGGTCTTGAATACTTCCCCAACATGCACTGAAGCTCATCTTGCATCTTTTAACTTAAAAAGCACATGCGAGAATGGTTTTTTGTTGTTATCCATGGATGTGTGTGAAGAATTTGGAGAAGTATAACCAGTTGGAATTCCGGAACTATTAAATTGATTCATCTTATAGAGTGGAATATACCAACCGATGCAAGAAACAATCAGATATGCTCGTACATGCCTTGAAATACACAAATATGATAATGCATGTTCTATATATGCAATGACATTGACGTACATTTCGGAGCAGATAACATTCATCCTTCACATAGTTGCTATTTTAATAGGAGCACTTACAGAATGTCTGTCACGCATATATCACATTATCCCAGGGTCGGGAATTTCTCACTGCTGAAGTGAATGAAAATCATTTGGTGCCTTTCTTTGACGCGTCTCACTAAGTTTCGTCTTTCGAACGCTTACTGATCAAATTCTTCAGTTTCAAAAATCAAAGTACCTGATAGGCTGCAATAAAATCTTCAAAAATGTTCACCTTTAATTTACTAAAAAAATCTATCCGAATGATGAGATACAAACGAATAGGACCGATCAATAGCTAAAAAGTATCATCTACCTCTATATTACTCTTTTCTTCATAACAAAGATTTTAAGAAAACATTTTTGAATTAAGCATCGAACTACTTAATTTAGAGGATGTATTGATCAATAGAATTTACGAGACGCAATATTTAGAACGATGATGAATATTTTTTTGCTGGCTAAAGAGTGAGTGTGAGAGATTCAGCAATCGCGTTTTCCTTCTTGTGTTGTCAATCGTCTTGTAGAACAAAAAATCCACATTGCTGCCGGACCGGACGTCGCCCGTACAGAAAGAAGTCCGTATGAATCATAGTATGAAAAGGTACGAAAAATAGTATGACAACGCATACGTATGTAATAACATACTATGAAACATAGTATGTACAAGTATGAATAATGCATACGTGTGTATAAACATACTATGAAACATAGTATGCATAAATATAAATAGTGCATGCGTATGTATTAACATACTATGAAACATAGTATGCATAAATATGAATAGCGCATACGTATGTCTTGACATTCTATAAAACATACTATGAATAAAAATGTATTACGCATATGTATGCATTATCATAGTATGAAACACAGTATGCATAAGTATGAATTTCGCATACGTATGTATTAACATACTGTGAAACATAGTCATAATTGATTATTTAAATTCATACCGTATACACACATACTACGTGTTATTGTGCAGGAGTAATCTATGTTGGGTAGCGACAATTTTTTCTACTATGATGTTTGATGCGTAACCCGAATTTTGTACCCATGCTGAATGATGCTGGTGATTATCAGTCATCTATACAGAATTAATGAGTGATGTCAAATATAACTTTCGTTGAATATGTTTCATAATGTCCATAATGTTGCTGTTCAACTTCCTGATGAATGACGTACCCATTTTTATCTCAGGTCATTGGAAATAATTATTTTTCATTTAATTATCTTTGTCTAGTATTAAATAACTATTTTGCTAGCATATAATGACATTATTTGCAGATAACGAATTCGTCAGTAGTTCTGATTCTTGTGATAATGAAATTCTTTCATATATATGTATATATTGTTCATGCTTTTCAGATACTTTATGCAAAACGTCTTTGCTACAAGCTGAAAATTTCATCTGAGACGATTTTATCAAACACGTATGGTACTTAATGCATGCAATTCTGAAATATTACTCATTGTCTTCCTATGATTATTAATGCAATAATGATATTTATGGAGCTTCCACATTATCTCCACAATATTTCAACGTGTTTTGAAAATGATAGTGAAAACCTACGGATGATGCCCAACACTTCGATTTTGATTTATTTTTAATGCATAAATGATTCATTTATGTATATTTAGTCTAACCAAGAATTCATCGAGTTGGATCCTTCTCATCTCATAATTGCATGACCTACATGCATTTTTTTACATAACATGATGATATCATAAGAATTTGATTAACGATTACCATGCATATAAGAGCAGGTATTTTTCTTGTTTAAACGAAATAATAGCGTGTCTTGTAGCTTTCTTTTGCTCAAAGAATTAGTTATTCAACGAGTTTACTTTTGAAAAGTCTCATGTGTATTGTGGATCTCTACAATGTCAGTAAAAATTTGAAAGTCCATTTTTGAGTAATCTAAAAGTTAAATATGAAAGTGTTACTAATATAATTTCCTTGAGTTGCCATTGATTAAGCGCTATTTTGAACACCAACACATTTAAGATAATAAGTTCTATCAAACATGATTCATGAAAGCAATAAAAACTAATTCAATTAGTTTCGAAAAATATTGTTGATATTTATTTTGATTATTTATCTTTCCTATTATTGCTTGAAAAATTGCCACCTTATCATAAACGTGTATAATTCTTTTATTAGTGTGTCATTGTATCTGAAGTTTTCCATCATGCCCATCAGGGTTGTTCAGTCTAACTCAGAAGGCTCCTTTGTCCTTTCACTTCTCTAATAAAGCATTAGTTTATTTCCATTGAAAGCATAAATGAACTTGTATGAACGTCAAAACAATAAACTTCACACTGTCTTGACGTGGGAGCATTATTATTAGCTGCTTGCATTACAGGTAACGGTAACGGATTCTTTTAAGATTGTTTATGCTACTGAATGCTAACAAGTTGCTTCACTTTCTTTTTTTTATCTTCTGCTTAAGGGTTTATGGTACCGTCCTCTTCACTCGAACTTTGATTTTAAAAAATCATACAAAAATGTTTATCTTTGATCAAATGGGTACGTCGTTCGTGTGTTATAACATTAAATGAATGCCATATATGTGATTTTAACGTATGAGAAATTGTAATTATTATGATCTTAAAATGATGCTAATAGCTGTCTCCCTCATGATATGTTCTCTATCTAAATCAGTTGGCTTGCTACATTTGACATGTTACCGGAGAGACAAGGTGCTTTTGACTTTGTTCCCTTTCAGATTAAAATACGATATATTGAATACAGAATGCATGTTATTATTCACATGATAAGTGGTGCATATGATAATGAATTCATGCTGTTATAGAATATATGTACAACATCAAAACATATGTGCTTATGTATGATATTCCTTCGTACGATATACTGCTGTATGCATATATGTTGTATTTTTATGTCAGGAACATACTCTGAAAACTCACGCGTGTTTAGGATGAGTATACGTTCCTATTTTCATAGTATGTTTCTTTGTATGATTCATGCGTATGGCACGACAACGCGTTACATGCTCTTAGTACGTCTTATACTATGTTTCGTATGTCTGTTCCATACTATGTTTCACATCATGTTTTCACATCGTGTGCCATATGAGTATGCATACTATTTTCATAATATGATTCATACTATGTGAAGTCATAGTATGAATCGTACGTATGTTAGGGTATGGCCCGACAGAGCGTTACATGTTCATAGCAAGTTTCATAGTATGCTTCATACGTTTGTTCCATACTATGATTCATACTACGTTTTCACAGTGTGTCTGGTATGAATACGTATATGATTTTTCATGGTACGTCACTCCTCTAGAAATCACTAAAATTGTTCAGACACAAATGGAGCCCATGCATCCAAAGTGTGCGATTACCACAATAATGTATGCGAAATCAAGCTACTCAGAAACCTTGATAATTGACTCCTTGTTTACCGGAGTTCCATTAAAGCCCTCATCGGTCCCCTTATCTACAGTGCACTGACGATGGCCAGATGCAGTGGTTGAAAGGCTTTGCATAAAAGGAAAATATTAGCTATTCCAGGGCTTTAGTTTTCACTAGGATTATTCAATAATTCTTTGTTTATCATCATCATGGCGATTCTAAAATGTGAAAATTTGAGAATTTATTGGACAATCAGATCAATGGAGAATTATGTTCTTTGATAGATTGGCTGCTCTTAATCGGGAGATGAAGATGAAGGAGTTGGAATTGTTGGATTCAGCTCGTCGGAAATATCGTGAATACCATCAACGTCAGCGAGAGATGGAGCTCCAACAGCTTGAGGATGAACTCAGACGGAAAGTAAGTGTTTTATATATACATGTAGATCAAGTGCATCAATAGCCATATATAGTCTACTTCTTCAGATTTTTTTTCTTGAACTGCTTTTAGTCACAAAAGTTACATTTGAACATAGTGACATCGCTGCAAATCATAGATAGAAATGGGCCATGGGTGAAGTCGGTCATCCGTCATGTTTTTCCGAAAAGTCGGTGGGTCAAGGTTCGTTGACTCATTTCCAACCAGTCTGACCCATGACAAATTTGACAATCTAAAAAACAGTCAACTTAAATTATTGGTATTCTTGTCATTCGCGAAATATGAGCGAGTCAGTGTCACTGAAAGAGGCGATGGATGCCCGCAGCCAAAATATGCAGCACTATTGACCTTCACACGCCTCATACAGTTTCGAATGTCAATGCAGTAATCTTATTATGTAGGGCACTTTTACTTAATCTAATCATCTGCACTGAAGCAGCATAGGAAAGAATTGCAACAAGAAACATAATCATTCATGATTTTGAAGACCTAAAACATCTGTGGCGCATACGCCTGAATTTTGATCAGGTTACATGTCTATTAATCACTGATGTGTGTCAACTGTCACGTTATCTGATACACTAGAATCTACAAAACGAACCTTAACAAGTTTTGATACTATTGTGTCTCTACCTAGACCTAGAAACTTAAACGAAAATGAAGCTTTCTAAAGACGATACCGGAAAAAAGGAAATTATGTTCATGCGGCAGGTAGGTCAAGTGTGTCAAAAATGTGATTGATTAGGTGGGTCGTGCTTTAGTGTAAAGTTGCTAGATCAGGTGAGTCACGTGGGTCGTGGGTCAAGCTTCGTTGACCCACTTCCAAATCTGATGCAAATGCATGTCCAGTGCGGGGACTCAATTACAGTTCAATATATTTTATGCTTTATTTTCGTTTAATGGCCTAATATGTCGCTAAAGTAACAAATGCATTAGTGGGGAATGGAAAGTGTTAATCAATGCGTCAATCAGTAGAGGGGTTTTGTGCATTATTTGTCATTCCTTAAATTAATTATTTTTTATGTTATTATCACAAGTACGGATAAGTTGACGTTTTAGCGCTTTACTAGTGTGAACTTCAGTTCTACGTTTCAACAAGTATCAATTCAATTATCTCTATAAAGCATCTTCGTGGTATTACGTATCTGTCATCGCCAATCGTTATGCAATGTTTTCGTAAATCAATTCAGTCAGCTCGTTACAGACGTGCGTTTAAGATGAAAGTAAACTACATAATTTACCTTGCAACAACTGTCTGATCTAACTATCCAGTCATCAGATAATTAATGCACTGTATACTGACTACATGGGCAGGTCTCGAACGTGAATTTCATTTTACTCGATTGCACCTTCCATGCTGATGTTCTAATGTTTTTTAAAATCTATTCATTCCTGTAATTCAACTTTTTGCCATTAATGGTGATTAAAGACAAAAATTCATTATCGGTTTGTTCATATCAACATTGTTATCTTGAAATATTGGCAGTATCCAACTTTTTCGCGGTTCTGACTTGTATCGACCGCGACTTGACAATGTTGTTTCCTACCCACCAAAATGAAATTCCTACCCATCAATTAATGAAAGCAGAAGAAGTTTGAGTTTGGCATGATTATGCTAAGAAAAGTTTCACAATATGAGCGAGGAAGCCATCACAAATAACTGCAAGGCAAAAATGTAACCGGTCCTAAATTTATCAGATTGGACTGTCGACCAGCTTCATCTCGTCTACGAGGAAATGTCACGTATGTACGCAGCCTGGCGTTGATGCTGAGATCAGGAAAGGCGTATAAGCCGCTGGAGTTCAAGAGGAAGGAAAGACTCCTATAGCATAGCCACATTTTCAGAGAGTTGGAATCGGAATTGCCGAACATGTATTCACGTTCGGGATGGCTAGAATATGACAAGTGAAATTTCAAATTTTCAAGTGAAGCAAATTTTCATAGAGGCGCTGTTTGTCAAATATGTGCGCATGTTGTTGTGGAGGCTGTCATGTTTGCGGTATTAATCAACCAGCTGAAGAATTTCTTAACTGACATTGTAAATAATGAGTTCTCATTGATGATTCTTTATTATAAACATTGTTTCATAGTAATTAATTCTGTCTTACGAAACTAAATATCAAGTATAAAAAGTCCGTATAAATAAAAAATATTAAGCTTTGCTAAAAATGCTCAGAATGTATATCTAGTTTTGGAAAATTTACATCAGTTTTCAATTTCAGGTCCAGTTGAGAAGTGAAGAAACCGAAACGGCCCTTCAGGATGCCGAAGTTCGGAATATGGGTCTGCAGCTTCAGAAGAAGATGTTTGAAAATGAATTACATAGAGAATTAAAACATGATACAGTAGCTACAGCTGATCGTGTAGTTCGCTTTTCAGATGACAAAATAACAGACGATGTTTGTCGATTGCGGGTAATAAAGTCAACATTTGCAGCATGTCAATCTGACAGTCCCGATGAGATTCCGTTCCATTATTTGCAGAAACCTCTTCTCGATTTGTCTCGAGCGGAACGTCAAGCGAGGGACGATTTGCATCTGGCTGATGTAATGAACAGTTACGAAGCGTCGAGATTACAAGGAAATCGTGGAGAATTGGAGGTTTGTAGAATTTCTACTATGCAGTTGACTCTTTATGTAAGCGGGAGATGGGCGTAGGTATCAAATATTCCGCGTCTTCTGAGAAATTTCGCAATAATTTCAGTTAAGTATTCTGAAACTTTCCTTACATAGCTTACAAGACTTCTTTCTGTACAGATTCGCGTTCATCAAGTATCCTGCACTCTAATGGAATAGGTTCAAATTCGTAAACTAGGAATACATTTTTGTGAGGAGCTAAGAATAACTCGAAGCACATTTGAAAGCTAGCTCATCCAAGGTCAATGCAGTGCGTCACAATCACATCAATTCAATTCAAACTTTAATTTGTGTATGAAAATGAAACTTTTTGAAAATCACAGCTACATGCACATGAATATCGCAGAGAGTGTGGAGACCTCTACGAACTCATGCCTTCTACCACGTCGATTGTGCCGCAGGCAACTCAATTTATCTCACTAGCCGGTCTGAAAATTCTGGACGTCGCAGCTCGTCGTGTTTTCAACCTGCATCACTCGTGAAGCAACTCCCTACTTTATTTGGTAACCGTCTTAACTGCGTCATTAGTTCGAGCAGCCCAACTTCAAGGTAGACCTGAGATCGCACCCACATGAGTACAATACCGAGATTAGATTGGTGAACGTTCCAGGACACAATATGGACAAAATATGGACCCTATAGCTCGTCAACTATCCGTGGCTCTGTCGACCAACACTAACAGCCCTTCATGACTAGTTTCCGCTACCCTGATTTCTGTTAGTATTATTTCTTGTTAACTTACTTGGCATTTGTACTTTTTAAATAAAGACTAAAGGTAAAATTACCGATACATTTCCTGATGTTGAAAAAGAGTGACGAAAATTAGACACTTCAAGTTCATGATAAATAATTTTAGGCCACAAAATCTCAATTCTCGCGATTATGTTAGGCCATCCGAACAGGGATCGTTGAAGGCGCTGGACGTCGAAGGTGTCTCGCGCTTTATTATATCGGCCTGTAAATTGAAAACGGAAATTTTGATTTCATTTTTCTCACTTTCCCAGAAGGATGATCTCCCGTCACTTGGTCAACTACAATGTGCATGTTTGTCATGTATTTTGATAAGTCAGCAGCCTACATTGCTACTTGTCTCTTAATTTGTAGTTGGAACATTTAACTACCGAAAATCGAAGTATGGAAGTACAAATTGAGGAGCTTTTGGAGAAAATAAGACAAGCTAAGGTAAGCAAAATTATTTAAAGTTAGCGATATTTAGAGTGGACCAGACGTAGACTTCAATGATTTTTTAAATACAAGCATGTGAAACTCAGTTCCAACTAATTTGATTATGCTGCTTTATATTCTGAAATTGAGAATAAAACGTAAATGAGATGATACACTGTTAATATACTTAACGCATCGGTCTCTTTCCAAGGACGAGTTTCCATAATGGCAAGTAGAAATGAAATCAAAGTTATCATGATTTTGCATAATTGGCCATCTAGTATACAATGCTCAAACGTCTAATCAAAGTACAAAAATGATAAGGCAATAGCATACTGTATTCCGAACAGTGGTTGGATTCATGCACGAATTTTAGGAAGTATGCACGAATGCACGAAATTTATGCATGAGAATGTACGAATTCTTGCCCAGTGAAATTACTATTTTTGCCAGAGGGAAGCCGCAAACTGGTTTAGAGTACCTAAAAACATATCAATAGAATTCATATTTGCTAGCATGGAATTATGCGGATATCGCTGCAAACAGCAAGAAATCAGGGTCATGTTCGCTATAAATTTATATGTCTCAGAAAGAGCTATGTTTGAATGCTCATGCTTCGTACATTGAGAGACTCCGTGATGAGGAGAAAAAAGCAAAAGCTGCTCAACAAAAGAAGTTTGAAATGGACATTCTGGCAGATGTACAAGCTGTCAAGAAAACAAACAAAAAAATATCGGATTTGGAGCAAAACCTGGAGAGTAAAGAAAAGGAAATCAAAGATACGATGAAAGTCCAAGTAGAGCAGCGTCGATTGTTGGAGGATTTGCAGAAAAGGTCAAGGAAAAATGAGGAGGAAATTCATCGTCTTATGTTAGAGCAGGAATCTCTCACAAAGAAAAATGAAAAGGAAGCCGAGCGTGTCGCACAAAGCGTTCTGAAGAGGAAGGCGGTGGAATTGGGTGTCTCTGCCATGGCAAAGATGCACAAAAGAAGTTAGCATTGTTTAACTCATGCGAAATTAAGCATCAGATACTGTAATTTGCACCTATGCCGGTAATCTAGTCATTATGTGTAGTAATATTAATTGATCACTAAGTGCACGCGAAATATTGTTGAACAATATATTGTTTTGTTGCATGGAATATTTTCTAAGCCCCACCGTACTAGTATAGACGTGATACAACGATGACATGTAGAAATGTACAAATTGTAACAACTATGGTACATAAAAAGTCCGTGGAATTTGTGACGATGAATACCCGTTTTTTCTTGGCATGAGCGAATATCCGAATAAACAACATCCATGGCGAGGAATCTGTTTATAGATAATTTGAAGGCAAGTGCATGTATTCGTTTTAATTCCTACATCTGTAGTTGGGGATTCGCATGCATTTCTTTCATACCATGAGTATAATAATGGTGAAATCGCTATGTCTTTCAACATGCAATGAAGATCGCAGCACGACTGCTCTGGATGTGAATATTTTCCATTGAAATTGTTAGGCCTACATGCACCTAAATGTCGACAAAAGCATTCATTCTACGTGCTCGTGCATTTGATACCTCGTGGAATTATGCGCAACGTTTTGTGCAGTGGTTGAGTGAATAATCAAAATTATTTTCTGAAACAATACAGGTTTCGATCTGTTGTGTCGAGATGAATACTAAGTATATTACCTATTATGCTATTTATATTCTTAGATAACGTCTATCTGGATAACGCTTAAGTGGTCAGTTAATGGATGACATCCAGAATACACCAGTGTTAGGGGCTAGGGATGACTGCATTTTTAGTCCAGCCATACAAAGGGAGGCCCCTAAAATGGATCACATTGTTCATTCTACGATTTTACCTCTGAAATCAACATATACATGTATGCATGTACATGAGAGTATTTAATTCAGATGGGTGGGGTGAAAATGATTGAAAAATGCATTATTGACATCCGCAGAAATGATGCACAAAAAATTTCATGATGCACGAATTTTTCAAAATTTAAGAATCCGAACACTGATTCCGGATGAATCCAATTTTTGCAAACGAAAAATAAAGGCATTTTTTCACTCTGTTTTTATTTCCAAATAAGTTATGAATGACACGGTCCCCTTGTTTTTATTTTAAATTTAATATTAAATAGTTAGATGGAAATAAAATTTTAGAAAGACGCAAAACGTTTTTAAGAAGATGATATTTAAAATGATAATTTGTTCTCATTAGTACGTGTTCCAGCTAGAAACCTTGGAACATGTTTTTTCAAAATTGTCGTGTAAAGTGATCGCTTCTTTATTTTGTATATAAGTAAAAATGATCGATCCATTCCTTGAATTTATCAAGGTTTTGAATGTCGGCAAATGTTATTTGCTTCATCAAACTGCTATATTGGGGTAGATCAATGACAGCTTAATATATTTTAGGGACTTAGTCAGATACTTGATTGATGCGCAGGTGAGTAATCAAACTATATATATGGTTGTGTTTCTGTAGAAAGTATATTTTCTATACATGTAGCTTTTTATGAAATCAATTGTAAATGCATTATAATTTGGAATGTTGGGTTTTGTCTGAAATAACGAAGTGTTAGATAAGTGCCATTTGAATCAATCTTTTGTTAAGTCATAATGACGGAAGTGTTAAATCGTTCAGTTAATGTTCAGAATTTCATGACTTATGTAAAGGTATCAAGCTCGTATTCAGTCGTCTCGGGAAGTACTTGAATACTGTGCATTCGTTTTCAATTTAAAGATAATTCGACAATAAAACATCATCGTTGCTAGTTTGTCAGAGGAGTAACCTAGCTCTTGTAATGGGTGGGGCATGAGTGCAAAATTCTAAACATATATTTCGCTTTCTTAAGTGGCCAATGCATAATCATGAGTCATTATATATCTTGGTGGATGTGTGATATGAGTAAATTAATATGTAATAAACAATACGATGATTAGCGTCAAATGGATGGAACATCACAAGAACAGTGAACTTTTGCCTTTCCGTATATACAATTTAGAATGTCAGTAGACAATAAACAACTTTTATTGAATAATAGATCGCACGAAATACAGTAGATAGACTTTGTTAACCGATTCGAGAATGAATCATCCCTGAATTTATACATACCATTGGAAATCGTGTGATGTCAAAAGAACATGAAATTTATGTTCGAGTCATACAAACAATTTGCATGGAACATCATGGAATGAAATAAGAATGTTACTTAGAGTATTCTAACTTAAGTCAAATTGAAATTATCCTCAAGTTCCTTTATGGACGATAGACGGTAAAGAATCCGCTCTCTCACGAAGGATTTTGCGTTTATTCACATCAAGTTTTCATAGACAAAAAATTTTCGGATTTCATTGCTGCCTTGAGCAGCTAGCAAAAAACATATTATATTATTCCTATATATTGCTCTATATCTTACAACATCTCGAATGATTCCATCGAACCTCGTCATCAACAGCCGCATTCTTCTATGAAACAGTAAATGAAACGACTAATTGTTTTTTTTCACTTGCTGATGTGAAATCCTTCAAATAGCAACTAATTCTGAGTTTTGTCGAGAATGTTCTATTCCGTTTTTAAAGCGAATTCTGATGAAGATTTATTTAAAAATAGTTTTTACTGAGTCATTTCAATTCGTTCATTTACCGCTGCTACCATGACAGTTCTCTTATCTCCTAAGTCGCCCGTGAAATCAATCTACGCTATATTTTATGTCTGCTGTGTAAATGGCGAATCGTTGGAAAACGACTTCCTTCTGTTATATGTGTGAATGATACTGTGACGCTTTGATGAGAATCATTGAATTGCAGAAAATTTGGCGTGTGTATTTGATGAGGAGTTTTCATGAAGGAATTCAGAAAATATCACACTATTTTGACGAAAGTTCATAAAGCATGAATTAAGTTCTCAATTTAACCTCTTATTTTGTATTTCACATGTAATTATGAGGGTCATAACTGACTTATTAACTTCATTTTTATCACATAAATGGAAGATGTATTTTAGCGAGATATTGCTCAAGCAACCAATGATATGAAGCAATTTTGAAGAATGTTCAAGACCTTAGTATAAGGAGACAACGTATACTCAAATATTCTGGGCTCAGCATTACTTCACATATTTTATGGTGAGACGTGAAAATCAGTAAAAGGCGCATAATTTTACTTTTCACATGAAACTATGTGGAAATCTGAAGAAATTTATGTGGGAAATGATGGTCTTTCAGTTTAGAAAATCCACAACAGGAATTTCGTCCTGTCGTAAGGACTATAATTTCCATTCTTCACATCACGATAATTACTTCTAGTTCTATTTGCTATTTTGAAGATGTATTTTTTGTGTCAAGATATTATTGAATGGATTTGACTCTTCAGACAACAAATGGACTAATGGTCATGAGGCAATTTATCAAACGTTAATGGCAAAACTATTCAAATTTGCTGTTTATACGCTATTTGCAATGCACGTAGAATAAATCTGAGATATACATGTACGTCATGCAAAGAAGCCTTCATTCATTTCCATGTTGGTAACCGTCCTATTTATTTTTATGATCCATATTACCAAGTTCTTTACTACTGCGAATAAATCCAAATTTCGTCATCATATTTTTCTTCAGAGTGCAGGTTACCGGTCTTTTTGAGTTAAGCATGACTTACATCATGAAATCAAGTTCAAAAAGTTGAATTTTCAGGTAGCAAAAAAATCAGGCTTAAGGTGTTCATTTGATTAAAGGCCACGCGATACGAAAGTCTGTCCTCCCGAGGAGCCACCACATCTCTCAATAGAGGTTGCTAACCCTACCCTTGCAGTTCCGAGTTTGTGAAGGCTTCCCTACTCCTACCGTGCTACGAGTAGCATGACTTTGTGCCTTGAGTGGAGCAGATGAGTAAAACAATGTCTTCAATCGAACTAAACATTTTGACATTTTACTTTATCGAAGAAAATTACTCCCTCAATGGATAATACTGGTTTGGCTTGGTTATATTAGTTTTGTGTATGCGCGTTTACATTAATGCAATAACTGTGCCATGTATTGTCAGCACGCCTATACGAGTTATTCTCGGAGGATTATACTCCTCAGTCTTGAATAATGAGTATATCTTTAGTTCTGGTTTTAGCGCAAGCTGCAATTGTCGTCTCTGTGATTGGAGCAGCGACTGATGTGTTAGGAACACATGATAGATAAGTTCGGTTGGCAAGCAAAGATATTAGATGGTTATAGGGCCGTTGTTTAGCCGTCCCCCTGTCAATAAGATGCATAGCGACTTTCAATCAAAAAACATAGACAAAAAATGATTTATTTAGTTAAGTTAAAAATCAATTAATTTGCGTTATATTGCAGAAATGTTCCATTAGTGATTTTTTACAGAATTTTTTACCCCTAACGCAGCTATGAGCCATGAACGAAGCTAGAGGTTACTCAATGAGAAAGTAATAAATTGTATTATGTTCAATAAATAAAAGAAAGAAACAGATTTTCTAATCTGATTAAGCTGTCCCCATCAGAAACCTGTTCGCACGCCTCTTGAAACCATCAAGATTGCATTGGTAAGAGAAAGTGGTGTGGGGAAGCTGATTCCAGAGCTGTGCCGACAAGATAGCTTTTCGAGCGACTCACAGTGCGTGCGCGTTCTAAGCTCACTGGATAGCAGCTGAATGCATCTGGAGATAACTCAGCGTGTGCCTCTGTAGAATATCTTAGTTTTTTAGGTACACGCATTTACTTCAGAGCTGCTTCTACCGAAATAGTATCTGTAAAAGAGAATGAGTGAAGCAACATTCCGTCTGACGGAGAGCGCCTGCAACGTGCTAGCAGTTGTTGAGAACATCATCGTATTTTTCGTTGTTGCAGACCACTCAGACATTCGCTTTTTCGCTATTATTCGTCGAAAATATGCCTGAATTTTCGCTTTTATCGAGTGGCATTCGTTTTTTTTCGCTTTTTTGGTAGAGCAGGAAAAAGTGTTTCGTAGTACAGGCATTTTTTACATGTTGACAACGCAACGTGACTTATTGTCATGTTGCCCTTTAATTTAGTCATGCTATCATCCATGTGTTGACAATTGAATGCATATCTTGACGATTGCATAATCTTATGTAATAACTATATCATAGAGGAATTGGAAAATGTGCCCTTATTAGCAAAATAGTCATGTAGCAATTCTTGAAGTCAAAACCTTGTCGTAGTGCGTTCCGGCAAATGTACAGTTTTTACAGTAACTTTGAGACCATGGTGTTATATAGCTTTTACACGAGTCTGAATTGATGCATGTTGAAAGTACATGCGGGTTACATGCTACAAATGAATGTCATCGAATTTGTCAGTCAAGGAATTCGAGACATTAACCCATGCTGGCTTGCCAGAGACACACGGGAGGCCTATATCGAGTTGTCTTAGAAGATTGATGTTGAATTTGTAAAACCAACGGTTCAGTTTGTGCAAATGAGTGAGGTGTATTGCATAATGTTGATGAATAGGCCTAAGATTTTGAGATGATAATATACACAATGGAATATTTTCTGTTAAATTTTTTATTGCACTGTCACTTTCACTGTGATTTTCGTGAAGTACGTGTAACTAGGCAAAAAGTTGATGTGTATAATAATCATTTTGCATCTACTAATAAAGACATTAATATGATACTGATATGATCGGATATGTGTGGCCTATTTTCTTATAACCACCTGAAATTTTCTGAGTTATAGATTGAAGAATAGATGTACCAGTAGGCCTAATGCACTAGTTTGTAAATAATGTGACCACCGTTTACATTACTGCAGTCATACTGATTACGTCATACTTCACGCGCTATATAAATGTCTTTTCATAGCTTTTGTGTGCTGAGCTATGCAGTATCGACTTATTTGTATACTTCAGCAACTTGTGACTTCTGGCAAATGCGTCAGTAAATAGGAATGCCCACATAAAATTCAACAAGAGAAAGTGATCTCAACAATCCAAGACAATGATAACCTTGTATCGTAAAGCTTGGACGTGGCTTTAGATAAATTACCTTGGCTATTTGTCATGTTTTGAATTGAATTGGAAAGAGCCAATGTTGAAGGACATTAATTTTATTTTCGTTTTCGCTAGTTATTGCAAAATAACGAAGACGAAAATAAAGTCTATATTTTTCAATATTGGCTATCTCCAATTCAATTCAAAGCTTGAACTTGGTTGCATATTTTAGTGGACAATGATCTTGATAATTGGCCTTTGAAGTAGGCTGCATAGTGATACCTTTTTATGGAATGTTTTCAAAGATTTAGCCAATAATATAATTTATCGTCGGTTTTCATCAATTTAGATTTATAATACTGTATTGATGTATATTTACATCGTAAAGTTTTGATTGTAAAAGTACTAATATATGTTTCATAACAAGCAGTTATAATCTCTGGAATAGGCCCACTTACAGTCAAAAGTTTGACGGAAAGGGTCGAGTGTACAGAATCTTAATGTAAATCACTGACTACATAATTTTCTCTCTTTGGCAGCCGTCAATTGTCGGAAAAATTCCATTTTTGAAAAATTTGTCATCTAATTACTATAGGGCTGAATAATTGAGCAATATCAATTTCATTGATAGTAAATATACAAGTTGACACTTCTACATCTAAATTGACGCTTGCAACAATGCCCATCTAATAAAATATTAAATTTGCTTCAATGATATAGCTTAATCATGAGCATTATCTTACTTTACAAACATGCATCCCAGTAAGCAATGTTATTAGCATTTACATATTTATATATTTACATTCTATCACTGTATGAAATAATTGACATATTGATGTAAAACCTTAATAAGGATCCTTTATTCGTCACATGATCCATTTCGCATGACTTTAGCTGACAGGCCACTATCTAATAAATGCTTGAAAATATCAATATGCTTTGGAATATTCAGATGAAAGAGATGTTCAAAGTTTTAGGCTAATCTAGCAGTTAGAAGCATTGCAGTTAGAGAAATTTCCTTAACCACGTTAGAAATTATAAAATCATCTTCATTCTGCTGAATTTTCTAGCAGCAGTTTTCGATTTTTTCAACACTATGTTTCAACAATCCTATGAAACAATCTTGGAATCTACATTATTTGTCTAAAATTGAAGCAATCTAAATTGATTGCTGGTTATATGTGTGATCATTAATAGAATACAAAACTTATATATATATATATGGTCTGGTGCATTTGCGGATCGTTTACCAAGATTCAAGAAAAATACCTCCTAAGAGGTATTCCGACAAGTTATCATTTAGTAATATCATAAAGTAATATTTGCAATCTACACAGGTTCGTAGTATTCGTGTTGGTTTATGGCTTGATGGCATATTATGTCGTCATAACACTATTCTACTTGCTTGATGTAAAAACTATCGATTCGCTTTTTTCGCTTTTCTAAGTTAAGGATTCGTTTTTCTCGCTTTTTTTTAAATTCGAATCGGCTGGGTGGTCCGTTGTTGGGAATATTATCGTATTTATCTACTTTAGCTGCCCAGTCAGTATTTGGATTCTCTTTTTGCAAGCATTACCATCGTGTCAGGTATGAATCCATGCCCAGTTTTGGAGAAACGTGGCCCCTGACTCGATCACAGATGTTCCCAAGCATGTACATTTAATCATGCTTAAGTGTACATGATTTCCTGACGAAGATTGGGACCAGTATAGCCTACTTGACTGTCTCCCAATTGAAACTGGCTGATGTTCTGCATTTTGTTCTTCTGAGAGAAAGGCTCATTAGTTCGATTTGAAAGGACGTTTTCTCATCATCTAAAACGTATTTTTATTCAATGGCAACATAAAGTATTGATCACATTTGTGTTATAAAGGTGTTGTAGGAAATAGGGAGTTTACTTGGATTAAGTTTGTATGCTACAAATTGCCGAATAAGATGTCTTCTCAGCTAGTATAGACAAATGTATTGCTGATGTTTACAAATGGTATAAGGAAATAGCAGTACTGAGTGATTATAACCAAAAAAATCAATGAACACGATTACAGCGAATTTTTCATGGATGGGATCGTTCGGCTTTTGCCGGATTTCCGGGGGTACCCGCAGATGATTGGTAATTCAATATGATTTAATGGATGTGTACTTCTTCCTGTGGTTTATTCATTTTCCGGCAACTTCCTATCGTATCAATCTCATCCACTGTTCCCATTTCCCATCTGTGCTGCAAAAGTGATATATTGTGGTCCTATATGCGTGCGGCGTTAAAACTTCTAGTGTATTTCTCATTGAAAACTTAAAAAATCATGTGCTGAATTTTGTTTTGCAGGTCGATATAAAGGCCAACGAAGCTGTGCGTGTACCAACTGGCTCCTATGATAACGAACAATATTATGATTTTCGCCATAGTGGCAGTGATAAAGGTGAAGCAGAATCAATTGAATCTAGAGATCTCTCCGAGAGATGGACTCCTTCCAGTGAAATTTCAAATCATTCCGCTAGCTCCTTGATGGCTGAAGTTCGGGACTTGCGTAGACGAATTGCCAAGAAGTTGTGATGTCCATTTTGATGTATCAGCGAAATGCACTGCTGGAACAGTGTGTAAAATGTGATAGTGAAATGTTTCCAATTTTCTCATGTTGTGATATTTTAGACTTTTTCTAATCTGTATCCATGCACAATCCCCGTCCTTTTTCAATCTTTTATTACACGATTTTATTGTGAATCACATGTTTTTCAATGATCAGTCATGTAATCAACGAATTAGAAGAACTTCTGAGTGTTAGTCTCAATCATTTGATGCCGTATCCTAATATCAACATACTCATCGTGACAATCTAATAATCCTTTTTTTATTGAGAGACAACAATACAAGAGCTATTTGAAGACAGAATGTATCGTCATTTATAAATAGTAGGTACAAGTATGGTACTCTGCGTTAACTGTGCTAATCATGGTTCAACGTCCATCAACTAAAATTGAAGCCAACAGTCCCTACGTAGACAGTAAGGCAAATGTATGAAGCTTTAACGTCACTTCCCCTTTCTGAGGGCTTGTGCGGTGCTGACATGGTCCGACTTTTTTGGAGCGTTGTGGCCCATTCACTATTGAGTTGCCATAGTGTGAGATTGGTGCAGGGGATTTACCTAAAGACAGGCATTGAGAGCTAACACGTTGACCATTGAGCTATCACGCCTCAAATTCCAGACAAAAAACTTAGAACTTGCAATTAGTGGTGCCGAAATTCTTAGCAAGTGTTCGGCATCAAGTCTATCAAAACGCGACGGTTCTGACTGATCCGTCGATCTGCCATTCGATCTAAACCTGAAGTTCATGCGACTGAAACTTAATACGATCCAAAGCATATGAAAAAATCATTCTTTTAAAGCTTTGGCGAATGCATCCGCCACTGACCCTTATTCATATCGGGGGTGAGGGGATCACCCCCTTGCGATTTTTGCTGCGGACCTCTTAAAACTGAGCCGGCCGATCTACGTTTTTTGAACTTATTACAAAACTGCCAGTGGTCCGATCACTGACAGGCCAGTCAAATTTATGACTTACATATAGTTCGAAAAATAGTTCATCAAATGTCTGACTTTGGCATGATCATTTGTTATACCGAAGACATCGAGACCAGTTCTAGAGATTTAGATGTTTTATAATTATTGCAGTAGCAATCGTTGTAATGGCACGACATGCAAAGGACATTTTTGCTGTCTTTTCCTAATCATCTAAATTCACATCTGTACATAATCACATTTGAAGTTACTTAAAACTAGAAAATATGTGTTATAATGGCTACTGTACTTGCGAAAAAAATCGGCCGACGGCCGGCGACTGTTTCGAAGGATAAATAATTAAGAAACCGGCCGGGCACTTCGGAAAAATGAATAACCACCAGACGGCCGATTTCTTTAATAGTCAATTTGTATAATGAATACTATTTCCTGGTTTTCAACAATCTCAAAAACAATAACTACACTATGATGAAACACTAGATGTACCACAATGGGCACGAAACTTGTCTAGTACTGTGATGCACTAATGGTTATTTATTCACTATTTTGGGGGCACTTAGTCCGTATGCTATCCTTATTGCCTCTCGCTAGTTGTTTCGTTCTTCCGTATCCTTGTCTATGTAGGTCGAGGTCTCCATGGAATCAATTCTATGCCTTTTCTCATATAGGAAAATGTTCACTCAACGTCATCCTAAGTGGGAGCTATTTGGAGAATGAGGCGCCCGAGGGACGTTTCCAGATGACCAATTTTCCTTGATTTGTGATTTTCAATGAAATTGACATGCTTCACATTGAAAGTCGCGCTCAATAGCAGCTCCCTAGTCTAAAGAACAGTTGTAGGTTATTCAGAGGGCACTCATAGCAGTTGTTGATTTTCTGGGCCTTCAATCACCTGCCTTCATAAATAATGTAGAAGCCGGTCGGTTTTTTTAAATAATTGGCCGGGTTTTTCGCTGGTGCAGTAATTATGGAGGAAAATCTTCGACACTGCTGTATTCCATCAACAAAGCAATCGTATCAATCTCATTTTGTTCTCATAAATAACTTCTCAGCGCATTCAACTGTTTGGCATTGGAATGAAAAATCATAAAGGCGATTTTATGTCAAGTAGAGTTTTACTAAGAACGAAGACTTCTTTCTAGTGCGACATCTTTCGGCTTACATCGTAGACCATTCTCGAGAGACTGCACTGTACTGTGAATGGCATAAGATCTCGCACCAGAAAGAAGTCTTCAGTCGCATCAAATAATTCGGGAAGTCTCTACTTGACAAAAAGTATTTTCCCTATATTTCAAAGAATAAAGGCGATTTATAGCCAAGAATCGGTAAAATGTCAAAAATCCATCGAAATGGATTGTTTTCAATAAGTAATTGCGATTTCAAAAGTCAGTTTCAATTATGACAACATGTGGTCAAGTTTTACTTACATTTCAGCGATAATGTGACTTTTATGAAGGACAATAATAACAACAGTGTATGCCTTGAAGCAAATCTATTTTAATTGACTGCATTCTCGGTGCAAAAAAAGTAAAAATGTAAAACACAAAAAGCCGATTTTGCGATATGTATTCTATACGAAATAAACACGAATATTACGCTGAAGAGCACGCGAAATGTCTAGCTTTTGTCTCACCGAGAAAATATGTTTTTCGTCGATCATAGCGAAATTGCGATCGCATTCTCATAAAACCAGTACTTATGGATTAGTTGTGATTTTGTAAAGTCCAAAAATCCTAAAGTTTCGGTAGAGCAGTCAAAATTCGTGCATTGGAGGCACATTTCTCAATTTGAATGTTAAGGTTCTCAATTTGAATGTTAAGGGCGTCGATCATAGCCAAATTTGTGATTGAGCAAGTATTTTAAACTTAAAAGTGAACATGCATGGTATTTTTGATTGTTGGTGTATTTTACAGTCAGATGCGGTCTTGATACAATTTTGGTCTGTGGTCTCATGAATTTCACGAGAGAAATATTCCTGCATCACTGATTGGGTCGCACTGAGTTTGCAGCCTAATGAAGTGGCGTGCCGAAGTTGCGTCGAGACGAGAGCTTGTCGTGATGCTAAAGCAGTTTGAGGTGACCTCGTAACTTATCGGAAGGTTAATTCTCGCAGGATTTCGAACAAGATCACTAGCGTGTCTAATCCACCATTTACAATGCGGCCATGTTAATGAGATGGGAAGGATGTGTATTATGCATATCTTGTATTATCAGAAGAGATATGCGACGATGATCTTCGGAGCAGACGAGTTCCTTGCTCGTAACATGGATATCAAAGTTTGACGGATTTATGCAGCGATGGCAAATGCCTTTTTTAATCAAAGCGTGAGGGAAGAGGACGAGCCTATACACCAAATGTGTTCCTTATCAAAGGAAAAGAAGTAGAAAATCGAAGAAAAGTGAAAATGTTATAGGAATGTGACTAAATAACTAGACCATTGTGCTACAGCATAGTGAAACGGCATAAAACTGCAAATAACGTTGAAAACCAGGAAGTAAAAGGAGGTGATGTAAAATAGTGATAAATAAGTAAGAACTGATAACTGTATAACTCATGGGGATAGAAGTAGTAATAATTAAAAAGACAATGCGAGTAACCAAGATAAATAACATAGTAGAAGTGAGTAGGACAAAGGGTTTTTCAAATCATTAACTCTCCATAGAGCTTATTAGAAGTTTATTGACGGCTCTCTTGAATGCTTCAACACTGGCAGATGTTGGAATACCCCGAAGGGTAGCCTATTCCATCCACAGCGTTTATGTCCTATGACAGACGGATCTCCTTAGAATGTTCTGTGCGACAATGAGGATTAGTGACAAGGAGACAAAGACTGTTCTGCGGTGTCCAAGTGACACCAAATTTGAAGTGAGACTAATCTGCGTCATCTATCAAGCGAACTGACTTGTGCTGAATGCGATCACGAATATCTAAGCTCCGAGGACCTGATAACTAAACGTGTGAGCAAAACTCCATCCCAGGATGAACCTGAGCCTTGTAAAGCACGAACAAAGAACAACTGCTGAGAATTGAAGTAGGTTCGGACTCGAAACAACACCCGAAGTCGTTGGAAAGCTCGTCGAGCAATTTAGAGGATGTGGACTGACCAACCTAATGAGTCAGACAGTGACACACAAAGTATAGAAATGTTCTCCAGAATGGGAATGACCTGCCATGTTAGAGTTGTCTTGGACACGTTCAAGAGAAAAACGAATTGTCTGAGTCCTGCTTTCATTGAACACGACTTGGTTGTTTGGAATACCCTAAGAATGCCTTCTTTGAATAATTCTGAAATTGGGGATAAGGGGAACCACTATATACTGGAAAGTATAAATCCTGTCATAGACATGCATGTCATTCAACGTCAGCATATAACAATATGCAGGTAAGAGTAAGTAAAGACTCCACACCCCTCGTCCGTAGTCGTCCATTGAAAACATTATTACTCTACTTGCCGTCATTTTATATTGACTATGATTTTTCAAGTTTCTTTTCAGCGGCTTCTATGTCCACTCATTTTTCTCCTGGTCAACGATTTCTAGTGTTCATCTTCATTACACTTGCGACAAAGTAGTATTGAGGATCATTAAACCTATGGAGACATGACACATTTTGACGTAGATCAGTTTTGTGCTTTGCTATTTTGTACTTTTATATATTGTACACCATGTCTTTTAAGGCATGTTACGAACTCATATTAAAGGAAAATAATTTGCCGATGTGCAGATTAGAAGCATCTCAGTGAAAGTCTGAAAGCTAGGAGGAAAGTTGTAATGCATGTGCATGTTCAAGCAGTTGGAAATGGCATTGATGAAAAATATCCTTCGGAATCAATTAGAAATCTATATTTTTGTTTGATGAAGAACAAATACGTAGTGAGAATGTCGATATAATTGATTTGACACCCGACTTCTTGCATACTTGATTAGTATGACTTGGAATACAGTCAATTTTCTCAGAATATTACTGAAGTTATAAAGCATAAGAAAAGGTCGTGGAAAGAGTCCCATGGATGTAAGAAAAGCGCAACCTCAATTATAGCATTTGAACATATGATTTGTCTTCGGAAACCATTCCGGATTGTCTTCCCAAAACCATTTTTGTGACTCATTGTCTTAGTTGGCTCATTCAATGTTGTTGAACAGTATGAATGATTTAGTAATTATTTTGATATCAATGTCAGTTTGTCCCTTTTTCAGCTGGATTGTCAGTTGCTCGCCTCGCCGGGGCAACATAATGACGAATATCGATGATGACTGGCGACACTGCTTGAGCTGGTTGGTGCGATGTCGAGTAATGCCTGCTCGTCATGTGGCTACATTGGAAAACGCAACAGCTCTTGATCTTGCCAATGCTTTACGTGATGGTGTTTTACTGTGTCACTTGATGGCTTTTTTATCTAAAGGGGAGAGTGATCCAACAAGTACCAGTGAATTCATCAGTCGGCCCGAGCAGTCACAGTTCCTTTGTATGAAGAATATTCGCTTGTTTTTGTCACATTGCCGTTCGTATTTTCGTTTGTCTGATGAAGATTTGTTTGAACCTGAATCAGTCTTTGAAGTGAGATCATTCGGACGGGTATTGCACACATTATCCTTGATATCAAAATCAGCTAGCTGCGGAGTATCAGGATTTCCGGAGGAAAATAGACATATCGAGCAAGAGCATGAATACTACAACACTCTGGAGGACCTTGCTAAGTAAGAGCATTTCCATTTCTCATTTTTCATTTTGGGGAGCGGGTTTTGCTGCTACTACGTTAATTTTATCTGAGAATTGTTCTATGCATAGGTGAGCTACGAGCAATACCCGTTTTGGAATTTGCTTTGGTGTGAGTCAATATATGAACAAAAATAGAGAGGGCTTACAAGAAGTCAGACGCGCAGAATTATCCTGCATTTGACACGTTTGCAAAAAAGTTAATTTAATTAAGTACTTCTGGGGGTTTTCTTCGTATTTTAACAGAAGGTAGATGTTTCTCTGGTGCACGAAACCTGCAGCGTCGTGTCAAAACACCGAAAATCAATTTGATCTTTTTGATAAGTGTGCTTCTATCATATTGTGATTCGTTTCCTCGAAATAATTCTTTGTCTCAATTTCTGCGGTGACTTTTGAGGATAACAGGAATATGCTAGAATTGGAAGTGCACCGGATTTGAAGTCCTATACTAGGGATATCCAATGCTTAGGATATCTAAAAGCGCCACTACCAAAAGTAAACCCTCATCGATTTACTATTTTTCGAAGAGAATTAATACAAGAGTCCTGATCTTTCGGGGAAGCATGAAATGTCGGAATTATGATGGATGGCATGTTAATGGGATCATAGTGGTGTTGAAGTTTTTACTATTATCTGATAAGCACATGCGACTATTTTGAGGCGAGATTATTCCGACTGCCAAAACAACATTATATCAATCAGTGAAAGATTGAGCCCTTGTCTCCAACGCGCCAATGCCCGTGCCATGCTCCTTCGTTTGGAGACATTTGTTGGAGCTCAAGATCTTCAAGACTCAGGATTTCCGTTATAGTAGCTTATTTTCCATTTTTATCTGCGTCTGTGTTTGTCATTAGTTTTATACATACATATTAATGTTTTTTCTACTTGTATAATTTCAGGTCATAATGTAATTTAATTCATGTTTTCTGAAATAAAAGTCGCACATTATATTTGTAAATCGCATTGGGAACATAGTTAACCCAGGAGAAACAATTATCAAGGATAACAATCGAATGTAACTAGTTGATAGCCAACTTGATTTAGAACAGTTACCAAATTGCTGTGTATCATTGTTCACATGAATTACCTAGTCTAGAATGTAATGCTTTTCTTGGGGGGTGGGGGTAGCCTTCTTTGTAAAATGACATGACTAAATGTGCGTCTGAGAGCGAAAATGTTCCTTGAGAGTGTTAGCGATGTGTGGTTGTTTTAGCAGTTTTAGAATATTTTTTTCGAAATGCTCTTCATATCCTCGGATATCGAAGAACTATAGACGGATAGCAAAAAGCAGTATTTGGTCTCGCTGTTTAGTTGCTTTTCACATTGACTCGCAATCAGGAGGCATTATAGGTGCAAAGTCCCAAGCAAAAAAGTCGGTAGAGCTGTTGCCTTAAGGACCACCTCACAGACATATTGCTGTTTCGAGAAAGTTGATATCTTTGTACGGGTTTTGGCGACACCCTTGGACAAATATGGAAGAGACAAAAAATCCAGCTATTAAATCATTTAGCCATGCCTAACGTCAGCTCTGATAGGATTTTACACGACTGACCTATCCAAATACTATGCATCTCTCTCTCTGTGTCCTAGGTACTAGGGAGAATCTGCTAGTGCTTGAATATTCCATTTCATATTATACTGGTGATGTAATGCTGGGTGGCGATACTTTCACAATACTCTCTTTTCAGTAAATCTGATTCTTTCTTCACAAGTATCTTAACGCAAACGCAAAGGTTAGTCTTGAATACGTGATCTTTTGAAGGGATTTTAGTTAATTTCTGATGTTATATCCGTGCATGATAATTCAAGGTGTGCTGACTTCTGAAAACTTAGTCAATATCTATACAAGCAATGTGAACTGATATTTCTTTTCTCTGACATGTATATCTTTCTGATATGTCTTTACAGTGGTTTTATTTACAAATTGATAAGTATGAATGGAAACTTTGACACACCTGGTATTATATCCCAACTTCATATCTCTATTGAAAAGTCTGAATCAGAGAAACGTCCAATAACGATGTTGTATTCATGACGGGAATGCTCTATGTTATAAGTGCATGATTGAAAGGCAGGCTGCATTACTAAAGTCTGGTGATACTATACTAGTCCAGTTTCTTTTAGGGAGTGGTATTTATGATTATACGAGGTTTATTTACTGTTTTCTTCACGAATCCTGACTATTTAAAGATTTATCAGAGAAATGCATTTTTGTGCTTCATTCATTAATTCATCTAGCAAATAATTATTAACTTGAACCATGAATGCACTTTTTATGGCCAAGAAAGCATGGAATAGAAATTTACAAATAGTCAAAGCTATTTGCTCTATCGAATAGAGAATTGTAAGGTGTGAAGTCCTCGCAATGCTTGAATATTAAGGCCGTTAATTGCTGGTTTTGATGTCCTCAAATATTCCCTATTAGACCATCATCCATGACTGAATGATGCTTTATTGCATGCCAGCCATTTTGTCTTCCTTCCGGACTCGATTCTGGCCCACTGGAAAGCATACGACAAATGAAGTTTTTTCTGTCTAGTGACCTGACGAAGTGCGAACTGTCCCATTGCATTCCAAGCAAGGAAATATTGTGCGAATTTCACTTGTAGCGTTTTTTTATATCGTGTGTTTATTTGGAGCATTGCATATGATTTCTCCCAATGGGAATGGTTCACTTTATTCGTTGCTGTAACATATCGTACACAGAAACCTTTAATGTAATTTTTATCTTGCTTTCGGATTTTACTCTAAGCAGAATTATCTTTCAAATCAACTTGAATCTCCTCTGATGCAAATTTCACATTTTGCTAAATCCTTCCGTTCCTGCTATCTTTTCCGTATTTTGATTTCGATATCTCTTTATTTAATTCAATTTTCTTTTGATAATTATGTAGAGTTTGCCTAATGTGAATCGTCTTAAAAAATCGTGATATCATGATATGATACGTCTTATTCACTCTTTTCGATATAAAATCACCACCTTTTTCATTCGATTTTCCAGAAACTTGAAAATAGAGAAGTATGTGCCTCCTTTAATAACAAAGATCAATCTGTAAGAATAGTTCATTGTGCTATCACAATCAATCAGTGTTTTTCATCATCATCATCATGATGGGGAGACCTCGGATTTTTTTGTTGCTATTGTTTGATTCTCCGCTAAGTTGGTGTCTTGGAGTATTTATTTGGTGAAGGTAAAAATCAGTAATGTATATTTTACTATGTTCCATCCACAACAGATGTAACGGGAAGCCGTGAGACACACCCCGGGTGTCGCTTGCACTGTGGATCGTTTCGATGAACCATAAGTGTAAAAACATTGTGCAGTGATTTAGACACTGGAAAATAATGGGAAGCTTTTATGCATGTAGCTTTCATAGATCTTGACTGTGTCGGTGATTTTTTGGGCGTTTATCTCACTGCACTAGATGAACTATCGACAATCTGCCTAAATTAGTATGATGTTAGTAGTTATTAGTGTTGGTCCTTGGAAAACGCAAATGCAAGCAAACTTATTGAATATTGAGTTGTAGCATCAGTCGAAAACTGAGAACAGGATAGTAATAGCCGCTATTTCATCATATGCCAGAAGTCATCATGAAGCCCATTTCATATCCCACAACACCAATACAACTCCCTGCATATCATGTAGCGATAAAAGGAATACATTTTGAGATATGTAGTCAGTACTTCAAAATCAAATGAATCTGGGATATTCTCTGATAGTAGTGATGTTAAGAAATTTTTCTGTTTTACATGATGCTTCATGGACGTGAGCTAAACTCGTTCAGTTTACAATTCTCAACCTGCAATTGAATGAAATTCCAGTTAATCAGGCTTGCTTCCACTTTTCAACTGAAAATGCGATTCGATATTCAATGATATTATTCATATTGTCCGCGTTCAATTATCTGCTCAAACGTGTGAATTCGTAGTAAGGGAATACAATGAAAGCATTCGAACAACGCATCCCTGATTTCTGTGTCAGTTCTGATGAACAGCATTCGGATGATTGAATTGTATCAGAATTCATTGTCGTATAAATACCTGTTGTCGTAACTCACAAACTTACATGTATTTATGAATTTTCTCAATGATTACTTTGGCATAGTTACATTTTTTGATATCTGTTAGGATAAGGATTTCTTGCAAAACTGTTGACAGATCAACTTGAATAGCATCGTAGGAGCTTTCATTTACTTTTTTGTCCTGTAACTGAACAAATGTATATACCAGGGTTGGAAACGGCCTGGTTTTTAGCGGTCGGGGCCGGGCCGGCGGCCAGCGTCTTCAAAACCGGCCGGCCGGTGGCTGGAGCGGCGCTCAGAGAAGCCGGCCGGGCCGGCGGCCGGCGAGATCTAAATTAAAAAAATTTTAAAAAAAATTAAAATTAAATTTAAAAAAATTAAAAAAAAAAAAGAACCGGCCTATTTAAAATTCTGATGCTTTCATGGTCATTGAAGATCATGAGCGAGTAGATGAGTATTACTACGTGTACGTTCCAAAGTAGCCGCATGACATTTTTGATGAGATGAATGTAACTCCGATATGTGATACTTGATAAAGGACTTTTTCACTTAATAGGGATACAAAAAACAAGAAGCAGTTTTACTTTTCTCATGACTTCTAAAAATCATGCAATGCATTGAAGTGCAAATATATACTGTACTTTTTAAGTAACAGTAACCTGCCGGCCGGCCGGTTTTCAAAATTTGCGGCCGGGCCGGCGGCCGGTTCCAACCCTGGTATATACTAAAGACATTTAAGTACAGTGGTGATGAATTAGGATTGTGTCATGCAGCTGTGGTTAATATACCGACTGCTTAATTGATTGCCACTTTCAGTGAAGAACCTTCCGATAAAAAGAGGTAAGGGCACCAAACATTGTTAATAAGTTTTGATGATCGGTGATTAGACTGACAATACCTTAATCAACCTATAATCATCCAATAATTGACGATAGATTTATTATTCAGTCACAACAGGAATAGGGTAGCATGTCGGCGTGATATGACTGAAGCTTGTAGCAAAACCTGGGTGGTGTTCTAAGCTTAATCTCCATTAATCGTCATAATGCTAGATAACCTAAACATTTTTTCCTCATCAAATACATTTTTATTAGCTGATTCTATCTCCATAATATTGATTGAGACATACTCTACGAATAAAAGATCGATATCCGTAGATTTCAAAACACTTCACAGAAATGGTGTATGAAGAAATGTGACTGATAGATTGTAAATATATAGAAACTCATATAGCCAAAATGATGGACAAAATATCGTTTCAGAGGTTCCCTAATTCGGAATGCTGTCTTTTAACTCCACGTTGTTCAGTAGTCCTGACTTAATGAATTAGAAAGGAAAATAGTGCCTATTAGAAAATAAGCAATGATCATTTTCATCTACATATCTTCATGCATAGTAGCACTCTCCAACTTCATACGCTGTGCGGTGCATAATAGAATACATGTATTGAATAAAATCACTAAAGCTTTTATATTCAGCTGATGGTCACACACAGGAGGGTATTCATTCGGCAGGTTAGGAAAAAGAAAATTTCAAAAAATGTTTTTGTCACTCCTTCGCTTCATTGACCGATTTTGAAAAGTAAAATATTGATTGAAACATCCGGTGCTCCGTGCCACTGACACCTATGTTGGGCTCTGAGAAATATAGTTTCGATGCCCAGGTTAAATATGTCGCAATAAAATGAGAGCTTTAAAAAGTATTTAGAAATTTGGGAGCTCATGCTTTCGGTTGATGCTCGGGCGCAGTGACTTAATCAGGCGAGCGTCGGGCAACCTGCTGATTGCTTGATAGAATTTGCGCTGTACTCCGTTACAGCTTCCAAGAGATACGCCGTGAATACGAAGCCCTGAAGGGTTTTGGTAACAGCTTCTCACGTCATGGTGGCACATTATTTGTGTTTTATTTTTGGTAGTTAAGCAATTTGCAGTAATGAAGCTAGTTTCATTATAAGCAACTTATTGTGAATTACGTTCTCTGCAACTGAATCTGAACTGAAACAACGGTCGAATAGAAGAATAAGTGCTTATTCATTAATCAATATATGTAGTTCGCAATCTTAGTGCTCACAGTAAATTAGAGCTTGAATCTTGATTAGGAACGTGTACCAACTGCTTGTTATTCCGCTATTGCTGGTACATTACTATCTACTGAATCAATGTTTGTGCGACAATTGCTTGAAATTCTCTAACAATTATTCAATATTTCTGCTTTCAAAAATGGTATTGTGAAGCTTAGTTTCTGGAAATAATTTATTTCCTTGTGTGTTTGAAGCTTTCATATCTGATTGGCTATGCACTAATGCAAATGTACAATCGCCACAGAGTCAGATTCACTCGCGTCTGGCTGTGACGCAACAAGGCAATTTATCTCCGTGATAATCGCATACAGATATGTAGCTTTGCAATTAAATGATCACATTCGTATCTTCCTATAACTGAAAATTTTGCATTTACTCAACTTCAGATGAGTTTTCGTTATGATTTACATTCATAAGGAAACTTCGCTTGCGATGAAGTGGCTGTGAAATTTGTGCGTGATCCGACATGCGAATGCTAACATCTCATGAATCACCACTCATGGAAGTGCAAAACCACATCCTTTAGAGTTACGCCTCATCTGTTGTCCTGATGTTGCATATCTTATGAAACGGGTAATCGAATTTCCATGTCATTAATAATGATCATAAAACTTTCGTTTGGTCGCTCTACCCGATCGCAGTTACATGCGAATCCTGTCGAAAATCTTTTTACTTTGTATATCTTGTAATGTGCTATGACACATGTTATCATGCTGCATGCTTGCAATGAGCAAAGCAAAAAGTGACATTTGACTAACATTTAAACGAAAATATTGTACGCATATTAAATCATCATATTTGATATCCTTTTACATTTCAGCTGTCACTGTAACAAGTATTGTTTCGTAAAATTAAGTAATCTCCGGTCTCGTTTGTCTCAATATTAGGAAAAAGCTGAATGTGTCCATCTGCGGTCATCCTATTTTGCATGAAGCGCAGAATCATTTCATATCATACTATTTCTCAATTCAGACACGTTCATTCCTACAGATTGAGCGAATGCCAGTGTTAGATGTTTTTTTTTTAATTTTAGTTCTACAACTCCTAAAATTTCATAAACAGTACAGTCATCATGTGCTGATAGACAGCACATTTCTGAGTCAATTATCAATTATCTTTAGATCTCTAAGAAGTCGACAGGAAGAACATCCGTTCGTAAAGTATCATAAGGCTTCAGCAAACTCTGGTATTGTCTTTGTCGTCTAGGCCTTGTTGAACATTACTACTGTCACAGTAGTAACGTTACTCAGCTGCCGTTAATTGTTGCCCATCTCTCCAGAAGATTCGAAGCGTGTCTTTTATGATGGATTTTCTTAATTTTTTAAGACAATCGTCCTTTGAGTTGCCCGTATAATTTTTAATTGATACATTCCATCGCAAATACTGTAGGCCTATAAGTCGCTAGATCTTTTGATAAGTCACTATGCACCAGGTGTTCGGCATACTCGAGTAATTGGAAGAGTATTAATTGATTATCTTATTCTAGCAGTATAAAATCATTATTAGATATATTTCAGCTGATTTAGAAGCGCATGTAGCCTACTTAGGTAATTTATAGCTTTTGCAACTATTGACTCATTGAGATAATTGGAGTTTCCTTCCAATAAGACTGTCACACTTCATATATGTACATGTCGAACCGCAGCGACAAGTCTCAAGAGAAAACGCATGCATGCGGACTTGATCCGTGCCAAAATGAGGGCGAGATTCAAGTGGAACGCTTGCGGTATGAATAGTGTTATGTGAAAGCACGCTACTCGAATCCCATCCGCAGTATGCTTGTTATTCAGTTCACCTCTAGAGTAGAGTTGGAACTCTACTCTAGGTGGTCTCTGTGACACTGGTTAAATGCTTGACCTAGCGATCTTTTGCTTCAGAAGTCGAGTCCCGAAAGTGTCATTGGAAAACATCAGGAGGAGCATCCGGACTAAAAGATCACAACGCTCCAGATTAAAGTCTGACTATGTCAGCACCGACCAAGCCCCCAGTAGGTGGGAGTAGTGACGTTGAAAAATCATCGTATAGGTCTGTTAATCTATCGATGCTAACATGTAATTGACGATTTTAATGCATTGGAAAAAAATAAAAATTAATGAAAATCTCGTTTTCACTTGCAAAAAAAATGGTAATTTACGTAAATTCTATTAAATTATCATTTGTAAGTTTTGATGACGAGTATTCGAGTCCTGAAATATTTACTTGAACAATTTCGTGCAGAGGAGCATTCGAGTATTCGAGAACTCGGGCCGAACACCACACTGTGCACAGTTTACTTAAAGATCCTACCAGAAAGGAGTAATCTCAATATGCACGCAGATCTCCATTAGGAGAAAAGGAGTAAATCTCAACATCATTTACTCTACAACCGGAGCTATGAGCCGCACTGACACCGAGCCCTGTGTCACTTTCCACTTTGTGTCACTACCGACTTAGGACTGTCGTTTACTCAAATTATATGTGGTGGTACGACAATGTTTCAGAGATTGTTATTCAGTTGTTAAGTAAGTACGTTGGTGATAATAAAACTTCTTGATCTAATTTCTATAAAATGTGTCTGGCTCCCACTTTTTTCAGTGTTGGTTTTGCGCACTTCGCCTTAAAGGAAAATCATGCTTCAGTGATAAGACGATAAATTGCTTTAAGCACTCCATCTACACTTGCGCAATTTACAAATAAACATTTTCAAAGTTACTTGCAAAGTTAAATCAGTTTGGGAGGCAATTAGTTAAACCAACAACAACCCATAGAAATGTATTGTGGAATAACACTAATGCTGTGCTATGGGTAACAGCTAAACACAAACGAACGCGTATAATTCATTGACAATCTATTATTCGGTTTGTCTTTCGATCCTCACTGTTTTTCATTATTTTAGTGACGAGACTGATAGTTACGACGATTTTGGAACAGGGTCTACGCCTCAGGAGCAAGAGCAGGAACAAATTTATGAGTCGGTTGTCCGTCGTGGATTAAACAATGATTCTGCATCTTCCGGAGAGAGGACTTCTCTTAATCGCCAAAAAATTCCGGGCCCAACTACTAAGCGAGAATTCTGTATCCAGGAAATATATGTCACCGAAAAAAACTATCTGGAATCATTGAATGTCTTGATTGACAAATTTCAAAAACCTTTGCAATCTCATTTATCTGCACAAGAAAATAATGAAATATTTAAGCATATAAAGACGCTTCATCGCGTTCATCGATCCATTTATACCGATCTGAATCTGGCAATGCAAAAGCAATCACGTTTGCGACTGCATGAAGTCTTCCTGAAACACAAGCGAGATTTGTTGGTGTATGGTGAATACTGTGGACACATGTCCCGCGCTTTGGCCCTTGTTGATGAAGTGAGCCTTATAAATGACGACCTCGTAAACTTTTGTCTTTCAATCTTAATTTCCTTTCTTTGTAGATTTGCAAAAACGATACTGAAAAGCGAAACCAAATTGAACAATGTCAGATCAATGCTAATAAAAATCGATTTAAATTGACTGATCTTCTCCGTGTACCAATGCAGAGAGTATTGAAGTATCATCTTCTGCTGCAAAATCTTCTCAAGCTGACCGATGAGAGTGATCCTGATCAACCTGGTCTCAGTCAGGTAATGATAAATTGACTGTAATTTTTGGAATGCTGTGTAGTGGATAGATGTCGCAGCTGTGATAGGTGGTAGGGCAGTTCAAGAGGCGCTGAATGTCCATTGCTCGAGTCTCCACGCATTGGAAGGTGCCACCGTTCACTTACATATCAGTATTTCTACGTGATCGATGGATAACCCACCCATTGAGTGCTACAATGGCTTCCTACCTTGGGTGGAGCTATGTTGGGGATAGGGAAAAATATTTTATATCTGTTAGATCAGGGAAATCGCATGATTTTCATAACTGAGAAGAGATAATTATAGCAGCGGTTTCATCATTAACTTATTAACAATTACAACAAAAATTGCTACAAAAAAAACCAATGAATGCGAAAAAGAAAAAAAACAGATTATTTGAAGAAAAAGTAAATGTTTTCTTGAAACTGCCTTATTTTGGGGAATCGTACACGGAATTGGAATAGAAAATTGTAGGAATAAACATAAATCGAAAGAATCCAAAAAATTGTCTACAAAACTTATGAAAAAAACACAGAACATTGCCAATACAAAGATAAAATTCCATTTAGCGAGCGCTCTTCCCTGGTTTATCAATATGACTGTGAACATTGCCAGGAATGTTACATCGGAGAGACTCGCAGACATTTACACACACGCATAAAAGAACATTTCAAAAAGCAGACCCATCAGAAATATCATTACACTGACATACCGACGGAACAAAACGTCAAAATATTATTACAAGTTCGATTTAAGGAAATTGAAGAAACATAATCAAATGACATCACAGCAACAGTAGAAAAACGTTAAGTAGCAATAAAAGTGAGAACCGCTGTTTTTATTACAAAAATTGTCATTTTGCTTGTTTATGTTATTGTTTCATCACCACCTGTTCATGTAAATAATTCATGTATAAAGATGCACGTAAGTTGTTATTTGCTGTTATCACTTTTGATGGAACTTGTGACGTGCTGAAACCGGTTTGATGATAGTTATACTAAAGATTAAGTACAAACTGATTATGCAGCAAATACAAACTTAAATGCATTTTTCATTTCAATTAATGCCCCGGAATTAGTGTATGTGCGAATATTTGAATTCGCGTGTAAGCTACTTTTATGATGTCCGATTAGCTTAGTTTTCAGATGAACTTAATACTCACCACAAGTCATGGAATGCAAGGAATCAATCATTTCTGCCTGCGATATCAGAATCGGCTTAGATGTCTCCAATGCCATAATCAGCAGAGTGCGCTAGATTTCCAGCATGACATTGAAGATATATTACCTTCAAATACATTACCTAAATCACCGATATAGGTTGATCATTTGAAAGGTAATACATGCATTGTTACTTAACCTAAAATCTGTGACATCAAAAATCCAAGATTTTTATCTGTAAAAGACTCAAATGTATGTAATAGATAATGCATAGATTTGAGGTCATTATTGCCATAATTACCGAGAGCCGAAGGCTCGAGGTTATTATGACAAATAGTGACCGAAGAAATCTATGCATTATCTGTTATAATGCATGACTTTTTCCATAGAAGTCTGCACCAGGTTAATAATTTCCAACCAGGAAAATAATTACCTGCTTCGTGGAACTTATTAACCTGTGGACATAGAAAGCTTTACAAAATCATGCATTATGATCATTTTCTACATAGCCCATGCAGCTCAAAACATTAAAGCATAGACTACTAAATTTGTCTGGACAGATAGGTTGAAATTGGCCTCCTACATGATAAGGTCAGAAATCCTAAATTTGATTACCTTACAAATAGACTGTCATTCTGCATTATCAAATTTTTGTCAGCACAGTGCATGCCAAGCACATTAAATATGTATCTTTATGAACACTAGGTTTTAGGCCGCATGTATAGAGAGATTTTGCGAAGAATTGAGCGGAAAAGTCACCAAGAAAAATGAAATATCGATATTCTGAATACCGTTTTATCGTTTTTTAAGAAAGAATATATTTTCTTCGACAACTATTCAGTTTGATCTCATAGAATACCTTCCGACAAAGAATGCATGGTTAAAGCACAGATACGTTTGGTGGAAAAGACGACATGATAAATTTTATTCAAACGTTTTGCAGCTTCTGGTATGTCGAACATTGCCAACTTAATATTTCTGACAGTGCATTCACCACAGGAATCACACTTTTCACATTTCAGAAGTGAAGGGCAACAAGCACCACTGGGATCATCTCGATTATTAGGATTCATATTGAAATCAGTCATTGCACGCAAATATTTACATCCTGTATACATTTCATCTTCTGTGGTTGACTGCATGATATTTTATCATCAACATTTTTCAGACTGAGTCCGGAAAACTTCAATAAAGAAATTGTTTTTATTTTCTTGTCACTTTCTGTGCGATGACGATGGAGATGAAATAATTTGCTTCAGTCATTTCACGTATCCAGTCAAAACACTTCTCAAGATAATCCGAATGTTCTTTTCCAAGTACTTGTCATTGTTCTCAGAAGAGCTCCATCACACGTTGGATCGCTCCATATCTGTTCCAACCTCCTCAGAAGTGGATGCTCAGGTTGGGAATGCCTATTATGTCCATCATTATTGTTTTCATGAAAGTAAATGCAAAGAAGGATCTTCGTTAAGTTCACGGTCCTGATCCCTGCTCTGTTCCCCTTGATTTCAGGACATTTATAATGTGGGAATCGGTGGATTCTCTTTTCCGCTCTAAACTGTCCCTTTCAATGGTCATTGCTATGGGTGGCTCTTCCGTCCGTTGACTTCGGGCTCACCAGCAACTTTGTCAATCACTACGAAGTGCAAAATAATTGTATTGATTTCGAATTTCTATTGCTGGCTGGTCACCTAGAGAGATTATACAAAGTCATCATATTGACAACTTTGGAAAACTTGTGATAAATGATAAATACATTATGTGCTTGTTGTTATAGTCAATCTATCACTTGGGTCATTCCACAAAAAAACGACAAATGGCCTGTGGCGAAGGTTCTCAGATTTTCTTCGAACTTTAACAGCTGATTGTTCTTGGTAGGAAACCGACAGAAAATATTTTCGTCTAACTCGTCATACTTTCCGAGCTACAGCCTTCTGAAGAAGACTATGCTCGACAAAAACAATCTTCCATCTTCAATTTTTTTAAATTTCCGTACTTTTGAAGACCTATATCTCAAAGACTAAGTAAGCTATCGTCGCAATGTTTTGTATGTGTATTATACTAGTGTAGGTTAGTATGCATATCAATTTTCAGCCCGATACCATCATTCAATCGTGAGATACAGCTTATCAAAGTTGACTAAAATTTTAGACCTACTTTTTTATATTCAAAACTAGCTCAATTCCATGGGCAAAATTCTTCCTGAAGATGTGCTTCAAACTCAATGATTTTTTCACTATGCATTACGCATAATAACTGATAAGAGCTAGTACCAATAGAAAGTTTCTACTGTAAGTCATTGTCGAACTGGAAGTCGACGAAATTTGATTTTTTTTAAAAAAATAGCAATAATGGCCATTTTTGATGATCATTTCCCGTTGACTGACTACTCCGATTTACGTGAAAGTTTTTGTCAACCACACTATGAAGCTGATAATTAACATACTCAAAGCTGAACGTGCGCTTCGGCTTCGCTTATGAGCTAGAGCACTTTGAATTATCACTTATTTTTTCATATTCTACTCTTAAAAGTTTATAAGTAGTATACATTATATGTCCAAATTGGGACTATTATTTTTACCAGTCTGTACTCAGATTCACTGCAACTTTCTTTGTTTCCAATTTTATTGCAGATAAACCATTTTGACGACATTAGACATCGTCTACATTGTGATATCACGGAGTGACAGGCTCTTGCGATATCTCTCCAGTTTGTAGAAATAAATGTAAATGCATTTATGAGTCAATAAGATTGTCCGATTAATTGAATGCTTCCGAAAACTTTTAACAAGTCGAGATAATTATCACAATTGACGTTGCCTTGAAAAAAAGAAGGGACCGATAACATACTCCATACTCATACTCAATACTCAATACTCATACTCCTCTCCATACTCAATCCAAAACAACGACCCTCGGACAATGAAGAGATAGCTCTTGCTTGATGCCATGGGGGGGTTGACTAGTAGCTACATTTGTGCTTCGTCGGTTGAATCAAGTTGAAGAGATCAGGAACGCTTCCCAAAAGTTTTACACATAGCAAACACTAGTCGAGCCATGTCCTCTTCACTCAAATCTTGAACGAACGGATTGTGGTCACATGCTCTAGGCATGCTTACTCTGAGAAGAGAATTTTGACTAACAACAAATTCAGTCGACTTGGTCCGTGTATGCATGTGGACGATTATTAAAAAACCCTCACAGTCACAGTGCTTTCATAACCTGCTGTGTTATTTGTGGGCTATGTCTTGGAAGAAAGATGTTGTCCACAGAACGGAGATTCTTGGCGCATTTTACCGTTTTTTTTTCAGATTGTGGTTTTCAGTTCTTCCCGAATGGGTGAGATTTTCTGACTGCTGTCGTATAGTAATAGTAATTGTACATTCGCATATCATACGGCGATCATAGCTTTTCGTTCTGTGTCAAATGTCATGCTGTCTCAGTAATGACGCAACTTGCAATGACTTAACAATTTCCAACAATTCGAAATTTCAAATGTAATATCAATGTCATTACTTGCTGAACATGTGGAAATCTACATACATTCAAAAGATCTAAAAAAGTAACAAAATTCAAAGCGTAATGTAAAAGGCAAGGGCTATCACGTCAATAAGGAGGCGCCGCAAGAACACTCCTTAAAGGTGAAGTTCCGTCAAATGTTCAACCTTGTCTCAATGGCTACTTCATTGTATGCCTAGTCAATCTTGCTAACTTAGGCGAGCATCTGATGTCTCACTTAACCGCAATCATTAACTTAAGGAGACGTTATGACGTCATATCTCCCAATGATCTGATACGCTACTGCTAGCATGTTTCGTGACGAATCAGCTATGCATAGGACGATCAATTCACGGGAAAGAAAGAAATGGAAGTCACTTATTTATGTTCTCTGACTTACTTACTTTTACTTTCTCCTTTTAACGTCTGCTTTTCCTCCTTGGTGAGGGTTGGACGTGATGAGACTCCTCCAACGGGCGCGGTCCTGTGTGTCTTCCACTGTCAGCCTCAGCTCCTTCATGTCTTCCTGGATGGTCTGCAGCCATGATCTTCTTGGTCTGCCACGTGGCCTGGGACCTTCGACAGCCACGTTGAGCACGCGATGAATCGGCTCTCCCTCTGTCCTCCGTTTCACGTGCCCGAACCACCTCAACCTGCGTTCTCTGAGTACGACCTCCAGCTGTTTGAGGCCGCACCTGCCTGCTACTTCAGCGCTATCAACTCGATCGGAGAGTGAGACACCGGTCATGTACCGCAGCATCCGTCTGTCAGACGAACGCAGTTGTTGGGCCAGGTGTTGTGTGAGGGCCCATGATTCGGCACCATAGAGCAGCACGGGTCTGATGCATGCGTCATACACGTGTCCACGGCATTTGAGTGGTACGTGTCGGTTCCTGAGGAGACTTGCCAGATCTTTCCATTTGCGCCATGCGGACGCAATTCTCGCTCGCACCGCTCGCTCTGATCCTCCTTTGCAGCTCAACACATCCCCGAGATAACAAAACTCTTTCACTACGACGATCTCTACACCGTCTATCACACATCTTTCATCTTCGTCGGTACTCCTTGCGTTGTTTACACACATCGAACACTGGAAGTTTGTGACGCCTGTGAGAGAATTCAGTCCACTGCAGCGTTTGTGACACCACTTATCACAGCTTTGGCAGAGAATAGAGTTGGCACCTACGCCGCGACCGCATACACCACAAGGAAACCTTCTTGATTGAAGAGGAGGAGATTCTTCGCTGCCACTGATCAACATCTTCGTCTTTTGGATATTCACTTTCAAACCTTTGCTTTCCATGTCCTCCTTCCATTTCTTGAACATTTCTTCCACTTCTTCCTTGCTCCCGCCTGTAAGGACCAGGTCATCTGCGTACAACATCTCCATCAATCCTCCCTTTCTGCAATCTTTCGTAGCTTCTTCCATTACGAGAATGAAGAGAAGGGGGCTGAGGGCAGATCCTTGATGAACACCAACACCTATGCCGAAATCTTCTGACATTCCACCTGCAACACACACTTTCGATGTTGTGTCTACGTACAAGGACATGACGAGGTTTATCAGGTGTTCTGGCACTTTCTGTCGTCGGAGTGCCCATCTGATGACATCTCGTGGGACGCGATCAAAAGCTTTTTGGAGGTCGACGAAGATATGAAACAATTTCTTTTTCTTTTCCATATATCTCTCCTGAAGTCTTCTGATGATGAAGATTGCATCCGTACACGATTTTCCTCGGCTGTATGCAAACTGCTGTTCTCCTATGCTGACCAAACTTTTCAATCTCTTTTCTAGGACTTTCTCAAAGATCTTCAATCCATGCTCCAGTAGTCGCAGTCCCCGATACGAGTGACAGCTCAGAGGATCTCCTTTCCCTTTAAACAGTGCGACCGTCAAGCTGTTGCTCCACTTCTTCGGACATTCTCCGGTGAGCGCAATGTGCTGGAAAATGGCATGCAATGCCTCAACTGCAGGTTCACCAGCCAACTTAAGCATCTCGGCGTTTACGTTGGAAGGACCGGTGCTTTGCCATTCTTCATGCTGATCACTGCTTCCTTCACCTCCTCCAGCGTGAAGTCAGCGATTGGGCCTTCAGCAGGGGGGATGTCATGCAGAGTGATGTCATTGCCTTCGTTCGATATGCCATCAAAGTACCTTTCTCCATGTCTCTCTAACCTCCGTCTCTTTCACCTTTATAGCACCACTTTCGTCCTTGACATACCGTGTTCCCTGTATGTCTGCACGATCTTTCTTCATCTGTGCCGCAACTCGGAACATCCTGTTGCGCCCTTCTCTTGTTGTTAATCCTTCACTCCACCTGAACCATGCGTTCTTCTTCGAAATTGCGACACACCTTCTGGCCTCTCTTTTCTTACTGCAATATGCATGACGGTCAGTCTCATTCCCAGATCTCTGCCAGACTTTGTATGCTTCCTTCTTCTCTTTGATTGCACGCTGAACCGCTTCATTCCACCACCAGGTTTCGCGTTCTCTGCCTCGCTGTCCCTTCGTTTCTCCACACACCTTGATGCCAGCTTCCGTTGCACACTCGACCAGTGAATTCCAACTTCCATCTCCCTGTTTGACACTTCTGGCGAATTCCTCTTCGTATTCCCTTCTCCTTTCCTCATCCTTTAGCCTCCAGACCTTGATTTTCTTCTTGTGAATTCTTTTCCTTGCAACATGTCCTTTGATCCGTAAAGCAGCTCTGACCAACCTGTGTTGGGTCATACATGCCTCTCCAGGAATCACTGTACAGTCTAGGACAGTCGCGCCTGCTCTCTTTCGCATCAACAAGAGATCGATTTGTGTCTCAGCTTCGCCCGATTTGAAGGTAATGAGCTTTTCTTTTTCCTTCTTGAAAAACGAATTTAGGATTCGTAAACCATGGTTCTTACAGAGGTCGAGCACTACTGCACCTTCTGCATTTCTCTCCCCGAAACCATACCGACCGAGTACCTCCTCATAGCCGCTGATTCTCTGAACATGTACAAAATCGCCAAAATTGAACAATGCTGCGAATAGCCTACAAGTGTACAAGCAAAACGGGCGATCCCAAAGAGCTTGCCTTCTGCACCTTTCAGAAAGACTGAAAAAATGCCGTGTAATAGAATTGGACGAGCTCATTTTAAACTGACGAGCCACAGTGTTGTATGACATTTTTAAAGGAATAGATAAAGTAGATAATCTAAGATGCACCATGTTGAAGGAACAGTTCAAAATCAGACAGCCTTTATTATTTGATTGTTGCCATGACTAGATGTATGACTAGAAAGTTAAGAGAGCTAAATCAGCAAAGTCAACTGCTCTAGATACGAGTAGTCTAACTATTGATTTTCCAAATAGTCAAAATAACTTTTAGTATTCGATTTCAGCAACGGCATCTCTCGTGTAGTTATCGTATGCTTCCGATGCTTGTAGTAACTGAACATTGTAGAATCTGACAGCAAATAAACAGCGAACTCAGTCTCATAGTGCAATCTGTTGTCGTATTTTGCCTTCCGTAGGAGTGAATGTGTTGCATCTTGACCACAAATATTTCATTTTATGACCATTCGATATATTCTCTTCAAGAATAATCTAATAGCTTTTGTTTGTACCTTTGGTCCATTTGGAGATTCACAGAGATTTGTCAGCTTGCATGCTACAGGTTCATCATACCAGCCAACCACAGCGAACCTCCTGTTTCGTGAGCGCTGTTCTGTCTCTCAGCTACACAGAAAGCGTGAATTGGCAGCTATGTCGTCATCTTGCATCTTTGACATGAATTTGCTGGAAAACTAACGAGTAGATAAGTGGGAAGTGTCAGGAAATCATCGTAGTGATTGAACAGTTAAATATTTCAGAGATAAAATTCGTTTCTAAAATTGACTGAACTACACATTTGAAAGTTTGTTAAGTGGCATGTTAAAAGTCTTTGCTACTCCTCACCTTCGCTAAAAGCTGTGTGAGCTCTCACAACAGCTCGTGTTGAGCTGTAGATAATATCAGGGAAGCATTCAATTAATCGGACAATCTTATTGACTCATAAATGCATTTACATTTATTTCTACAAACTGGAGAGATATCGCAAGAGCCTGTCACTCCGTGATATCACAATGTAGACGATGTCTAATGTCGTCAAAATGGTTTATCTGCAATAAAATTGGAAACAAAGAAAGTTGCAGTGAATCTGAGTACAGACTGGTAAAAATAATAGTCCCAATTTGGACATATAATGTATACTACTTATAAACTTTTAAGAGTAGAATATGAAAAAATAAGTGATAATTCAAAGTGCTCTAGCTCATAAGCGAAGCCGAAGCGCACGTTCAGCTTTGAGTATGTTAATTATCAGCTTCATAGTGTGGTTGACAAAAACTTTCACGTAAATCGGAGTAGTCAGTCAACGGGAAATGATCATTAAAAATGGCCATTATTGCTATTTTTTAAAAAAAATCAAATTTCGTCGACTTCCAGTTCGACAATGACTTACAGTAGAAACTTTCTATTGGTACTAGCTCTTATCAGTTATTATGCGTAATGCATAGTGAAAAAATCATTGAGTTTGAAGCACATCTTCAGGAAGAATTTTGCCCATGGAATTGAGCTAGTTTTGAATATAAAAAAGTAGGTCTAAAATTTTAGTCAACTTTGATAAGCTGTATCTCACGATTGAATGATGGTATCGGGCTGAAAATTGATATGCATACTAACCTACACTAGTATAATACACATACAAAACATTGCGACGATAGCTTACTTAGTCTTTGAGATATAGGTCTTCAAAAGTACGGAAATTTAAAAAAATTGAAGATGGAAGATTGTTTTTGTCGAGCATAGTCTTCTTCAGAAGGCTGTAGCTCGGAAAGTATGACGAGTTAGACGAAAATATTTTCTGTCGGTTTCCTACCAAGAACAATCAGCTGTTAAAGTTTGAAGAAAATCTGAGAACCTTCGCCACAGGCCATTTGTCGTTTTTTTGTGGAATGACCCACTTCGATTAGAACTCTAAGTTTTATTGATTGAAAAAAATACATGCGAATTATACATAAACTAATGATGCAAAATTACCTGTCGACTATAACTTATTTACAAAATGACTTTAATATCCTGAAATAAACAATAAAAGGCGAAATCAGTGAAACAAAATTGAAAGAAATTAAGATGGGAGTCCAGAATCGCAAAGATCTTGGTCACCTGCGTTGGCACGCTGTAAACAAAGACTCAGTCTTCCATGAATACCTCTGTCTATTTCATCACGTGAGGACACAGCTTGAAGGGATAGGCGAGAGGCAATTCTTTGGAAGACTGACCGAGCATTCTTGCCCCAAGTGCCGTAAACGTACTTCATCGATCACATCACTTCGATTAGCTATAAAATTAGATCTTCTGTAACACAATTGTTGGTTGGCCTGAACATGTAGAAAATGATTTCAAATTTTGCTCATCTATCTGTCCAGAGAAATTTAGAAGTCTATGATTAAAGTATTGACATAATTAATGAAACAAACTATCATTGTTACTGAACCTAAAATCTATGACATCAAAAATCCAAGATTTTGATCAGTAAACACTCAAATCTATGATATTTTCTTCATAGCCCATGCAGCTCAGAACACTAAAGTATGTCAAGCTTGAGATTTCTTCGAGTCCAAATTACAGGTCATAGGAATCACCTCAATGCCACTTTCACTGGAAATGCGGAGATGATCAGTCAAATGCTCCTACCTCAATGGTATTGCATAGCAAATTAGACGGCCTTAATCATGCAATTAAGGCCGTCTAATTTGGAATTGGAGATATATAAACCACTTTCATAGAAAAATGACTTATGAAATATCGGCTGACAACCCTACTTACTCAGTAACAATGCCATTTTCACTGGGAATGCGAAGATAAAGTGTTCCTACTTCAATGGCATTGCATAGCAAATTTGACGACCTTAATTGTGCAATTAAGGCCGTCTAATTTGGAGTTGGAGATATGTAAACCACTTTCATAGAAAAATGACAGGTGAAATATCTGCTGTCAACCCTACCTACTCAGTAACAGTGCAGTTCTTTGCACTGTTATCAGTGCATTTAAAAAGTATATTTCTATTTCAACAACGTTAAACAAAGTGATAGAAAAAAGACAAAAGCAACAAAAAAGTTTCGGGATAAAAGAGAGGTACAAAAGTGTGAAAAAGTCAGGTGTCAAAATTGTTACGCCTCAACGAAGAAATGATGGACGTGGAATTTCCACGGACGATGCCAAGGGAAATCCGCTGTGCTAGCCATGCAGACTGACGGCCGTCACCAGTATTGTCAGACATGCGTCTTCCAATATCAGACAAAAGTCTGGTAGCTGCAAGACCCCAAGCTCCGGAGGTTTCGAAGCCGAAATGATGAAAAAGATACTGGTTGGCGAGATTGGAGTACTTTTTCACCTTCAACTGCTTCGGTAGCAGCAGAGGAACTTTGAACGCACGTGTTGTTAATATGCGATTTCGAATAAGTATCGACAACCGTTGCGTCACTCACAAGATAGCGATCAGACCTGTATGGGAAGGTTGTCATGTCATCTGGTCTCTTTCTATCTTCACGGGCTAGTCCAATAGGTTCCAAGATGGCAGGGACACCTACTGCATTTAGAGCTAGGCGAATGATGTAATTGATAGCTGCATGTCGCGGAAGACGGCCAGGACTAAATGAACAAGATAGTGCGTGATGTCCAAGCTTGTCCACAATACGTCCACAGCGGCAACAATGAGGTTGACAAACATCTCCACCTATGCGTAGTACACACTTACACGGAATGCTTCATTAGCAAAGTGGGTACCGATTGCGGAAACAGGAGTTCCGTTTAGCCAGCTACTGGCATACGGTGATGAAGCTCCTACATGTAATAGTCGGGCTTTTGATACCTGATCCAAGCTTGAAATATGAGTGTTATACTTAGTCTCAACCACAACATTGTCCAACGATTTTTGAGATAGCTCATCAATTGGCTGTTGAAACTCTCCGTAAAGTGGTTCTTGTACCGGCAACCTATGTATTGATTGCATTGAGATAGCATTGCACTTCCTCGCACTAGTGCAAGAACTCAAATATCATGAAGGAAATTTAATACCGCATAGGTTTCAGTGCTTCCACCTGTAATTGATCGAACCCACTGTCTATGCTATTTAAACCATGGACTTGGACAGAAATCTAAAGTAACACGCATACGAGATGAGGCTGATATTGTATTTCATCTTGGTGCCTTTAAGCATGGATCTGTTGATAAATTTTTGTGATAGTGTGCAGCTACATCTGGAAAATTATGCCGATTTACATCAATTTTGAAGTGTAACTCCTATAGTTTGTCTTTTCAGTCTTACTTAAAATTAGTCCGCCTTTTGCCCACTGGTAAATGAATATTCTGAGCAAACTAATTCATGTATCAATCGACATTATTCATATGATCTATTGACTACAATGTTTTTCAATTAACCTGGAGCATTGGAAGGCTATCGACAGAAATTATGTACGAACACGTGCAGATTTAAAAAAAGAGTTAATGAATAATCAAAGTCAAATATTCTTAATCCTTTGGAAACAAAGTTGCATTTCAGGTTTACACTTTATTTTACAAATATTGGGTCATATCTTCCCTTTCCAAGTGAGGCCTTCGCGTCTCGTGCTTCAAATAAAATAGACAGTGCATTCAATTATGGTGGATGCACTGAAAGCTATGCGATAATAAACATTTCTTGTGTATATAAGTTTCATCCCATTTAAAGCGAAGAGAAGCGCTAGTGGCCATGTACTTTTTCACATAGGTGTACATCACTGGATAGCATGAAACGCGAGACGCGAGGCATCGAGTGCTTTATGCAACATAGATAGTGAGTTCAATCACAAGTCGAAGCACGACATGATATTTCGTGCGTAACATCGAGTTCTCGGCACTATTGCAAGGAACTGCAATGAGATCTTTAAACATAGGTCAACCGGCAGGAGCCACTTCCCAGAAGATCAATTTTATCGGTGCAACCTCATTACATTTGATATAAATATATTTGATAAGAATATCGGCGTATAATTATCCATATAAACGCCATGAAAAGTGATTCATTGGTTCATTAATGAAAAGAAAATGAGATGCACTGCGAATGGTGATCATTCCATCTATAACTTTAACTTTTAAGTGCTCTTTTCATCACATTTTGAGCGATTGATGGAAGTGAGATGAGCCGAGTTCGAACCTTTTTTATCAACATCGTACCATCCAGAGTCTTTGAAAGTTTTTATTCAAGAAGTGTTATCTTAGTTGTTCTAAAGTATTCGTGATTTTTAGGTTTGGAACTTTAGTGTGGGCTTGCATGGTGAAAAGCATTTACGCAAACACGTATTTTCTAGACAGTGTGGCCACTCATAGTCTGTCAGTCACATGATCTGTAGCTGACATTTGGTCGAAGCTTTTATTAACTTTTCCTGTTTTTTATCAAATTAAAAGTGATCGATTTCTAGCATCTGCTACTGGTGTTCCAACATTGCAGATTAGATTGTCTAAGCTAAAAAGCAAGGAAATGTGTTTGATGAGTTTCTTATAAAAAAGCAGTAAATTAAACTGTAATTTGCAGTCTTGTGTAAAATAAAATGAACAACAAAATCCCAACGTACTTCACCTGACCAGCTTCATCATGGGGAGTGAAAGAAGTTGTCATGTAAAATAGACTTTAACCCAACTCACATGCATTCTAAGTCATTGAAATGAAAATTTGGAAATTGGTGGAATTTATCTAGGGCTGCTTATCTGACGTTCCGTTCTTACATCTCTATGACATAAGTCTGCTGATGCAGACTTGCTTTCTTGTATTACCAGTTACAACTTAAAAGTTACCGGTTCTCTCTTTATTTCCTTTAAGGGAACCACCGAATGTCTATTTTTTGATAGGAGACGCTGTCATGTGAAACAAAAATGCACGAGGGACGCTCCTGCGTAAGAGACGCATGTAAGATTGCACCAGACTAGCTTACAGTATGTACCATATTGTAGTAGGGTTGTCAAATTGATACTGTACATACAAGCATTTCGCCCTAGAGTGCTGAAGAACCAATTTGCTTTTAATTCACAAGTTACTTGAAATGCGATAGCAATCATTTTGCTTGGTAAAACAGAATTATGATATTCCCATGCCTACAACAACTTATAAAGTACGTGAATTCACCAAAGCAAAGAATAAGAGACACCCTTGAATGAAGAGACTGCTATTCAAGCTGTAATTGTAATATGAGCGACGTTTCTTACTTAAAAATGTGGTGTTGAGATAAGCGCTACTACTGCGTTTTCTTAATATCATTTTACGATGTACGTTAAGTGATAACAGGAATTCTCCTTTTGATTTATGATGAAAGAATTTAAAAAGTGAATTGAGTCTATGCGTATAGTATATTCACGCTTTATCCAATGAGTAATGACTGATGCAGTAGATGGGAGAGCCTGTGTGCTTCATCAAAATATTCAGGTGCTGATATGATGCACCTCGGATGCAGGCTTCAGTATCGACTTACAAGTGACAAATCATTGTGATGTATGAGAAAGTTATTCGATTATAACAAAATGATTCTTGCATGGAAGCTGGTAGAATAGAAATACCACGCTACTAACTTACACATGCAGCGATCTTCCATTCCCCAGAAGATTTCGCTGTGGTATGCAAAAGCAGAATGAAAAATTATGAATAAGTGGCAAACGTAGCAGGCAATAATGAAGAGAAGTAGGTTCATGTATATTCAACCGTGTTAAACACTGACCATTATCATGCGGTGTACTTAGACATACTCTATTATGTTTTGTAAAGTGCAGAATATCTGACTTGGTGTGAGCTATTGCTGATAGGAATATGAAATACTGCAGGGGGCACAGTAATGTACCAGACTTTGGAGCAAGTGCCTTCACGTTTGCTAATTCGCAAAGATCATCAGAAGCATCTACTTCCTCATTTTTTCATTTGCTTTCATTTTATGCGACATTGTTCTAGATGTATAATGGAGGTGTTACTTGATCACATCAATTTTATAAATTTTATAACTGTTTTTATATTATAAATGTTGACAAAATCGTTACGACTAATCAAATAACTTTCTATGTACTTCAATTCACACGGAACATATGGTGATTCGTGCATCATTAAACTTTCGAACGAAACGTCTCACCGAATAAGGTTGACGTGGTACCCGAAGACGATTAATTTCATTCTGATTTAGTTCCTCAATAGACAAACCATCTCAACAAAAATTACAACACAGTATGAGTCGTTTGAGTGAAAACTTGATTTCATCCGTAAACAATCAAATAGATTTTTGGCTAATGGACTAAACTTGCGTCTGAGGGATCTGCAATTGTCTAGTTGAACTGATATCAGAAGAGACGATGCTATCTATAGCAACTCACTTGATTATTTTTATTCCATGTTTCGTGACATGCGAAGATTTGTGCTGAAATAGAGATGTCTTGATAGTGATATCATCTCTTCTTTTGTTTAGGCACTTGCTGAAATGCTTGACATCGCTACCTGCATCAATGAAGTGAAACGAGACTTGGAGGGTATGTCGCGCATTGATCGGATTCAGGCAAGTATTGTAGATTTACAAATGCCTGTGAATACGAAACTCAATGATTACGGACGACTACAAATGGATGGAGAACTTCGAGTTATGAAACCAAACGATACCCGGTCAAGGCAGCGCTACATCTTTCTTTTTGACCGAATTATTTTGCTGTGCAAAATGAGGGGAGACAACTTTACTTACAAAGAAGCTCATGAAGTAAAGAAGTCGCGCGTTGAGGTATGAAATATGTTCATAGTTGCTATGAAAAATATCAAGATGATGACATCTCTGATTTATCTAAATGTATTGTGAAGTCGTCAGTAGAATGGAAGAGGTTAGACACACTTGCAGAAGGTAGCTACAAAAGCGGAAGGGCTTGTGGTGTAGTGTTAGCTCTGCGTCTGGGAGACCTTGGTACAAACCTCGGTTGAATTAGTTCAGCCTAAGACATTTAAAATAGATGCACTCTGTCATTGCTGAGCAATCAGTGTAAAAAAAACGAGAATGGGAAGATGATATTATAAAATGATAACTGCCACATAGAAGAAAGGTGCTCACCTAATGTGTTTCCGAGTGTAAAACAAAATTTATTTAGCTTTTAACTTCAACAATTTTCTATTTGGTTGAAATAGCAGTAAAAATCATTGCTATTTGTCGATTTGTGAGAGAGATCCTTTGTGAGAATGTCTAGGAAATACATTGTCCAAGAAGTCACTTTGTTTAATGCTATATTGTTAAATGAATTTTGTTCTTAATAAAATGTAATATTTTCCGATGTTCAGTCATATTCAGTTATTTATTAGTCATACTCTTTTCAAGCAGTCAGTCAGATTTGATTGATCAATGGTTGATTTATGTAAATGTCTCTCAACATCACAAGAGCTAATAATGATAAAAAAATATTATATTTTAGCATCCTATCGTAGGATCTTATAGCTCATAGTTCAAAAAAAGGTCTTCCCTTCAAAGTTTTACTTGTGACCAATAAAATGAAGGAGAGAATCTTTTTTTTCTGAACCTTCCATGAACCTGTTGGCGGTCATCTTATATGCTCCTATAGCTGATGATGGAATGAAGAATATTCACATAATTTTTTTCTGAATTGTTTTGGTTTTAGATATCTGAGTTGATGACTCCACACTCAATATTATTGATAGCACTAACCTTATTGATAGTACTAGTGGGCCTTAACCCATATCCTACCAAAAACTTAGAAATTTGATTTTCAGTGATAATATTGTATTTTACTTTCCCGGTTGATTAGCTTAGCTAGTTTTTATATACAATGTCAAATTCGAATATTCCAACATAGATATCGAAGTTGGGTGGAATTCCACCCCATGGTAGTGAAAGGGCATATTCAACTACATATTATTAGCTAATTATTCATAACTTCATCATTTTACTTATAAACTCAATCAATGATTTTAAATTTTTCGCTTTTATATTTGATGAATAGAATATCTTAGGTAATATTATTTAATGCCCTGAAAAATGAAATATTCACTTGTGTCTTTGCTACCGTCCGATGAAAAAGCAAGTAATATCATTACATAACAAAAAATCGCCATTTTGTTTGGTGTGGTACAACGCGAAACAATTGACATGATCACACATTCACGGTCCTTTTGTTGCACAACTTCCAACGTTTGGCCGAGTTAGAAGGATCAATCTCGACAAGATGTTTTTGGTCGCTGTACCGAATATTGTAGGGAACTGTCGTTCTTGAATCGGACATAGTTTCTGCAGTCGAGGCCTTCCATGTAGGCGAAGCAAAGCATTCGGAATGGATCGTCGAAATTCCAATAAACTTACTTTCGGCTGAATGCTTCGCATTATAAGCCAAGCATTTTCAACTGATGCATCAATTCCTCATGAAAACGAGGGCCACAACCACCTTTTCGTTCGCAAACTTATTCGGTGCTTGTTTACATTTTGATCCTGAGGATCATTCCCACCTATTGTTTTATTGTACATATCAACCATATTCGGCATGCATGTCAGTAGTTGACAAGGTCTTTTCCGTTCTGCTCCACCTTCTTGCCCTCTGTAGCGGACTTACATCACAAACGTTCGATGCCATAGTCACAACTCCGTTATCTTTCCACATGATAGTAGCTGCGTTTCTCGTTGTCGCAACCTCGAAGGTACCACGTTTCTACTGCTAAAAATTGATCTACACTGCGCGCATGAATAATTGTCCACAGCAGATTTAACGGAAAATTAAAAATGCAAAATAAATGAATGTTTGAAAAATGCTGACGTAGTTTTGCTCAAATCTATAATGAATATGTGATACATCAGTAAAATTTTTTCTACAATACAACATTCGTATAATTCATCACTTCCAACAAACCTTTATATATCTTTATAAGTTAAGTATCTTTCTATATTAGCTAATTTTCGCAGGGGTTGATTTCCACCCCATGGCATAATATGGGTTAAAAAAATCTTGTCGCAGTCACAAATCTGCTCAACAATCCATCAAGAATAGGGTCAAGCTACGATCTTTCAAACTTCAGCCAATCGATTTCTCGGTGCCATTAACAAAAGCGATAATAGTAGTTGCATTTATTGAAAGAGACTGAATATGAGCTGGGTTGTCATATTCAAAACAATGCATTTCACATGAAAGTGTCACTTAATAAATGTTTTCAATAATCAACTCTTCTCTTTGCATTATTATTAGATTGAATCTTACTTGTTTTCGAATTGTGCAAGATATTTGACCTCAGTTCGTGTCCTCAATCTTGGGCTTGACCGCATTTTAGTTCTGCAGTCGATCTCATGCTTCTCAATACATGCCTCTTTTTTACAGAATTTTTGCCCCTAGCGCAGCTATGAGCCATGAACGAAGCTAGGGGTTACTCAATAAAAAAGTATTGAATTGTATTATTTTTAATGAATAAAAGAAAAAACAGATCTTCTAATCTGATTCAGCTGTCCCCCATCAGAAACCTGTTCGCACGCCTCTTGAAACCATCAAGATTGCATTGGTCAGAGAAAGTGATCTGGGGAAGCTGATTCCAGAGCTGTGCCGTGCGAACAAAATAGCTTTTCGAGCAACTTACAGTGCGTGCACGTTCTAAGCTCACATGATAGCATGTGAGTGCATAGCTCTGCGTGTGCTTCTGGAGAAGATCCTAGGTTGATGCACTGAGTCATTTACTGCAGACCTGCCTCTACCGAAATAGTATCTGTTGGCGGATACTATTTCGCCTATATAGACTGAGTGATGCAACATCCCGTCTGACGGAGAGCGGTTGCAACTTGTTAGTAAGTGTTTCGCCCATAAGATTCTTGACACGTTTCTCAACCCGTTCGAGGAGGTTAAGATGTGTTTGTGGGGCGCCGGTCCACAGATGACAACAATACTCCAACAAATAGTGGACTTGCAAAGATAGCAGACAGTCTTTGGTGGAAGATAGCTGCTGGCACGATAGAGACTACCAATGTGTTGAGCTGCCTGCTTGCTAATGGACTGGATGTACGGCTTCCATGACAAGTCTTTCGTAACCGCCAATCCAAGGAAGGAGATGGAATCTTGTTCTCTGATCCTTTCATCTGCCATGATGATGATCATCTCATTTAAGTCGTGAATGCAGAATACTGAATGACAGAAAGAAACAAGCCATCAGACGCCCCATTCTGATACCCGGCGTAAGTCTTCATTAAGAACGTTGCATAACCGCTAATGTTGCTGAGTGTTCTCAGTCAGTCACTCATTGGAATTGAAGAGTGTAGTTTCATCTGCATACATCACCAATTTACTCACTAGGCAGTCTGGGAGGTCATTGATGTGCAGCAGAAAAAGAGAGGGTCACAAAATTAACTCTTGAGGAACTCCTGCATTGAAAAACCTTGGTATAAGACTTTTGACCATCTAAGACGACAGATATCTGCCGGTCACTAAGGAAAGAAAAGAAGCAAGAAGTTTGTGGAGTTGATCAGCAACTCCATAAGACTTAAGCTTCCTAAGGAGTCCCTGATGCCAGACTTAATCGAATGCCTTGGAAATATCCAGGGCAACTGATCTCGTCTCACCTTGTCTGTCAAGAATACGACTAACATTTTCATGTAAGAAGGTCTGCAGTTGATCAAGAGTGCCTGAAAACGTACTGTTCTTCAAGAAGGTTCTCAGTTTCAATGTTAACAGTATGTTGGTTAATCGCTTTCAAAAATTTTACCAGCAATTGGATGCAGGCTGATAGGACGGTAACTAGATGGAAGAGATGAGTCAGAACCTTTTTGAAATTGGAACCACGGAAGCTACTTTCCAACAAGAGGGAACTCACCGGTGGATGCACATCTACCGAGCAGTTCGGATAAAAGTTGAGAAAACTCAGGGGAGAGATGCTTGAAGACCGAAACCGGGATGCCATCTGGTCCAGTATGCTTAGAGCTTAGAGCTATCGAGACCTGCGATGATGTTTTTGACGTTTCGGACTGTAGCTGAAGGAGGACTAGCTGTCTCATCAGTGCGCGTGGCAATTGGGGGTGGAATTTTACCTCCAATGTTGAATTCTTCGCAAACTCCTTGCAAAGAAGCTCGGATTTTTCTGCTTAGGTTTTCGCCATAGATGACTACGGCATGACGAAGTGCTGGTATTGAGGATTTGTTCCTATTGGTGACACTGTTGTAAATCCTCCTAAAGTCCTTAGAGTCAAGCTTTTGGGTAGCAATGGATTTCCGTACATAACAGAGCGTGCTGAACTGCATCTGTGTTAAGGAGCGTTAGGTCAAAAGGCGTGTCAATCTTTCACACTTATCGGTGTCGAATGTTATCGATGTCGTCATATTTGAGAGGTTTATCAGCAATACGAGTATGTAACAAACTCTCAATGGAAGTGATTTTGTAGGACATTATCGAAGTAATTTATTCTAAAACTTGTGGTTTTTGTGAGCCAAAATGTAACTAAATCTTAAGTCTAAAATTTTTTGAATCGAATATATACCCTGTTTTACTTGAGGTATGTCATTCAAGAATGACAAATCGGCTTTAGCATTTACCTTCTATCAGCCACTGTTATCGGGAGAAGTTAAGCTGTAGAATTCAAACAGTGACGCCACACGATCGGTTATGTAATGTATCAGTTAAGAAAGCACTTAGCGTTAGCCAAATTGCTATCAGCAATCCCATCAAACACCTCGACCTATTGAACTCCCATTCGACAATCAGTTTACATTACATGCGGAGCATGCGGTCATTTCGTAGCACTGCTGCGAGGAAAGTGCTTTGATGAGATTGTCACCATCCTTTTTCTTATCGAACAACTTAAATGTTCTGATTAGATCTTTGTTACATGATTTTCATTAGTGCATGTGTGGATTGGATATATTCCATTCGGATCCATTGTGACACAGGAAATTAATTTACATGAGTAATGTAGTTACTAGGTTCTTAAGATTAATCACTTTTAGTTGGGGTTTTCACGTCATGAGTTCATGACCATAATTGACATAGTATCGAGTATCTTGCCCGTAATTTCAATGCAGCTTTTCTAAAATCAATCAAGCTCTTCTAAAATGTTTGAAAAATCTTCGATGATTATTTGGACTTATACAAAATGCATTAAGATGGGATTGAGATGTATTTGAGCATTAATTTTTTGAACAGTTATAAATGTGCCTATCTATTATTGATCTTACCTTGGATTGTTCTGTCAATTTCTTTGCACACTATGTGTGATTTATTATGATAATATCAACGCATTTCCCTATATAGGCCTAAGAGTCGCATTTTTCGGTAAGATTTAGAACTTTTTTTGCTAAATTGAAATCACCTTCTAGTGTATGTTTTACGAAATTTCACGTCATCGCGCTATTGTTTCTTAAGCTGAATTATTTAACTGGCATGGTAGACGGCAAGATATAATCTAAGCGACATTTTTGTAGGTTGTTCACAACAACACCGTCTTCCATGACTATTTTAATGGGAATCCGTTTCCAATCCTAGCTTCGCACATTAATTGTGACCTTACAGAACACATGTAAGTCTCATTACTATCGAATCGCAAACTGTCCAGTACTTTTGCTCTTATTATTCTTCAATTTTTCGTAATGTTCTTATTATTCTCTTCTTAACTTTCGATGCGTACAGTACGACACACCGTATTTAGTGCATATACTGTCAGTTTCATATATTTTTCATGTTGGTATGTACCGTATTTCCTCTTATTAACGCCTCAGCAGCTGAACAGCTGCTGTGAGGTCAACTTATTAATGAACGCCGCACCTCTGATATCAAGAAAATGAGAAAAGAATGACTAGATTTAGTACATGCATGTGTAATGTGTATCACCTATTGAGCTAAAAACAAGGCAATACAGAAGTTGTCAAGCGTCAGTGGAATGATGAATGATATTGCATGGTAGCTGGTGCTGTCTACATGCATGTTGTGATAAAAGAAGTCACTTAACAAATGCATCACACCATTCATCTGATTTGATATCGTCATAGACATGCATAAACATATATACCATGTCTTTCATGGGAACGATCCTTATTGGAAAAGATGGAGCTAAAAAATAACCTAACCTACAAGTTGCATACTAATGGTAGCTTCTGTCTCTGGCTGTTGCTGTACTCGTACCATCGAGCACCGAGTCATCGCTCTCAAGTTTAGTGTGACAAAGTGTTCAATCAGCGTCGAAGCCACCACACCTTGTCGGTAGTACATTAAGGAGCACTCTAAATGAGTTTTTAAGGCTCTTATTGATACTTTTCCGTAAAGGTTATATATACCTTTAATTATTGCTGTTACTAAATTAGAAAAAACCTCATGACTGGAAAAAGGCCGCCCTATAATAGCGCCGCGGCGTTTGTTAGAAGAAATGCGGTGTTCAACACTGAAGCCAAGATGTCATAATTTCCGCAAATTGAGTGAAGTTTAATTGGATTACGCAATTAGGTCAGACTCGCGGTGAGAATGGTAATAGAATGCGCAGACACAAGAATTTCAGTCTTTTTTTTCTGACTTTTTTTATATTCTCTTTACTAGTATTTCACGCATCAAATTTAAAAAAATCAAATAACTTTCGGGTTTTCAAATCAGCGTGCATGCCACTGTAATGTTCGTCATAATATGAAGTGCATAGAGAACATGATCGTAAATGCACATTGCGATGTCAATGAGATTATAAGGGGATATGCATTGATAAATTGTGTCGATAGCTGATCGATCTGGACTAAGGAAATTTCGAATTAGGAAGGATTGAACTTTGGAATGAAACTAATGTTGATAATTAATTAAGTTAGTAATGACTGATTACTTTTTCTTGCTTCTCGATAAAAAGTGCTGATAAAATGATGAATAGATGATTGATGTATATTTTACATGACCCTGATCGGGTAAGTCCGGTGGATGCGCAATGAAAGTTGTCCTAAAAGATGTATTTCAACTACAATTTTCGATTGATTGTTCGGATTCTTAGACATGCAGTCTCCCTGCTGCTTAGAAAGGTCATCATGCTTAACAGTCGAGGAACCTTAATGTAACAGTAAAGAAGTACATGGAATCATACTGTGCAATCTGAATGTGTCATTTTCTAAAACGTTCAGGATCTCATACTATTTGTTACATCACAATTGCTATGAAATCAATTAATAATCAAATAAATAGTATGAGACTCTGAACATTTTAGAAAATGACACATTCAGATTGCATTGAATGATTTCTTGCACTTCTTTACTGTTACATTAAGGTCTCTGGTAAATTTGATGTTTGTTCAGATAAACTCATAGTTGTATAGAAACGGAATAATGATGCATTAACACTCACTTGTTAATATCTTTCAAAAAGTTAAATTTTCATTTACAGGAAATAATCTCGGATCCGAATCAACATGCGGGTAACACTGCAAGTCAACTGATTTCAAGGAGATCGGAAAAGTGGACAATGAATGGCTTTCAAGTGTACTCGTTCCAGAAAAAGGCAGTTATCTTGATGATGTATGCCAAGACGGATGTACTTCGTAAGCGTTGGTTGGCTTCATTCAATTTGGCTATTGACAACAACTCACCCCCTGGTTATAACGAAAATGGACACATCTTTGAAATGCATACTTTCCCTGAACCAACTGAGTGCACGGTGTGCAAGCGGTTACTCAAAGGATCGCGTCTTCAAGTAAGTTTACACTGCAATGAAATAGCCTTTTAGACTACAATTAAGTCTTTTACAAAAATTTCCTTAATATATGTTCACATGCTTTGGCACTGCTTCATATTAAATGAATTTCACACTTACTATAGACATTATAAGAGCAATCTGATTATGACACTGATAAAAGCGTCACAGAATGTAGTTTCCTTTCATGATGCTGATAAAATGAAACTTCGTCGAGAAGTTGTGGAATGTGATTTGATGACGATTGGGATCGAGGAGCAACATCTAATCCCATTGAAAACCGTGTACGATGCAATTAGCATTAAGTAGAAGGTAAAATGTATTTGAGGATAAAGTAAACATTAGTATCAACTAATCTGCCGACGTGCGAGATCTTGCTTAAAAATATCAAAGGCTGTGAAGTGCATCATGTCCATTGCGATTTCATTATGATTTTTTATCTGCACCTGACAATGACATCACTTAATTATGAATGTTTCGCGTCTTCTGCGTTATGGCACGCATCAGTACTAACGGGTTGATCTCATTTAGGGTGACATTAACGGTCTCAAGACCGAAGGAACTATCATCATCTATTAGTATCTGTTATCGACTATGTCCGATGTCACGTCTTTTAGTTATATTATTATATATTAGTTTGGCTATTTAAGGGTGAAGTTCAGTCAATTTCAGAAACGACTTTTATCTCTGAAAAGGAAGGCATTCAACCACTCCGACGATTTCTTTTATTTTCCTACTTGATAAATCCAATTCCAATGAGATCACTTTTACTCAGAAGAAATTTGTGGTTATGGACTCGCATCCATTCGATGATGATGCTCATAGAACTAATCCCGAAAATGTTTCATCTATATCACGCTGCTCATCTCATGCTGTATTTCTGTACACAAATATACAACGATCGATGACCAAGAGATTCACAAATTGATCTGGCTTGTCATTTCAATCGACACAAATATACAACGATCGATGACCAAGAGATTCACAAATTCATATGCCTTGTTATCAATCGACGTAGAAAAACACTCGCTCATGTAGGACATTTCACAGATTATACCATCTATCTTATGTTGGTGTCTCACAAATCTAACTACAATGTCTGCCAAAGTTGTTGCGCAAGTCTTGTTCAATCAATGCGACAGTCCGACAACAACTCAAAGGTAATCAACAACTTAAATTTTCTAAACTACTCAAATTACCAATTTGAATAATAGTTCCTCAGCAAAATTAGATTCCTCAAATGATTCGGATTTAAGTATTGTTTATATACAGCAATCGATTGCATCCGACAAGCGTCCTGTTACAAGATACCTACTCAACGATGCGCGTCCACTTGCTCCACAAACCTTTACAAAGCTATTGAAAGATGTGAATCAAAATGCAGATGACTTAATTGGATGGAAAAGATTACTGAAATTTGTTTATGAAAATTTATGTTTTTTTACGAAATCAACTTCTAATGAAAAGTCCTTGACTTCATTCCTGAAGGAACATCTTTATATAATAATCGAAATAGAATACTGTCCAGTTCTTACCTCACAAAGTACTCATAAAGAGCGTCAGTAGTCAGCATCCTAAAGCCAGGAAAACCAGCATCCGAGGCCTCCAGCTACTGTCCCATCTCCTTACTGTGCTTTAGCTTCAAGTTGCTCGAAAGGGTGCTGCTCAACAGAGTCAGCCCAATCATCGAACCACAGTTGTTCTCAGAACAATCTGGGTTCAGATCAAGGATGTGGAGCGGTACAATTTTACCGCTCCACTCCGCTCCGCTCCGATTACACTTCGCTTTCGCTCCAGTCATTTTTTCATAGCTAGCCACTCCGCTCCGCTCCACTTAAACTAAATCCTATTAATTTACCATGTCATAGATAAAACGATTTCCTTGAACTTTTTAGGTTGTTTGACTACTGTGAATTATGACTGACTTCCACTCTGATAATATGCTTAACTGCAAAATATTAGCCTTATGCTTGTCGAATTTTAAATACGAATTATGGCCGATAATCATAAATGATTTTAAATAAATAATTATTATAATTGAACAATACTTTGAAAGCGGATTCTACACTTATCATGTAATAATAACTTAGTGACTCACTTGAAGAGTATGGAAAAATTGATATTAGAATCAGTTAGATATCATTTTGACCGGTGCATTGATCCTCATCAATTTGGATTTCGAAGGGGATCCTCAACTTTATGTGCCCTCATCGCTATTCATGAGACTATTTCGTGTTACCTAGATGACGCTTCAACATCGGGTGCTGTGATTGTATCATATGATTTCGCAAAGGCTTTTGATAAGTTGCCACACCATAAGATATTTCAGAGACTAGCCAGCTCGTCATTTCCCAATGCATTTATTGAATGGACAAGATCTTACCTTTTTCAGAGACGTCAATTCATTCGTGTCGGCATCCACACTAGTTCCACTATCACGGTGACTTCTGGGATACCACAAGGTTCCATTCTTGGTCCTTACTTCTTTATTAATACCGTGGCTTCTCTGTCTTCAGATTTTCATGCATGCAAGGGCACCATTATTAAATATGCTGATGACACAACCCTATGCATTCCTTTGTATAAAGATGACATGACAAAAAGCGTCGAGGATGTGGTAAACGAACATTCCAAAATTGTTGATTGCTCCAAGCAGCTTGGTCTTCCACTGAATTTGAGCAAATGTAAAATTCTCACCATTAAGAAAACACAATCTTGTGTTTCGCCAACGATTAGCGATGTCACTGAAGTTGACAGATTGAAGATTTTGGGAGTCACCTTTAACTCAAGATGGACATGGAACGACCACGTCGATAGCACAATATCTGTAGCTTCCCGTCGTTTGTATGCACTCCGTATACTTAAAAATTCCCTATCTAAAGACCAATTGATCTATTCATACAATGGCATGGTACGCTCTTTCATTGAATACTGTGCACCTTTGTTTCTCAGTATGTCGATTGGTGACATTGGCCGACTTGAATTACTTCAACGTCGCTTCCATAAAGTTATATGTGGCAAGAATTGTACTGAGGAATGCTTGAGTTCATTGCAAGAGCGACGGAGAAACCCGTCATTGCGGTTTCTAAAGAAAGTGATGGAGAACGACCACATACTGCACGATTTTCTGCCAAGAGTGTCGACATCCGGAAGATTTCTCTTGACGCACTATCGCACTTATCGAAGATGCAGCACTTTCTTTTTCATTGCCAGTAAACTTTTCAACAGTGAAATAGTACGCTAACTTACATTACTTCTGTATTTTTTTTGCATTTTCTTTATGAGTACTGTGTTTTCTTGTGTTTTCATCTCTAATGTTACTCGATTCTCATTCAAACAAATAAACGGCTATTATTATTATTATTAAGAGTAACCGCAAATATGTGTGACAATCAGAAAATTCATTCTGTTGCAGCCTCATACTAGGTAGCAATACGATGCTATCAGGTAACGATGCTCGCTCATACTGATATAAGCATGAATAATAATTAATAAATTGTAGTTTTCTGTAGGCAGAATTTTTCTTGTATTTTTGAAATGATAATTTTGTATCAGAAAAATCTGATAAATTTTATAAGAATAATTTTGTATAAGATGCAAGGCACGATACATCGGTACTCGGTAGTACGATAAGAACTTTGCATAGAAGAATTAATGAACATCTGAAAAACAAGACTTAATCCATCTATAACTTCTCATCACATGTCAAATAACCTAGCAAAATATATCTGTGTCAATCATTCATTAACCTGACATTCCGTGAGCCAATGCACACTAAAAATTTGAACCGATCCATAGGGACGAATATGAACTGTCGGACTTCCATTTTTAACTTTCAGATTTCTTTCAATTTTAAATCATATCTTTATTGGCTTTCTTATTAACGGTTTATACAACCCTTCCACTTACTGTATAACTTGAGAATGGAGTCTTATCTCCGAATAATGTTGAAAAAATATATAATAGACTAATATCTTACGAAAAATAGTGTAATAATAATGTAAAAAATCATTAATTATGATAAAACTTTGTTGACTTTGTCAACATCAGGTTTTCTCCCACTCCACTCCGCTCCGCTCCAGTCAAAATTTTCTTTACTACCACTCCGCTCCAAAACCCGCTACGCTCCACATCACTGGTTCAGATACGGACGTGCAACCATCGATCAAGTGGCACTTCTCACTGAAAAAATCGAAGAAGGATTCAATCAGAAGCAAGTTGTTGGTGCCGTCTTCTTGGATATGACCGCCGCTTACGATACCGTATGGCACCGCCGTGTGCGACCAAAACTCCAGAAGCACAACACATCAGATAAGCTGACCAGCCTCTTGGAGCTACTACTCAGTCGCTTCTTTGTACTCTGCACCGACCACAGCCAAAACAGCAAGCCATACCGCCTCAAGAATGGAGTTTCCCAGGGTTCTGTACTGGCACCCCATCTATACAACCTGCACCGGTTGTGCCACAAAGATATCCCGTAAATATTGGACTTTCTAAATTTGAATTTATAAGTGAAAGTTTAATTTCAGACACGATGAAAACGTATTAATTAATGAACAAAATAGGCTGTGTACCCCCGTGAGATGCTTCTACATTTCCTAGACAGCTCGGAAAAGAGTTCAGCAGCTTTTTAATGAGCTCGCCGTCATTATGTCTTTAAGGATTTTCGTTAATGCAGTATGTACCACTTCTTTCTTCAAGCGATTAGGATTTCGGTGAGTTAAAGCATTAACTTTATCCTTCAATATTGCACCAATATGTTCGCAGTGGTTCAGATCGGGAGAACTCCTTGATCAAACGGTGTTATCGAAGAAGTCAAATCCAGAGTTCCTCAACATCTCTTGTGTCTGCATTGCCCTAAAGCACGGAGGTGTGGCTCGATCATAATATACATGAAAATAACCAGACGATTTTACGGTCCAGATTACTGAATATCTATGGCTTCGGTTGTTTGCGCTACAGAATATTGCTGTTCAATATATCAACATGCTGTAATAATTGTTAACGTTCAGTTCAAGGGATCATTCATTCCTTTGGATTGATCATTTGCAATGACTTCCCTGCAAAGGATGCAGTGTATGTATGCACCCAATCAATTAGCAATAATCCGGAAGCGTGAGACATTTTGTCGTGCACGACAATGACTAATTTTCAAATGATTCGCGACTATACAGTGTACACCAGCATGTGCACCAACATACAGTCTTGTTCATCCATAGAAAATTCAAAAGTTGTGATGTGTTTGTCAAATTTGATGCGTCAGTTCGAAGCTTTCAACTTTATTCACATTTTTGCTTTCAAACACATTCTGGTTTCAACAAATGGTGGAATTATAAACTAATTTTGGGACACAAAGATCCTACCATAGGAAAATAAGCATGTTTCTTGTGGTCCCAGCGGAGTACGTTTTCATAACATAGAAGTCTACTGTTCAGTGTTAAAACAGATTTCCACTCTCATTATTCGCTGTCCGGAATTGAATTTCAAATTACTTTTTCGGATATTTTGAGTTAAGATATTTGTAGGGAAAAGGATACCTTTATGAAGAACTGTGAGACCACTTGACTTCAAGTGAAGCAACTGTATTTTTTACACATCAACGCATGTTACGAAGGGCATAATCACGTATGCTCATTTTCAGAATGACCAGTGTTGGTGCTTTTATGTTAATTAATCCTATTCTTAGCAACTTGGCGTTTATCATTGCATCCCACGGATTTTTGTTTTGACATTGACTTCGAAACAAATTGACATTCGCATCTTAGGGGGCAGTTGTTTTTAAGGAAGCATCATGTCTAGTTCATATTGAAAAAAATTTTCTTTATAGATTAGAATTTCGATACGTGGCATTGAGGAATAAGATAGTAGAACGTGGGATTCGCATCCAATTTCTGTGGTCTTCTATTGACTTAAATAAAGTGAGACATGGATAAGGCTTTCACATTTTCCCGGAGTTCAGGATTTTCAAGATTAATGTTACAAACTTTGTCGAACACGGTTTCGGGCGGACATTTCCGCGTTTCCCGATATTTCAAGTGTTTTTTTTCCAATTTTTTTAATATTTTAATTTTCTCAACCCTGATCGAGTTGAGTGACTTCTTCGATTGACAATTAAACTTGACTTCTATGTGAAAACTTCCAAAGTATTGTTACTCCTGCCAATCGTCGTTGTAATGAATTTTTCATTCTATAAGCAGTATAGATATTCATTCGAAGGTAGGTCCTATGACACATCGTAATAGTCGCATTTGTTATCACATCGTAAATAGATTTTTCCATCAATCCGTAAAAGGACTGCTTGTTCTGTCATTCATTTGTTTAATGAGATATTTTCCGTTGCAGGGATATTTCTGCAAGAATAGTCAAATGTCTGTGCACAAGGAATGTATTAAATATGCTGAAGCATGTGCTTCCAATCCCCCACCACCTCCAGGTCGCCAACCGCTACCAAGCCCCGGTCCAGTTTCTCCGATTTCTCCACTACAACCGCCAATCCCGCCACGCGTCCCACCTCATCCCAATCGCCAGTCCTCCTCCGGCTCATCCGTTTTTGCAATGCCCTGTGCGAATGCTACGTGCATCGCGGATTTCCACGGCCCGGTACCGAACGGGCGGCAGTCTTTGATATTGAACATGCATGATACGATACAGGTGAGTGTGAATTATTCAACGTAATTTCTAAATTGCAAAGCGTCAATTGACATGCCAACACAGCAGTGGCGACGTGCATCAATAGCTGATGAAAGACGGAATTCTGATACTCTAAACTTGGTTGGACTTTCAAACATTGAATTATTTGGTAAGTCGAACGACTGAATCGTTCACCATCATTTGACCAGATTATCAAGGAATTGATTATTCCTGTAACTACAGTGGTCGTAGAAGTGTGTGAAAGCTTTGTTAGCGGGAGAGTGAAGCTTCGTGTGTGAATTTGCATAACTTATGGAGGAGTGGCCAACAACCGAGAATTTTCAAATATTTGAAAACTATCTCTTAAACTAAGGTTCCTACGTTCCTGCAATGCACTGGTATGCAGTGACAACTGGTTCATTAGGACCCCACCTAGCAAATGTTGAAAAATTCCATATCCTACAAACCTAGCAATCCTGAACTAAGTGAACGAATAATAAGAAGCCGACACTTCATTTACAGACGTAGCATCCATGTAATTGAGTATCTGACATGTTAAAGCCGTGACAGGCATGCCTTTCCGTTAGCATTGATATTGCATTACTTGAAGTCGTCACACTTTACAGAGAAATCGTCAGATTTAATACTTCAGGAATGCATAAGGAACTGGGAAGTGTAGGAGCTCTCAGCGTCTCATTGGTTAATTCTGATCCCGTGTTCACCAATAAGCAAATGTAGAGAAACCTTAATGCATTGCGGTCTGTGCAGCTTCTTTCTTCGAAGACTGCATTAATTCAAATTTCTGAGTGCGAATTACTCTGATATGCTGTGAATTGAGATTGTAATGAATTATAATGTCTGAGTTAATCCGTTTTCGCATAAAGCGTATTCAAGTCAGTTCTGTCATTGTTTCGGCTTGCCATTCTCTTCCAGTGGAGAACAGAATTCTTGGTGTTAAATTGTTTGACTGCCTTGTTGGTCAGTCTACATCCGTCGAGTTACCCGACGAGCTTTTCTGTTTTTTTCGAATTCGTGCCTACGTCAACCCTGATTTTTTCATTTTCATGAGGTCCAAGGTCGTCGTGTAATGGAGTTATTTGTACAAGTTTGCCTGTCTGGCCCTCAGAGCAGCTTTGATATACTTCACTTCAAGTTTCTATGAGTCTTTCTACGTGGCATCACTTGGACACCGTTTCTGAGTCCCCATGTCCGCGTTCCTTTTCGAGATGCATCTGACCTCGTTACAAGGTGCATCTAATCTTCGTTGTTGCACTGAGAATTTCATGGATCCTCTTCTTTCTTTCACAAAAAAGGATTGTGTTGGTAAAAGAGTCTACTTGCCACCATGGGGAATTGGTGATTTGAAGACTTTCGTCATAATTGTGTATCTTGTTCTCTTGGGTTTTCATATTATCGGATTTTTAATGCATCTCAATTTCATCCTTGTACTCAGCTGTGAGATACTTTAGTACTGTTATTCTTTGTGCATTAGGGTTGCCACAAAGTCTTAAATTTGACGCCTCTTTTGGTCTTCTATCAGAAGCTTTTTTGGTAGCAGCATAGTACCAGTAGACCTAATGTGATCTCCACGTGTGATAGCCTAATGAGATCTCCACTTGAGGTACTTGTCATAAAACATGTAATGCGAAATATATTATAATCTTATGTTTAATTTTAGGTTCGATTTGATTTTGAACACTTTGATGGCGTGCTATATTCGGTTCGCTCAATTCCCTATTTAGTTGTTTGACCCTCAGAGACCCGAGGGGGGAGGTCCAGTGGACCGCGGAGCCATGTTTATATTTTTTGTACTGAGGATGTATCAACCGCTGCTGGTCATAGAAAATCATCATTTTTGACAATGAATCTACATGTGTTATGTCATTTCAATTGAATCAGTAGAAGTATGATAGATAGGCCAAGAGGTCCACTGGACCCCCAGCTCACTGAGGGTGTAGAAATTCACATAACAAAATTTTTGTTATCAGATGAAAAATGATTTTGTACATGCCCTCGATGGTGCATAGTGAGTGAAACTCATTTATTCAATGTTTACATGATGCTCGTGCATGTGCGTTACATTTGGAGATCGCAAAATGTGAATATTTGGTTTTCACACATGACTCGTGCATGACTGGTTGGCCTACATGAACAAATCATCATAAATCAATGTTCAAAATGAAAGCTATCATTATATTCATAGTTCAACGCTCAAAACAGACTGCTGGCAAAGTTTTCACAGCAGTAATTGATGAGTTTGAGATCTCCACAGCTGTTTCGAGTGTCTTCTGATGCAGCAATTATGACTCTGTTTAGGCCTAATACCGATTGGTATGGATAAATTTGAAAAAATGTCCAAATGTAAGGTTAATGCTGCATGGAATAAATCAATTTGATTAAAATCAACTGTGAGGTTACAAGGCGATAGCAAACATCGTAAAACCGCCTCTCAGTACAACTGATACTGTTCTAAATGTCGTTGAATTACAAAAACACCACATTTTCGCATGTATTTAATGGGAACGCTGAGAGACACTCAAAGGATTAGTTATATCGACTTGCTACACGTAAACATTGTTTTACTTAAAATCAGTTTTCTTAATGATTTGATATCGATCTGAGCCGGTGAACTGAGAATTTGTAAAAAGGGTCCACTGGACCCTCCTCAGGCCTCTGAGGGTTAAACACGAAGTTAGTCTACGGCCGAAATCTCTGATACTTAGTTGATGGACATTCAACTTGCGACGTTCTAGTTGTTTCTCGACAACTGTTTACTGTGGCATTTAAAACCAAAGCTGCTGCAGGAAGCTGATTAATTCATGTTAATGATTCATCCATGTGGAGCAATTTCATATATTTTTTGTTTAGCTGATAACCGTTCACGATCACACATGCTAATGTGTACACATCGCGTTGCCATGTGGTAGGAAAATCTGCCTTTGCAACGAAATACGAACACATTCAATAATTGATATAATGGCAACTTTTTTCCAACTTATTGTAAACTATGGCCTAGTGAAAGCTTCGAAAATTCAGTACAACTTTGACACATCGCTGATAATCATAGTAAGTTCAAAATCGTATACCGTATACATAAAGATCTAATTTGTGAATGATGTGATGTAATATAATTATTATGAAATTACAAAGCTGTGCGAATTGTCCGCTACATTGAATCCAAGTATTGTATTTAATTGCATATTTATAAGAAAAATACAGGAGCAGCAAAGAGCGAATGAAAGCTCATTTCAGTACATGCAACCAGTCAAATAATATGCGTTATACTACAGTGTTCCAAGTAATTTGGATTTTTACCTATTTGTTCAATACCTTCACTTCACACAATTTTTTGAAATTTGTATATTGAAATGATCAAACCATGTTCATTTACGAAACAATGAAAAAATGATAGTCATGAAAAAAGTACAGCCTCTGTTTATTCAAATTGACCGCTATCAACATCGATCAGATTTTCGAGAAGGTCCCTGAAGTAAGAACAGGCCCTGGCCAGGGTACCCGTTCAATTAACAAGAAGTGCGTTTGGTCTACAACACTGATCTACAGGTCACTAAGAGTGATCTAAGACAATTATTATTATTTCCTACCTCAACCACGCTCTAGACATGATAATCACTTCAACTGCAGTCTGGCGAGCTAGGGGATGAAAAATTGGAAGACCAGTGATGCAATAGGTCATCATAGCAGCACGATTTAGTCCTTCGAGCTTCATGGGCCAGTACTGAATCTTGGTTGAAACCCTTCTGTTGGAAATTTGATTCATCCAATGTTAATGACCACTAAGTTCAACACATAGATGATTGATAAAGCATCTATATTTAATCGGATTCATTGATTGAAGAAATGAAAAGACACAGCGTTATCACTGCTCGTGACAACAAGGAACATCATTGAAACCAGAAACTTGTCGTACATGTCTACTGATACGTCCACACCTTCACATAACAAACTGTCCCTTTGCCGACTCACCTTCCTTGGATGATCCCTCACCGTCCAAGTGGTTCTCATCAATAAATGTCTCAACAGTCCGACAGTGTTCCTCTTGAGTCTTCAGTTCACAAAGCAGGGCGGTCCTGTGCAGAACATGTCTAAAATGACACCAGATTGCGCGTATAGCTCGCCATGATCGCTTGCTTACTCATCAGTATCAACATGGCCACTCTCTCTGTTATTGACAACTGAAAGCGCTGTGAAGAGAACCTTACTGATAAAAGAGTTGTGAAAACTTATTGAAACTCCCTGATAAACAAATGACACTTAATCATAAATTAATGTACTTTGAATAGAAATTCAAATTCCTGATCATGAAATAAATGTGCTTCTTGATATTTGAAGGGAAGATATATTGATAGATACTTTTCGCTTTACACTTTGCGATGCCACTTCTTTCTATAGTGTGGTCTATGGGCATTCGACCGTCATTCTCCAAACCGTTCTTGTCGAGCTATCAGCATGCGGTTAATTCACGTGATAACATACGTGTTGCAGCGAATATCAGATAAACAGTTTCCTGTAGAGCTACTGTAAAACTAAAGTGATATTCGCCGATGATGTTAAGTGACGATACATTTTACCTATTCCCATTTCGCTTCTATTTCTTACATGACAGTCAATTTGAACTGGACACATGTTGTATTATGAGGTGATTTGATGCGCTAAGTCAAACTGTCCAAGCAAATAGACTGTCTCTTAAAAGAGCATCTCATTCAAAGAAGTCAACATTGAAGATGGTTTCCTGCACATTGTAGCAATGATTTACAGATATACGAAGGTAGTCACCATTTACCCCCAATCAGCTCACCTGTCTACACAGAGAAAGGATAGACATCACTTTTTCCAATGCTGTAATCTCTGAAAATATCTCTAAAGACTGTCTAAAAATCTCAAATCTTGAGTCAGCTTTGGTTATGCAAATTTCGCATGCAATCGGCACACCCGTCTACCTGTGAAGGGATGATATGGATGGAGTGCTGCCATTGTAAGACTCCTTGCCGAAGCCGCACATAAATCCGGAAATGATTTCCTACAGGCATGTTGAACAGTTGATGACATGCATTTATTGATATCGAATGATACAAAGTCTTCGTTGAAAAGCCAGAACAGAAAAGCAATATTACAGATAGTCCAGTTCGTTCATGTCTTTAGACGGCGGGAAGCATGAGATGATGCCGATGGCGATGCCTCTCTGGACTGCAAGGGTTAATCGCTGTTTCAGAAACGATGTAGCACGTGCTTCTCCAGTTGTCATTTATCCTCTTTCCGATGTCTGAAATCAAAGCACTTGCAGCCACTCCCCAAGCACCCAACGTCTCGATTGCAACTGGACAAAACACAGATTAGTGGCTTAGACTCTCGTATTTTTTGAGCTTTTTGTCTTCAGCTTCTGCTGTGAACTTGCCACCTTGACTTGACACAGGATGGTTGCTACTTGGCAGTGTGTCCACGCAAGTGAAGTCCCAGACTAGGTACGTCACTCCACAGAATCAGCGTCGTACCGTCGGGCCTCTTTCCATGATCTCGCCAAAGGCCTTGCGGCTCAAGAGAGGCTGGAAATCCAGCAGACGAAAGTGCACGGCGAATAATGTCGTTTGCTTCTTGGTGTCTGGCGATTCTTCCGGCATTATATTTGCAGCTTTAACCGTGAGTCCCAGAAGCGTCCACTGATGCACTACACTTGCACGTGTAAGGAACACATACTTGTGCTCCTAAACGTAGTGCAACTGCTACTCTCCTTTGATCGTTTTGCTATTTCAAACCGATGGACTGGATGGGGATGCATGTAAGCCAAGCACTCGCTCCAGGGGAGGACACAGATGGTAGTTGTCTTTGAGCTTTTGTGTCACTTCAACACAACTGTTGAACAGTTGTCGCTCAAAACTGGCCATAACCTTGAAGCGGGTATTGCTAACATGACACCACACTGAATGCAGCTAGAGATGGATCTGATTATGGTACAATAAGTTTTCCACAAAACATATCTTGGGGAATCGGAAGATGTTTTCAGATCTTTTCCAGAATAAAGTCAATATGTTCAGACCACTGTGACTAGTTATCAAAAACAAGACCAAGAATTTTAGTAAATAAACCTTCAATGCAAGTGTGAGAATGGGAGTCAAACAAGTAATAAAGGCAGTGAACGGTTACTTCTACCAGGATTAGAGGTGAGACCATTTGATGTTGATCACGCGATTATGTACTCTAATTCAGATAAAATGTTGTCCTCCTTCGCATCTCGGAAAAATGAAGGCGACCGAATTCGTTAGGGAATTTCACCAGACAGCGGTTTTCATGTTTAGCAGTCAAACCATCAATAGCTTATAACAGCATTCATTAACAATTCAACTGTCCAATCAAAGACGCACAAAAATGCGACAAAATGAATGTCGTCCACAAGCTCTTATGTCTAAAATGCAATCAGTACATGTACATTATATTGACAGTACAATCAGGCCACTACATGCAAGAATACGTGAACACTTTATCCAACAATCTTCATCAGTCATCATCAAAAAGACAATTAGTCTCTCCCAAATTTATTGGCGAAGAAATAATGTTTAAAACCAAAAAAAACACGCAGATACTGCCCGACGTTTCGTGTCACCGACACATACTCATGGGACTTCGTGAATCTATACAATTGAAATAACAATGCTTATAAAGGCTGGGCATGTATTCATCAGCTCGTGTTTTCGGTTCATTGTAGGTTTGTGAAGATCAATAAGTTTAGCTTCAGAGATTCGAGTACGGACAGGGTCAGTCTGACAATCAAGAGGGTCGATACTAAAATCATCAATAGATAAAAGAGAATCAGGGTGAATATTGATTATGTGTTCCGAGATGGCATTCTTATTATCCAAATTAATTTATTTTATCTCTTTTATCTATTTATATGATTTCAGTATTGACCTTCTTGATTGTCAGACTGACCCTGTCCGTACTCGAATCTCTGAAGCTAAACTTATTGATCTTCACAAACCTACAATGAACCAAAAACACGAGCTGATGAATAGTGATTACCGCTGATGAATACATGCCCAGCCTTTATAAGCATTGTTATTTCAATTGTATAGATTCACGAAGTCCCATGAGTATGTGTCGGTGACACGAAACGTCGGGCAGTATCTGTGTGCTTTTTTGGGTTTTAAACATTATTTCTTCGCCAATAAATTTGGGAGAGACTAATTGTCTTTTTGATGATGACTAATCGAAACCTCCCGTGTGCGGTAATGAACTTAATCTTCATGAGTCTACAAGCACCTGCCCACAGAACATATCTTTCAGATGACAACAACAGCAGTGGGACATCATCATGACCCCATCAACCTGCGATTTATAGAAAACATCCTCACTACGATCCCAATGTAAATTCACAAATGTAATTTCATTCACTTGACGGTCTTATTTGTAAATATGTCATTTTCCCCAATTGATAGGACACTGATCTACCCTAAGTTAGCGTCTGCAAATCTTTGTACGTCGCATACTTACTCAAATTGTAAGTTCATTTTAGCATAAGTATTGTTTCGCTTGAGAAGATCGGTTCGTGAAACATTGAAAATTAAGATATCAAATAATTCTCAACTTACTTTTTATGTATTTGCATAAGACAAAAAAAATGCGGTTGGATTGTTGCTTTCTTGGTAAATGAGTGTTAGAATGAAGACACTCTGCTAGGTATTTGACGTTCGTTAGTCGGAGAGTTCACTGTTTGTAGGCTGAATTTTTTGATCATATATTCATAAGATTCCTTGACTTACATAATATAGAAATATTGTCCATCCAGTTGCATTAGTCGTTAGAATCTTTGACTTTCAAATGTTGGTCATGATTTATTCAAATTGTGAGAAGAACAGAACTGCAGGAGTAAAAATTGACATCAATCAGCACAAGAACATTTTCTGGACGGAATGTTCAGATGAATACAGGTAGAGATATCGGAATACTTCATTCATCTGACGTATCAAAAATATCAAAGTCGTGCCTTTTGTGAGTTGCCGCGTAAACAATGGAATCGATTTGCAGGATGATATAAGGTCTATTGATTCTCGGATTCGGTCGTGCGAATGTCATGGATCCAAAATGAAGGAGTTAACATGTCGACGAAAAACAAAGCTATGTCATCTGTTACACCTCTGGAGTATAATCGAATTGCTTCTCTTGGATTCTTTCCACATCATATTCGCGGAGTTCAGCGATGTTGTGTAGAAATGAATCAAGTGAACTTGCTGATGTGAGAGCACGACACAACTAATAGCACGTTTACTGATGGTTTAAAGTGCTCCAGGTGTCTCGATATAGCCCTCAAGCATAGCACGAAGGGAATGGTAGGTGACAAACTGTCAAAAATCAACGAGGATTCGGTGCTCCAATCACCTAGCTCTTTGTTCAGATCATGCTGAAAAAACATTCGTTTTGTCAAAAAGAACTTTTGACCTTTTTATTGTAGAAGCCGAGGACCGCTGCATTTCTTTGCTAATTTTGCGGTTTGTTTGAAGGCCACTTTTCCAGCGATTATTCTTCAAAAAGCGCTACCTTTCTACAGTTTTTAGAATTCTCTAACAATGCACATCAAATTAACGACATCTGTTATTTCTACAATTATTTCAATATTCCATCCACTTACAAATCGTTTATTCGCTAGCGTTCACTGTTTTCGTGGGTATCTAAGGACTTTTTAGCATTAATACTTCAGTTTCACAGAACCTTATAAAAATTGTATGCAGATTAACTCCAATAACTGATTTCATAGCATTTTTATGTAGAATGACATATGCATGTTTGTGCAGACAGATGTGCCGAATGTAATGGCAGAATTTGCTGTGCCGATGAAGGCTAGAGGACTAGAAAGCCTATAAATCACTCCTTCTCTTAGTAGACTGGAAATCGTCGTATATTTATATTGCAACCTTCTTAAGTATGATTAAATGCTTTTAATAAATAAAAATAATAAATGAAAGTGCACCCTTTATATGATGAATTCCTAAAGTGTGACCTTAGTCACGCTTTATAGATGGTCAGACTTATGCAGAAATCTAATAATTGGAAAAGAATTTTCTTTCTTTTTGAATTCATCATCAGTTAATTTCGGTCATATAATAGCCCATAGCCATGCTTAAATAGAAAATATATAAATCTATGACGATTTGTCATCGCACGGGAGCGGTTTTTCTTATCGTTCGCTGTTTGCTAATATGATATTAATGAACATGCTATTCGTTTGCTATACTTTGCAAGGAGTTATTAAGACATCACATCCTTCAAGTAGAACAGATCATTTTACCGATTCTTCAGCAAGTATCAAGCAAGATTTTGTTAGTTGGTTACAGCCAACTACTTTATTATTTTCTTAGCAAAATATTGTGCTAGGAGGGTACGGAATGATGCTGTAGTAAAGGAGGATCGGACTGCTCACAAAGCGCTTAAATTTGATTGAGATGGAATCGGCAGATAATTTATGTTTGTTGCATCAATAATCAGTCGGCGTTGGGCTTATCAAATAGTTCATAGTGATGAGAGATAGATTAACAACCTGGAGATAAATTGATGTGTTTACGGATTAATCACTTACCGCTTCTTTTCTCCCCCATTGTTGAAGAAGCTGATAGCGATTTGCTACAATTGTCAGAATTGTCAGTTAGCTGGCGTCCACGATGAAGATAAGGCTCTTGTGACCTTTGCATTGTGACTGTCGAGTTAGTTGATACTTCACAGACTAGCTTTCATGAAGCTCGATATATTTAAAGCGGGTTGAAATCCAGATAAATGACTCATCTATCATATCGTGCATTGAAACACAATTCATTCTCCGGATTACTATTTGGCATTATTTCATGCATGTGCATTCCGTCAAGACTGGAATCAAACTTACGTAGGTTGGTTGCGGCGGTTGGAAAATTTAGTTGCGATTGAGCAATTAGTTGAGTATTAGACCAGACGCTTAGAACTTTGCTGAAAAGATTTTGAGGCATATTGCTGGATGGATCAATTCATGAGTGATTAATAACCCAACGTTTACTGTAGTTTTGTTTGTAGGTTGGCTTAAACAGACTACTTGAAGGACTTGCCTAAAGCAACTACACTAGCTATTATTTATGCAGTAACATAATATGCAGTGACGTGCTGTTATTGGTCACTCTTGTCGTAAAAACAGTACACCACAGGGATCGCAATTTTCCGTTCTGGCTTTTACGTTTTTTACGAAATTAGTCTAATGTAAATATTTCAAATTTATGCATCCAAACCTCGGTTTTTCCCGATTTTCCGTTTTTTCATGTGGCTAATTGCGATCCGTGGTGCAATAAGTTCGTTATTTCGTCCATGTTCTTCGTAGCTAAATGCATCAAAGTCGGTAGCCTTCCCAACATTCTGTTGCAAGAATTGAAATGGTGTAGAGTAATTGCACCCTGTCTTCAATTGTTTTAAAGCAACTTGTCACAGTCTCCCTTCAACATAAAATTAATCATGCCGAGGCCATTTGCCTCATCGGCATCTGCTTCGGGCATAGACGTAGACACAGAACATGTAGTCAATGGCTATCCTTAGTCGTAAGATGAAAAATCTAGCAAATTTCAATACTTGCAGATTTCATTTTCATACGTTTTAGAAGAACATCTTGATTTTGCATTGGTGATATCCAGGTACGTGGAGGAATTATCATGGCAAGGCTACGTTGTGCCACAGTAGGTCGCTATTAGCTTTTACAGCATAATGGACCTAGTGCATGGGCATTAAGGCAGTGGAACTGTTAATCAAGACTATTTCACAAACTGATTATTGATAAAGAGATCATTGAATCACAAAATGATGAGAGAAAAGCTAACAGCAGATGTAAATGGCAAGAGATATATTTTGCAGTATGAACTGCGTGATAATTGATATTTATGGATAATTAGTGGCACTAAAGCGAATTTGCCTCAAGTTTTCAGTTTATTTATCGATTTGACCTATCAATATTAATATATGATCAGTACATTCAACTTCGATTGGTTTTATTTGCAAACATGAGATTCTGCCGAAATTTGATGAAATTTTATTGAATCTCGAGGCAGGGCCCAAAAATTTTACAAGAAAGCTTGAGGATGGGGTGTATGGGGAAACGATAAATTTATTAGGCTGTTTGAAAATGTGAAGAAGATATGTCTTTTGTTGCTTTTCGTAGAAACAAGAAACTGTCAATTTATTTATGCATTATCAAATGAGTAAAATACTTAGAATTACTGAAATCACATGGAATTCAGAATTAAAATGCATAATCATGATACATGGAAGAATGATCAAACCAAGTGTTTTCGTAATATCTTATCAAGAGAAATTGATTCAATGAACATGGCTGATACAGATAGCGCTCGTTCTACTCACCGAACAGCGTATTCTGTGTAAGGAATGGAAATGTATTTATTGATTCAGATCCTTCAATAAGTTCGTTATTTCGTCCTATAATCGTCCTATAACATTTCTATCTTCAGGTGCTTGATTCTTCGGATGGAGAATGGTGGCGCGGGAAGAATGGTGGTCAGGAAGGTTGGTTTCCATCAAAATTTGTGCGTGTGCGGGAAAGCCGTTCTTCCATGCTATCTCGTGACGGATCCTATCTTCAGCAGGATACTTTGAACAGCGCCCCGGCCGGTGATCGTGCGTCCATATCCTCCACTTCATCAAATCACTCACTGTCGCGAATGGGTTCCGTCAATTCTACCAACGAAGATTGTGAATTGGCCAATTACTCTTGGTACGTCGGCCCTATGTCACGTCAAGAGGCCGCTATGGTGCTGAAAAAGCGGGAGAGTGGTACTTACCTGGTGCGTAGAAGTCAGAATCGTGATCGGATGGGTGAATATTCTATATCTCTCAGTGACAATTCCAATGTGCGTCATCTTCGAATCAATAAGATAGAGACGACGGGGCGCTACTGTCTTTCTGACGCTCGAAACTTTGACTCAATTGAAGGCATGATCGACTATTATAGTGTTCATTCCCTCGCTGAATGTTTCAGTATGCTAACAACTACCCTGCTGATTCCCTTCGGGGCGAACACCGGTTCCCTTGGTCGACCTGTGCCTGGTTCTCCCTCCCCCTCTTCCGTAGGAAGTGGCTCGACAGTTCGGCCGATTCGTCGACAACTTCGTGTTATCAGCTACGCTGTCGCTATCTATGACTATTCAGCAACGCAGCCGTCACAACTGAGTTTGAGGAAAGGAGATCGAGTATCAATCATAGACAAGACAGGAGGAGATCTTGGGTGGTGGAAAGGAAGATGTGGAGACAGAGCAGGCTTCTTCCCTGTTCAGTATGTTCAAGAGGAACGATTCAGTGAACAGAATGATATTGATAATTGAACTGACTTCCTTTCTCATACACACAAGTAACTGGCTGTTGCATGACCTAGAGCTAGCAGGACGATTAAATCGCATTTTCAAAGATTTCTGGCATGATAAGAAACGTACTTCATTGAAACCTGGGTTTTGGAATTGAAGACTGATTATGAGAAATGTTAAATGATCTTTATCCTCGTAACGCCCGTAGATGGTGGAGAACATCTCTCAAACATGGGAATGACACGTGTGCTATTTATAGTCACTGAAATCGTGGTCTCATCGATTGCTGTTAACTACTGCTTAACATTACCTAGTCATGTATGATGACCACCTATAAATCTTCCTTCATTTGTCTTGTTTCCATGTTCTCGGAACGGCGTTGAAATTGCATCTGGGCTGAATGTCCTATTGCTGAACTATGAGGGGTTGACTAACTGAAACAAACTGATCTGTCAGCTGACAACAAATAGGTTTGAGCTACATATTCCATGGTCCTGACATTGTTCTCTGAAATGGGCATGCTCTGTTCTCTGACTATGTGCCGTGTAATGTCCTTGCATGCGCACCCATTGTGATGCTAGCGATTTGTAAAATGATCATCTAGCTGCGTCAGTTGACTTGTGTTAGGTGCTTAGCTGGGTTAACCTTTTTCATTTTAACTTCCGTTTCTCAGCTATCAGGCGTTGGTTAAACAGTACATTATTTGACTTTTCTCAATAGACAATCAAGTCTAGTTACAAATCTAAATGTGATTTCAATTTCAAAAATAATGCGGGTCACTGTTTATTTTGAAATGAGCATGACATAAGCTATCATTGTGCATGCGAAGTAAGCGCTTCTATAATCTCGAAAACAGAAAGGCTACAGACAGGCCAATGAATAAAAATATCTCAACGTCGTAGATTGCTTTATCGAGATTCTTATTGTTGAACTGTTTGTTTGATGGTTTAATCATGTGAGACTGAATTAATCTATTTGATCTTATCATTGTTTTGGGTTCGGTTATTGATCTTTCAACATTTTAAAAGTCAAATCTTTGCAACTAATTCGAATTAAGCAAACATTTTTCTAATTTCAGTCTATGTTATGCATATTAAAGCTGAAGTTGAATAGGATTACAGTGAAATGACCGAAGATCATCTTTCCCTTTCTGCCACACTGTGGGGTCTTCCTGCTTTTCAAATTCTATTTACTTGTGACCTTTTCCTTTGTTCTTATATTTTTGTTCATGCATGTTCGATTTCGTTTCATTGGTATTCTATCTTCCTCAAGGCTACCTTTATTAATACTGCTGTAGTTACATGGTCACATTGGGTGCATTTATTGAGTATAATTTACCTCGTAGATTACTCACTTCTACTCATCAGTGTGGATGGTTTTGTCGAACAAATATTTCATAAATTTAAGGGGAATACCTGTATTTTAGCATGCGATCGTACCGTATATCAAATTTCAGCTGTATGAATCGGATAGACATAATCCCAGGCGATGATTCCTAAAGGAAGAGAAAAGTCTCCTTGTATTTGGAAAGGTTGATTTCGTATTGCTAATCTACGACTGACAGTTTTTACGCATCTTTTGCTCTAGAATCGTATCCAGGCATCCAATTCACTTATTAAGTGTATGGTATTCCGGTTATAGAGACATTTCAATCTGTATCAAGTCAGCATTCAAAAACAAGATGTGCTGGCTTATGAAATTGGTAAACTAATTTTTTTTCAAATTTCTCGGTTGATAATTTTTTGTATCCAAGCTAACTTTTTAATTTATGAATTTTCATCTAAAATCGAAGGGATTAAATAATCCATGTGATTCAACTTACTATTTTAAATGTAAAGTCGATTGAACCGTCATCAGTTTCCGACTGGAGCAATAAATGTGTGAAATATTCGGTTCTCAGAATGGCAGTGAAATCAAATGCAAAGTTGTTTTTATTTTCCTTGAATGATATCATCGCCTAAGGTCGTGTGCATCCGCATGATATATAGTAAGATTGATTCAATGTTTCATATCAAGAAAGTTGTACATCCCCCTTACCTTGCATCATGTATGGGTATTTTCCTGTGAAAGATGAAACAAATAAGTTTTATTATCATGATGAAATGTGTGGCAGACGTTCACATTTGAATGCCGAAACGTTTGGTGGAGGGACATATCCTATATGAATATAGATAAAAAATCGTGTATAATCTCACTTTTGCTGTCACAAAAGGGCAATGTTTCTTCAAGTTGTTCTTTCACCTTTGTGTCGTTTTTTGACTGTTTAAAGAGCTATCGTTTTTTGACTTACTGATGATGTAATGCAATTGTAAATTATGTCAAGAATAGAATCATGAAAAAATTAGATTCTGCCTCATGTTCCCTCTTTATTTTGATACTCATCATGATGGCTACATTTGGTTTTATACTCATGAATGTATGATGATCTAGATATTTTACTTGTTGTTCAATACAGTAGATTCATGCGAAAAGATTTTTTTTAACTTGAAAAATAAATTGCGTTTCTTGAGAAATACATTTCTATAAAACATTTGAAATATAGCGTCGGATTGTATTGTATGTTTGAGAGGAGCATTTCAAATAATATTTGTGGGCATTGTAAGTCATCGTTTTGTTTTCAAGATTTTCATGAAATTGTTAAGAATTGTATTTTTCATGAGAATCTTTTGTATTCATTTTATGACCAATCAACAATAAAGTAGTCGATAAAATTCAACTTTCAATGTCTGGTGTGATTTTGTCAGTATGTTTATAAAACGTAAAATGATGAACGATTGTGGCGCCTTCAAAGATAACGAGAATATAATCGAAGATGAAAAATGACGTTGTTTTTACTTTCATCAAGCATGTATGTGATAGGCGGTATTGGGTGTTTGCACTTTATAAATAATTGCATGACAAACAGTTAAGGATGAAAGCGATTAAAATTGTTAACAAGTTAAATGATAAGGAAATCAATAAGAAATAATAATGCATTCTGCATGCATTAATAATGATGCATTCCTTTGGACAATTTGTGCATTTAGATTAGGATGCATCTCGAATGATGCACGTTTATACGAGCATAATTTAATGGATCAGGATAAACTCCAAAATGCATGATTTATGTCAGTGCTCTACCCCCCCCTTCCCCTCCCACAAACACCCTATTCGTGGCAAAATCAGTTCACAGATATGATTAAAGACTCCTTAACAACAAAGAGCAACATATAAGCATTACTGCATGCACATACAAATATAGAATAATGCACTCCTGTCCAGACTCCAGAAGAAAGCACCCGTCTACAGATGATGCATCCTTATACAGAAGAATCAACATTCAAATCCATCCGGCATATTTCGGGCTGGCATCATTCATCATGACAATGCAGTACCTTTCAGTCCTCAATCAAACGTGCTGGCTATCATGTATACATGCTGTGGCTTGCATTTTAGCAGCTTATGTTTTTAATTGGAGAGAAGTCGCAACTTTTGCGATTTGAGATAGAACTGCTGCGCATGTATTAAATTGTCAGATGGATAGTTATATTTAAAGTAGGTGTACATTGTATTTAGTCATAAATCTATGTCTGATTCCTCTATCAGTAAATTTACATGTGGATGGTTATTATAGATGATCTACCAATAAACAAATCACCACATTGTTTCATGAAGGATTTTCTTATACATTCGTTTGCTGGTAGCTAAAATGAAATGTTTACGGCTTGATCTTTTCCATGTTTGATGCTAATGGAAATTGCATAAATGTGACTAACATGATTGATAGTGGTAATTTTGATATTGTAGCGTTAATACGAAGTATATTGTGAAGTTTACATGCAGTGATGTGGAGTATAATGTTTTCGAAGCACATTTCCGTACTACTGCTTCCAAATGTTGATTTCTAAATGTTCTGGCAGCATACCTCGTTCATCTTCAGAGCGGCGGCAGCGAAAACTAATTTAAAAAGCAATTTTAAGTATGTGCTATTTTTGGATTAACATAGTGGGTCCGCACTTCTTTACAATATATAGCCTTATTTCACTTAGGAATGAAGAATTGAACGGCGTAGACAGAGAACGATAAATATGCGAATTTGAGATAACAAGGATTCGACTGAGGACTCTATGAAATATAGTGCACATGGAAGTGACATCATGATCACAGTCAAACAATTCATTTTCGAGCCTATATCACTAAATCCGACCGTCCTACCTTTCGCTTTCGTAGCCATTGGTCAGAAGCGAAAATCACCTTTTTTAAATGAAATCGAACTTCAAAGCCTCCCCATGAATTTTGATAGTCCTCAATGACCAATAACCTTCCTATTTTATTTTAAATAATCTTAACAGTTTTCATGCACCATTTGTTTTTTTGGAAGTTCTATGAAGTTTCATTATTAATGTATTGGTTTAGACATCAGATTCCTTGTCTGGTCATGAAGCCTTGTATATGTATTAAATCATATTTCTCATCGAAGGTGATATTCAGTTATGTGTTCCAGAAGAAGATCAGTTTATTCCGAGACCTTGAGTGACTTTGAATTTGATAAAGTGTCCTGAAATCTTGAAAGACCTTGATTTTTGGAGTCAATATTTGAAAACTGAACGAAATTGTTTTTCGATGCACGCGTAGCCAGAGTTCCATTAACAGCTTTTAATCAATGGCTTTTTAATGCATTACAATCATGGTTGCATTATGAAGAAAGATTTTTGTTTATTTGACACAAGTGTTATGAAATTTTTGATGATTATAGGCATTTCAATGATATAGCATTTTCTTGGTTTTATATTTTAAAGAAAAACAAGGACTTCTTGCAAAATCTGAAAGCTGAAGAATCATGTGCTAGTGTCACCTAAACTATGACTCACAATTGAATATTTGTGTCATGAGAGATGTGAGCAATGCTCTCACAATCAAGGTTGAATGTTGGTGTTGAAGGTTGATTGTTGTTCTAAGGTATATGTTACTCACTGTAATCAATATTGCATTTTGCAACTGTTAGGTGATCATCAAAGTAATTCAATTATGTAAATGCGGGAATTTCTTCGCTTATTGACGGTATAACTGAAGGCTTTTGGAAATTTCATTTGGATTACAATTAATTTTAATCAATAGACTTGTAAATACTGGACCTTGAAATACTTTGAATCTTGAACGTGAAAGTCTTGAAGAACCTTGAATTTCACACTACTTTTTCACAGACTTTTTCCTGAATGTGACCGGTGAGCATGTTCTTATTTGTTCTTGCTCTTTTTGTCTGAAAATTTTCTGTTATTGATAATTCTTGCTTTGTAAATCTACTTATCAATGTCACACAAGTAGCATGTAATTAGGCGCTTTTTTACGAAGGATTAGCTTATTTTTCCGACACGAATCATACGGATGCAATTTCTTTGAGAAAGGATTTCTATTCGTGAGCATGATTTTTCCTATTTTGAATCCAATTTTGCCCTATTTTCCAATCATTGACGGTAGCCGAAGGATTTCGATTGGCAGTATTTTGATGTGCAAGACTTGATGAGATGAAAGATGCAACAAAAGTTACTTTGATTGTTTGCAATAATTCATGAAACTATGCGAATGATTCACCAAGTTTTGTGTGAGGAGTTCGTGTGAAAATAGTGAAATTATCTCTATCAGAATACGAGTATGTGCATGAAAAGATATTTCAGACCGAGTTCGACCTTTTGCATGGCCAAGTAAATATGGGGATGGTTTTCACTGATGTAGCATTGACTACAATGTTAATAACTCACTGAAGAAAGGAATCAGATCTTTTATTCTTAATACTTTGGGTTTTGTACGTGTTTAAAGCATTTGTTAGAGTACCGTATGTGCAGATATCATGCTTTATTTGAGAGAGAATAGTTAAGACATCGGGTAGTTTCCAAAATAGTTCAGTTTTTTCGCTAGATTCTGTATTTGGTTTATGAGCATCACGTCGCTCAAAGACCTATGTATTCTATCAGGACGATGCCCGTTCTGGATAAATATATTCCTACCTTTATTTTTATATTGAAGTTTGAAAACTTTTTGCAGGCTATCATCTGATTTCTAACGATGTTCAAGGATCGCAGTGGGCGGTCAGAATTGCTGCAAACTATACAGCAACAAGAGGAGAAAATCAAGCGATATGAAAGTCGTCTTCATGATCTTGTAACTGCATATCGCACAATCCTGAAGGAAAAGGCTACGCTTGAGGAAACTGTGAAAGCTACCTCATCTTCCAATTCCAAAGCGGATGATGGATCTCGCGTTGAAGTCCTGACACAGTCTCTGGCCACATTGACAGAAGACAAGCAGCGGATGGAAGCGAATTACCAGGCGGATCGACGCCGAATGCTGCAGGAACACGAAACTGCTGTGCAAAATTTCAAACATGAGTTGGAATCGGCAGATATTGTGAGGAAGGAATTGCAGAAGGAAAATAGTGAATTGAGACACAAATCAAAAGAGCTGAAGTCTCAAGCTGAGAGAGTAGACGCTGACCAAGCTTACATGTTGCGGGAAATGCAGGTAAAATTCTTTCATAATTCAGTTATTGTATCAATGTACAACTTAGAGCATGTGCGAAGTAAGAAGTAGAGCAGACATTGGGCCGCCAGTTACAAACTTCTGTCTCTAACATATCCTGCAAAATCCAAGAAATGTTGATGCGCTTTTAGGTGATGAACATTGCTGCAAAAATAGTAAATTAATAGACTTCAGATCAATTCACATCAGATGTAAGAATTTTGAGTCCGTATCCTATTCCCAAGCTTTAAAAAATGATCAACCATTCATAATTTTATCCAGGTGTCCCATTTTACGTAAATTACTTAAATTGACCGATTATTCATCGGGTTCCGCTATTCATTCAAATATGAAATAAAAACTAAGAAATGGGTAGGGTAGGGAGTCAGAGTTTGAAAATAAAAGGAATCATGAATGAAATAATCGTGAAAAAAGTAATCATGAATATATAAACTAAAAATAAAGATAAAAGTTTATCATGAATGCATTTGCCAAATCATGATTTCAGTGTAATTCGCAATGATGTCAAAGGTATGATCTCTTATCAGACACAAGGAAGATAAATTCAGAATTGTTAGGATGCTACAATGAAATTGAAAATTGTATATGAAGTGTACAATTGAATGAGTAGCTATGATGAGTACATATGATTTTGATAAATTGAAGTGAAGTTTCGACTGAGTAGATGATTTATAAATAAACAAATGTAAGAGTTCTACTACACGGAATAAAGCAATATCAATGAAATTACCTATCTGAGGTTTTGGTGTATCAGTAAACTCTGTGAAATCGCTTCCTAATACAAATGATGCTAGGCCAAATGTTGTTGGGTTGCAAAAGCACCATATTTTCGTATATGTCTAATAAGAAGGCTGAAAGACACTTAAGATTTATCAATCAGCTGCTCTGTTAGGAATCGTCCACAATCCACGTGGACAAAAGAAATGGGACTTTCCCCTCCCCCCGCCCTTCCCCCTACTTGAAAATTCATGGACACTGGACCCACACTCCTTCCCCCCACCCCATCCCATGGGCAGTGGACAATTAATGATGTTCATTGTGGACATGTATTTAAACTTAACTAATCTGCATTTATGGTACTGTGCATACAGTGTAGATGCACCTACAGTGTGGATGCAGTGCCAATTACATTGTTCGTGATTGTTTGATAATCCGGCTTACAGAATTGGTCTGCCCTTCGATCTCTATTGATGAGTATAGGCGGTTATTCATATTATCAGATAAGTATCTTCTAAGCTAAATGTACAGAACACAACAGAAAGGTAGTAGGTCCATGTTGACAAAATATGTACGCATCTTTTGAATTTTGTCCATGAATCTAAGTAGGCATATATATGAAGTTATGTATGAATTTTATCTCTGTATCTTATCTCCGTATCTTATCTCTATATCTTATTCTGAAAGAGGACATTCGATATCACACGATCTGTCGAATATCTTCCAGTGTTTTGAAATAAAACCAAGCCATCTTATTTTTGTAAATTCCGAAGTTACGGATTTGCTCTGCATATAGGCTGATAGGTACTATCTCCAGATGTCCTTGAATCAACAAGGCTAGTAATGATACACGGTCAACTGGATAAGATATACAATTTTCAGGTACCTGATTTGTGGCATTCTAAAATCTTTAACCAGACATTGATCAAGGTTAAAACTCATCATTGCAAAATGATAAAAAGTAGATTTATGGACATGCGCACAACATTTTTTTTTAACACTTTCCTTCTAATTGTCCATGTGTACTCTTCCAATTCGCCTTCTCCCTTCACATGGACAGACAGTGGACAACACTACAAAGCCCCCTCTGCTGTCCACGTGGATTATGGACGATCCGTTATCGACTTAAGCAGGCAAACTAGGAATTTGCAGAAGTTGTTTCTCTGGACTGTCTGAGTTAAAGGAGGTTTCTAGCTATACTTTTGATCTGATTATTCGACTATTTTCAGACAATCAGCTTTGTTTTTTTAATCACCTATGTGCTCCTTAAGAAATCTGCATTGGGCGGATAGCACACCTAGAGAATATGAAGCAGATGCTGCAATAACTCATTCAAAATGTAATATTATAAATGATAATGAATTCATCAAATGGACAGCATGACATGGATTTGTTTCAGCGATAAGATGTCCTAAATATCTGAAAATTGCTAGTGTGCGGATGTCTGTAATCTTTATTATTTTTATGCATCTTTTTGATTGTCTGACGCAACTAGTCGCCTAACAGCCACCTATTTATAAAGCAGTCAATCGTCAGAAAGTTTTTTGTGAGATTGGAAGGAGTAACTGTTACACACTTAATCAGCGTGTATCATTAACTTGCGTTAAGTAGGAAAATCGGAATTGCTCACATTGCACATAATTTCTTTAATTGCAAGGGAAATTCATGTATTTAATTCATTTTCACTTCACCTTTAATACTAATTCGAACTAAAACTAAATAATCGAGACAAAGAATACAAAATTATCTGAAGATGAAAATCAATCAGTGTCGTTGGTTTATTAATAACACAAGAAACAGAACTTGCTATCGATCTGTCTGATTTATTTTAACTTTTTAGTTGAAATTGCATCACGTGAAATAACTTACTATAGCAGAATACATTAAAATATATGCAAATTATCAGAGTGTTTTTGTAAAATCGGTCAGTGAAATTCTCATATTATCAGTGTCCATGAGCTCAGCAGGATGTACTAAGCGATCCATGACATCCAGCACTGAATGACATCACAGCGTTTTTTTGATATTCCCCATTTCAGGGCTTGTTGTCAAAGGAGCGCGGTATGCGCGAGCAGCTGGAATTGGAAATTGATGAGATGCGAGACCGCTTGGCGGCTTCAGTCGCAGTCCCACCTCCACCGCCTCCTCCTGCCAGTAAACCAGTCGAAAGATCGGAGATGGAGGAATACCAGCGTCGCATCCGTGACCTCAGCAACGAAGTGGAACAGCTGCGAGGTCGCCAAACCGCTACTGAAGCACCCATCGAGAACTTACGGGAGCAGTTGGTGTCTGTGAAAGCGGAACATCGCGTACAACTTCAACGTGAATTGCAAAGAGCGAACGAAGCAGAGCGTCGATTAGCTGACTTTACTCAGCAGCATGAAGAGCGGGTTTCTAGTCTAGAGGCACGCTTGACTGAGCTGTCTCAAACTTTGGGAAGCTATGAACGAACACGTGAATCCGACCAGATGGCTATTACGAGACTGAGGGAGCGTGTGACACAATTGGACCTAGAGAACTCTGCCCTATCACGCAGCAGCGTAAAAGAGAAATCACCAGAAAGTGGTTGCTCAAACGATTCTCTGGAAGAACTTGAAGAAGTCTCGCTGCTAGTAGAGAAAGTGAGGGAAGCAAATGCCAAAGCAGTGAGACCTCTTGATTTGGCGGCATTATTTCAGGTGAGGACTTGAGTTATTTCAAAATAGGATTTTAAGCACATTAAATAGTACGAGTTCGTGTTCACTTTTCCAAAATAATATTTGAGATCAACCATCATCAATATTGGTGCAGACCAAATCAATATTGGTGCAGACATCTAACCGGTCGTATCATCTTCGTCTCTGGTGATTCCAATGTTTTCCTGATTTTATTAGCATTTGAAGACGGTTCTTTGGTCAAAACTTACATCATCGTGATTCTCATAGCGTGATCTATCTTATTTTCTCAGTGTGCAATCTCGATTCTCAATATTTTCGTGTTTTTTTTCCAATAAAACTGTATTTGGCCCTGAATTCATCTCACCCATGATGGCATCGAGAAAGAACAGTGACGCTTCTGTCAATACAGGCTCGCTTGTAATACAACAATAGATGGAGATTTCATGGCCTGTTCGTTGTGCAAGAAAGCTTTTCACCTGAAGCGCGAATGCAGTGGATTGACAGCAAAGGTCAGCAAAGCTATTGTTGGTTTTGATAACCTATCTTTTACTTGTGATAATTGCAAAACTGTGGATGTGCACGACTTATTCAAACGCTTTGTCAAAATGGAATCAGAATTGCAAGATATCACTGAAAAAGTTAACTATCGACTGTGTTTGGACATATCTACTGTTATGTATCAAACACTAAATGATTTTGTTGAAAGGCAAGAAAAGCGTAACAATCTCATTTTGTTTGGAGTAGCGGAGACTACAGCTCAAAATGTTGAAGATAGTGACGACGATGTTGATCGAGATATGGATTCGGTGCTGAAAGTGCTTGATTTGCCTAAGGATTCTATGAGTTCATGTACTAGAATCGGTAAACCGGGTAAAGGTAAACGGCCTATTAAGTTGTGTTTTCACTCCTATGAGGAGAAGATGAAGTGTTTCGGCAAAAGTGTAAAGCTTCGGATTTACAACGAAACAAATGGTTCTCGAATATCACTTAGACATGACAAGACGAAAGTGCAATTGGAATTGGATAAAAAGCTGCACGAGGAATCTCTGACTTGGAAAAGCAAAGGCGAAAATGTTATAATCAGAAATGGTCATGTCATTGAAAAGCCTTCTTTTTGACAGGAAGTTTTATTGCCTCCTCCGTCATTATGTTTTTTCAATGCCCGATCACTTTTCAATAAGTTGGATGAATTTCAGTTATTCGTGAATAATCACTTACCTGACTTGGTCTGCATCGTTGAAACGTGGCTAGATGACAGTGTATGTGACGATTCTTTATCTATTTCTAATTACAAATTGCATCGTGCTGATCGTGGGAGCATAAAGCATGGCGGCGGAATTTGTTGTTATGTTAAAAACACATTTTGGTCGGAAACACTCGCTTCTAAGTCATCATATCGTGAAGTTGAAATTTTGATTTTGAAAATCATTCATCAGCATCTTCGAACGTTACTCGTGACTCTTTACTTCCCTCACGGTGGACGTCTACCTTCTCATTTAAGTAATGAGATACAAGATTATTTGGTGTCTGTAATGGATGATTTGTTACTACGCTTTCCTGGATATTCAGTTTATGTTGCTGGCGACTTCAATCATTTTGACAGTTCCTTCCTCCAATCATCATTTTCGATTCAAAATGTTATACAAGAGCCAACACGATTCAATAGTGTACTGGATTTGGTTCTCCTTCCAGACGAATATGCTGATTTTTACAAGAAGCCGCGGATCTTGCCTCCATTCGGCAAAAGTGATCATAATGTGTTGCTTATTGAGCCTGCACGACCAATCAAACATAATCAGTGTATAAAAGTCTATAATTATCGTGAGTCCTTTCTTGTCAGAGCGTTTACCTACCTCGATTTGAATTGGCATGAAATGTTTGAAACATTGGATCTTAACGAGGCATGCAATCTTTTCTACTTGCATTTACGTAAGGCTGTGGAAAGTTTACCTTATCAAATGGTTGTTAGAAAACCAACGGACAAACCATGGATGACTAATGTCATAAAGGCTACTATAAATAAAAGGTATGATGCATACAGATCTAAGAATTGGCCGATGTACTACCATTATCGCGAAAAGGTTCAGAAGTTGATTTTTGCTGCCAAGAAAGCCTGGGGTGAGAGATTTTTACAAAAAAGTTCAATATGGAACATAAAGAAATGCGTGGATGGTAATTTTCCTTCTAACAATGATTGGTTGCCCCAAAGTGTTCCAAACAAAAGCATCCCTGAAATCCTAAATATGGTAAATCAGAATCTTTCTTCCCACTTCGTCGATGACCCGGCTGATGTTATTCGTTTTCCCTTCATCCTTCTGCATCCTGTAGAAATAAAGATGTTAGTTGAGAAAGTTCGCCCGAATACAAGCCCTGGTTCGGACGGTATCCCCTCGTTCGTCTGGTCTAAGTTTGCCAATTACATTTGTGATCCACTTACCATCATATATAACAAGTGCCTTTTTACTGCAGACCTTCCCGACTTGTGGAAAGTGGCTGATGTCATTATCATCCCAAAATCAAATCCACCCAAGATTTCCAACGTCCGACCGATTTCGCTGTTGCCTGTGCCTGAACGATTGCTAGAGAAGGAGATTATTAAGCGACTTGGAACTAAGATTTCCAGAAAGTTTGACAGTAATCAATTCGGCTACCGGAAAAAGAGTTCTACAGTTCGTGCACTTATAAACATAGAAGATTTTGTTTCCAGACATCTTCAAAATTCTGATATCATGGCCTGTCATATGCTATCAATAGACCTTACCAAGGGATTCGATAAGATTTCTCATCAGCGTATTGTACAGGAAATGGTTTGCGACGATCTGAATCCGTACATAAAGATGTTTATTGCCAATTACCTAAAATCAAGAAGTCAACAAGTGAGATGGAAACTTGTAAACAGTGACATGCTGCCTGTCTTGAGTGGTGTCCCTCAAGGGTCATCGTTTGGCCCCTTGATATTTAACTATTTCACATCCGATCTAACTGCTTCGCAAAACTCTAATGTGTTGCGGACTAAGTACGCTGACGATATATTCTTGACTGATATCATTTCTAAAAACTGCATTACTAGTCCGGTACTTTCGGTGTATTTAGAACTGGAACAGTGGATTACTGATAACAGGATGATAATAAAAAATGATAAATGTTGTCAAATGTTTGTCAGCATAAGCTCAAATTTGCCAAATGATAATGATTTCACAGCTCTGAGTATTTCGGATATACCAATTAGACAGTCTCTAAAAATACTCGGTGTTACATTGGACAAAAATTTCAAGTGGACAGCACACATTTCCAATATTACAAGAAAAGCCTCATCGGAACTTTCCGTCTTGCGGCAGCTCAAACCCTTTATCGGAACTGAAGATCTCGTAACCATCTACAACAACTGCATTAGGAGTATTCTGGAATATGCTGCCCCTCTTTTCGTGAATCTTTTGGTACGGGAGAAAGAGCTTCTTGAGAAAGTCCAATCAAGAGCCCATCGAATAACGTGTGGATCCTCTAGATGTCAGTGTGGTTTGTTTCTCCCTCTGGATTATCGTCGCTGTGTCATAGGAATGCGTTTATTTCACAATTTGGTAGATGACACTCATCATCCGCTTCATCATTTGTGCCCCTCTGTGAACTCAAATTCTCGTACTTTCAGAATGCCTTTCATTCACTCTTCTATAAGAGATAGGTCATACCTGCTGACGATGATACGTCTCGCCAATAGTGGTTTTCGTTGATTTTTCTATTTTTCTTTTTGTTGTTGTTTTTGTGACTTTATATGAATTTCATTTATGATGTTTTTGTACCTCACGCTTCCCATTATTGAGGTTTTGATACAATAAACGATTATTATTATTATTGTTAACCATTTATTCTAGAAGCCATTTTTCCGGAAAATAGAGGTTTGACCTCCCTCTTGAGGTGCAAAAACAAAAGCATGAAGTCACACGTCGTGAGTCATTCATTTTGTTCCTCCACTTCTCTCGATGCTTGATGTTGTCCTTCAGTTTTACATCGATCATGTCGCGTTCGAAGTCTCCGGCCTCCCACGTCAACGTGTCAATCTCTCGTGGACTATACCCCTTCCTTCAAACCACCTTTGTCCGGTTCGCTTTTTCACAACTCCCACATCTTCCACATTTAACTTCTTTCTGATCTTTTCCCCCCCCCCCCCATTTCCTTGTATATCATCCATCAGAGCATCTTCCGTTCCATCTTCTATGTCCTCTTTACCTCCTCCATTCTCATTGATAATTCACAGCCATAGATCGCAGCAGGTTGGATCTGGTCTTTTAAAATATACCTTTGTTATGTGAATAATTGATATAATGCAAGCAAATACGGGATGACAGAAATATTCAAAGCATGCGGATGTCACTGTTGAGATCTTCTAGCCAGATTGTAGAATTGATGGTTGATGACGATGCACGGGAGGTGATAAATTATCTTCATTTTTCGACCATAAAGCGAAAGCACTCCCTCTTTTTTATAATCGTCTATTGGTAAAGGTTAAAATAAAATATCGTTACAGTGCCCTGACGTTTCGTCCTGCAAGGACTTGTTCACAGGTTTGACAAAGCCATGTACGGGTTTGAAATTAGCTTATAAATACGAACGACCACTCGTCAGCTCCTGTTTGCGATTAATGCAAGGTTGATGAATGCTAATAAGCTTAGCTTCAGCAATACGGGTAGAAACTGGATAATTGCATAATAATGATGTCAAAATCATCAATAGTTAAAATCGACCAATAATTCGGAACACAAACGTAGTTTGCATAATCAGGACAGCAAGAGTGCCCTCTCACAACATGCGAAGAAAGACCATTATTGGTCCACACTATATAAGACCACTTTTGAATCTCCCGAAGCTAAAATAAAGACCCATTTGAAAATTCTTGCACGTGTGTTTTCAACTTTCGCATAACTGTGAGCAAATGGGTAATTCACTCTTGTGTGTTGCTCGGGATGAAGGTATTATAAGCTGCTGCTGATGCGCATGGGCATCGCTGTGTAGTACTACATGTATCTCGCTTTAATTGGAGAAATTAGCCTGTGTTATATCTTTGTCAAATAATCAGGTGCATTCATTTCAAATTTCAAATCCTACGTACTCAAATGAGGGAATTACAACGTAAGAAAGAAGATCAAGAAGCGAGAAGAGGATATGGGTATCTTCACCTTGTTCGGAGTTGGAAGCCAGAAGAAGTCCAAGAATTCCTCAAGAAGCTGGAGACGGCGGTGAGACGGCTGGAGAATGAAACCTACGAGACCCATACAAAGAAGTGGAGTGCTATCACTGGTGGAGAAGTGTATCCTGTACCACTCAAGAAGTGCCGTGTTGATGGAGCTCCTACTTTTCCTTTTCAGTACGAGGATGACTTTCTGTGTCCTTCTTCGGAGCATTTAAGAACTAGTCTTGTTTTTGATGAGTCTGTTTCCTTAGGTGGAGATGATAAGATACCGTCAACTCTTAATAAACTTTTGGAAAAAGGTCCTAAATTCAGAGTGCCTCATAATGTTAACAAACACTTTGTTAGTGATGTTGAAAAAGAGTTAGATAAGCTTACTTATCGTATGAGATGGAGTACAGTGTTTGAAAATGATTGCTCGGATGAGGGGAACATAAGTGTTCCATTTAGTAAGAATAAAGTTAATTTGCCTCCTAGAATGAACGAAAACCAAGAAACTAATCTACAGCTTTTTCGTGCTGAGGTGATGAAGCTAATACAGTCTCAGAAACAGCAAAACAAGCAAATTCAAAAAGATGTAATTGTTTCTCGTAAGTTTCTAGAACAAAATGACCTTACTGTGGTTCCTACAGATAAGACTAACAGACTTCAAGTCATTGAAAGAGAAACGTTGACAAAAAGCACCGAAGAGATATTGAATGATGAAAATACCTACAAAAAGCTAAAAAAGTCTAGCGTCGCAAAGTTAGAAACCCAGGCTAATGTAATTATTAGATCAGTTTGCAAAAATAATCTAAAAAAACAAGAAATCGAGAAATTACTAAGTTGTGGTACAGAACCAGCCACTTTTAGGACTACGTTGAAAGATCATAAAATGGCGAATAACGGAGTCTATCCTTTGCGGCCGATCGCCTCGTGCATAAATAATCCCACGGAAAAAGTAGACTGGTTATTGAGCAAAATCGTGTCTCAACTTATGACCTTAGTCACACACCTTCACACATCACAAATACTGAAAATCTTATTGAGCGGTTAAACAGCAATAACTTCCCAATAACTGAAAATTCAACTTTTATATCCTTAGATGTGAAAAACCTATACCCAAGTATACCGATCATGGATGCTATTGTGGCAGTCATAGAGTTTACGAAGGAAAATTGGAACAAAATAAATAACTTTGGCATTGATTTAGAATCAATTGAAAAAATGCTCAAGTTTGTATGTTTTAAACTACGAGATCGAATATAATGGCAAAAATTACCTTCAAATTAAAGGCTGTCCTATGGGAGCCCATTTTAGTCCGCCTTTTGCGGTTTTGTTTATGCATAGTATTGAAAGTAAAGCTCTGCAACTTTTGAAATCACAGCACAATATATCTCCAAGCATTTATGCTCGATACATTGATGACGTAATTATGGGTCCCTTTGACAAAGACTTCGACTTTGATGTAATATTAAGAACTTTTAATGGCATCGATGAGAATATTGAATTTACTCTGGAAGTTCCAAAAAACCTTACACTTAATTTCTTGGACATAAGCATCACAGTGAAAGAAGGCAGTATGAATTATAAATGGTTTGAGAAAGAAATACATTCGGGTATTTCACTGCGCAGCGATAGTTACGTGCCTAACCATATCAAAAACAATTACGTAAATAATAGCATCAACTACGTAAAGAGAAGATGTAGCAACGAAGCTGATTGCAAGGTAGCTTTTAATAAACTTGAAACTAAATTAAGTAAAAATGGATTTTCAATGAAACGAAAACATAAGAAAAATAGTAAAAGATGCAAGGAAATACGTAAAAACAGTACGTATTTAAAACTCGGATTTGTTAACGATAAAACTGATCGTGATATCCGCAAATTAATTAAAAAATATGAGTTACCGATAAATCTTGTTAGCTCCCCTAATAAAACTTTATATAATGCCTTGAAATTCAAACAAAAAGTAGAAAACACGAAAGTTGCCTTGTTTGTGAGAGTTTGCCTAATAAGATAAAGTGTACAGATCGGTTTTTGGTATACAAATTTACATGCCATCATTGTAAAGATTTCTATATTGGTCAAACCTCGCGTCCTTTTAAGCATCGTTTTAATGAACACAAGCGTGCTGTAGATAAAGGTAATGTTGATTCGAGTGCTATGGCAGAACATTGTCTGAAATGTAGACCAAAACGTTTGACTGATTTTGACCTTGAAATTCTTGATAAGTGCAAAGATGCATTGGACACTAGACTGACTGAAGCTCGTTACATTAAACAGTTGATTCCAAAAATCAATCGAAGAAAAGAGTTGACGATATTTTAAACATCTCTCAACCGATAGCAGTGTATATAAGCAGCCCACATGAGCGGCCAGATCAGTTGGTTTTAGCGAATTACCCCCTGAGGAAGAGCGAACGCTCGAAACGCGTAGGGGTTGTACATATCTTTTAATTAATTATTTTAATCTGGTCAATAAATTTCAAGGAGAGACGAAAGCTGTTTTTAAGCATCAACTCAAGATTCATAGTGTTGAGATGTGATGATTTGTCACTCAACCCAAAGCGTTTTTCTAATTTTGTATACGTATTAAAGAAACAAGTTTTCTGGGGTACTCGGAGTTACTCCGTTTCAATTGAAATATGTTTTGTGTGCTTTTAACTAGCATGTAAAATTGCAGCACTTGCCTACTTTCGCACGTAGCGAGAATAATTCCGATAAGATGGCTTTCAGGGCCAATGTTGTCGATTTGTCTGATGCATCATGTTTACAGATCCTATTTGATGCGATCTTGGATAATAAATTTAGTGATTACGGTACTCAGTGTTCTGCAAGTGTGGTAGTTAGCAGTAGTTCCGCATATTTCTTTTAAAAAATCTTATCGATACAGAATTAAGCTGCAGGAACACAGGGATACCAGACAACAGGGTTATCAAAAATTCATTGCAATTTAATTGCTCATTCCAATCAATCAATTGAAATTGGCATTCGTGAACAATCAATATGCTAATTGAAATTCTATGCAATCAATTGATTGACATCAATCAAGGTTGAAGAATCTTATAAGCAGAGATTGGACACCTCGTAGATGGCCTTGATATTTGTTGTAATGGTTACTGAATAATGAAAGAACTCCCAGATCTTAGAAGCGTGTACGCGCGTGTCGCGTCCTGCTGCTAAAGACAGGTTTCCATGCTAGTAGTGGATTATTGAGAAACAATAAATTATCCAGACACTAGAACTGCCTGTGCGAGCTTCTTCATGAGCAAGTGATCAAGTGCTACGTGTCGGACGAGTCCTTTAGTCGATAGAGGCACGTAAATTATCCACTGTGTCTGAATGACGTAGACATAATTTTTTGGCATAATTGTGGATAAGTACATCCAACAGAAATTTTTTTATGAGCAAGGAATTTATTGTAATAGGAACTTGAGTCGATCAGTTAATTGAGATACGAAGTCGATGCAATCAATTGATTGAAATTGGAATTACTAAGCAATCAATTAATTGACATCAATTGATGGAAATTCAGTTGATATGTGATCCCTGCCGAGATATACAAAATGGTTGGAATGTTCACCGCTAAAGAGCCAAAGATAAAATTGAAGATCTTTATTGTAATGAGAATTGACCGAAGATTGCCTTTTTTACCAGAGAACATCCCTGGAGTTGCCTCAACATCTCTCTAACTTTTTCAATGCGAGACTGCACGAACGAATTAGTTAATTAATTGATAATTGAAACATCATGCCATCAATTAATTGAAATTGGAATTGTTGAGCAATCAATTGATTGACATGAAGTAATTTTGATAATCCCTGACGGACAGTAATAGTTATGAAGCTGAAGTCAGGTTGATGCCACTCATCTGAATTTGTGACAACTTGGACTTTACTATCTAATTGACACTTTGCTGCTGAGAATGTTCCGATGATAGTCATAATAATCAACGTTGATTTATCTGAACACGTGTGTCGTTTAATGTCAACCTGCGCACGATGCTAGAAGCAGTTTATATATATCAATTCTATCCTAATTCCTTCGTCGATTCTCTCGTTATTCCTCTTTGCTTGTCATAAGTACGATCATTTTTTTTTAATTTTAGATGAATGAATCTGAGGAGAAGCTGCATCGACGATGTAGGGACGAATTGGAGCAACTGAAGGAAGAATTCGAACGCTACAAGTTGAAGGCACAGTCCGTTCTCTTCAAGCAGTCAGCAATGTCCACCTCATCGGATACTGTGTCCCGGGATCAGTCGGAGCGGATGCAGCAACAATGTACGCGGCTGAGAGAGCGCTGTCGTCAGTTGCAGGAAGAGCTTGTGAATGCGGAGAGGGTCAATAAGCGATCTCTGAGCTCTCTGAGACACGCTATGGAGGACGCAGAAGCGAAACACGCTGAGGATTTGGAATCATCTCGACGGGCCGCGGAGCAGCGCGTATCTCGACTGGATGAAGAATTGAAGCGACATCGTAACCGCACAATCGCCTTGTTAGCAGAGAAGGACGAGGAAATGAAAGCATTGCGCTTAGGAATGGGAGGTATTCCAGGCGGGTCGGCGGCGTCCCAGAACTCACTGGTAGCTGCCTCAGTGAGCGCATTACTGAGAGAAGACGATGTTGGGCCAGCTATGTCTTCGTGTTCCATTATTCACTGCCAAGAGGAACGCTCCAGACTTGTAGGTGAAAATAAGAACTTGCGGGAGGCGAAACGAGAATTGGAGGCAAAAGAGAGAGAATTTGGAGTGGAGAGGAAGGAACTGGAAGAGAAGATCGAAAACTTGGAGAGAACCGCGCGATTGAGAGGTCGCTTGGGAGGTGGCGATGTGCAGGCATCGAGTATGGAATATCTTAAGAACGTCGTCTTGAGCTACATGACGAGTACGGATCTTGATGGGCGTCGCAGTATGCTGAAAGCTATTGGCACGGTTCTTCAATTCTCACCACGAGAGATGCGGAAAGTGGAGAAATTGAACTCCCCGGGCTGGTTTTATTCTGCCAGATAGCAGTGGAGTAGAAAATTATAGTCTTCCTTCATTCCTCCTTTCAGTGGTGACCAAGGAAAATACTGTTCCTGTGAAATCAACGTGGTTTTTCAACGGCAGATATTTCAAGTGTTGTTCATATTTTTTCATTGCCATATCGCATATAATGACATATTGGCTGTGAGATGACAGAATTCGCATTGTTCAATACAGTATCAAAGAGGCAACAAATTCAAAATAAAAGTCAAATCACCGAACTTCGTATGATTAGTATAAATACACTGCACTCTTGTTCGCTTGTTGCAAGGATTTATGATTAACGGAAAATACCGGAATAATGAAACATTTCGCAAGATCAATCTGTGGTTACATAGCTCAGTTAGTAATAAGCCGCACTTCGGTCTGGAGATCCAGAAGATCCACTGTTCGAGTCATTCCATCAGGTATTTCCGCTTTCACCATACGTGTCGATCGGCTGCGCCTACCTCGATTGGTTGTTAATCCTAACTTTATGAGAATTGCTGCTGCATGTACACAAAGAATGTCTCACCTCTAGCGGGACAAGGAAAACTAAAAAGTGCCGTTAAGTTTATTGTGACTACGGTCAAGCGTAGCATCGAATTAAGTGAACCCACGTTTGTGTTCATTCGCATTTCTTCAGCACTATCTTTCCTTGTAACGAGCATGTTATGTGTATAAAGTATATTTACTGTCAATTACTTGTTAGTTACAACTGATCTTGGGGTAATCAATGGTTTCAGAATGAATCACATAAACTTCAGACTTCATCCATCTACACGAAATGCAGTACTTCATCGAAATTAAGAAACATGATGCGAGTTTGTGCATTGAAGAAGTGTTCAGAAAAAACCATGAACATGCCACCACATTAAGTCTCAATTGGTCAATTTTAAGATTTGTCAAAACTCTTGTCAATACTGTGCTCATTGCGTAACATGTTGCTATCTATGGAATGGCAATCTCTGTCTTTTTTGACCTCATTGTGGAATGATATCGATGTACATCACTTTCATCGATTTGGTTCCCTCTAGTATTATTTCTTTTTTGGACTATTTTGATACGTCGTGTTATGTCTTGATTTCAATTTTGAATGCATGATTTATCATTGGTCCACTCAGATCATTCTAAATGGTTTGATGTTAACTTGTACAGTCAAACAGTCAAGTCAGCTGACGATATCAAGTCAGTTAATTGTTGTAGTTACCTGTGTGAAAATGGTGCCGTCATTTTGGTATTGGATCTTATATGACACTTTTTATTAAATCGAAATACATTCCTGGTATTGAGGACACATTGCTGGTTTTCATTGACAAGCATGTAAAATGAGGTTCATAATCATCAACAGGGTGGCGGCCGAGCCCGGGAATTTTGTTGGGGCCCGGGAATCCCCTTAAACTTATGCGAAATAGCCATTAGCCCTTAAATAGTCCGGAAATGCTATCTTGTGATTCTTTGCCACTAAGTTAAATGAGCAATATTTCTTGATTTCAACTGCTACTATTGTGAATGATATTGATCCCACCATTTCTATTAAATTTCTTCGAATATTAATTGAAATAAACAATATTATTGCACATTTAGATGAAATACTTGCGAGTACATGAATTTGCTTCGTTTCCATGTGACTGTAAATGGTATTTGTGAGGCGATGGTTATGTCATTGGCGCGTCGCTAATAATGAATTCGCTAATGATGAAGCACTGCAAATAAGTAATGTTGCATCTTACGAAACCAATGTGTGTCTATTCACGTCGAAGTCGATGGGTTGACTATAAACTAATTCGTATATGCAAGTATAAATTCGCAACAGACTCGTAATAATATGGCAAATTGGCGCATTATGATGTAATTAAAGTTGCGAGTTTTAGACACTCAAAAGTCATATCTAAATCGTCGTTTATCTTCACGTTACAAATTTCATAAGATATTTATCGAGTGCAAAACATTTTGAGCAATAATAACTTAATTTAACACTGCCGGTTACTCCTACGCTTTCACTCACACCAAGTTGCGGAAGGATATCAGTCCAAAATCATGCCAAAATAATTCTACCAACGTTGCCACTGACAAAAAAGTGCATCAGAGTTTTTGTTGATATTTTGTGATGAGCTAGGTGATGAGCTCGAAACCTCACATTAAGTCGCGACAAGAAGTTCACCCAAACCAATGGGACTTATGTATGGACCACCGCTTCCAGATATCGGGGTCGCTAATATAGGTAACCAACCATCTGGAGCTTTTTCTAGTGGTAGAGATTTTGTTCTCTGTGCCGGTCACGCCTACATCAGAAACGTGAAAAATAAATCAACAAATACCGTTTTAAGCATCAAAGTAAGCAAATTTTGCTAGCCTGTGCCGTATGCCTAGCAAAATAAGGCCTAGCTATTTAATACCTGGATGCATGTGCTTCACCGGCTAAAATTAAATTAAACCAGATAAAGAAGCTTCTGCCATTGTATTGTCTTCAATACAGAGGTAACATTACTGCATTGCACCGCATTCGCTGAATCAAGAAAGATCGAGACCTTGATTCTCGGGCATTATACTTGACTCTGCTCGAAACATCACACAAATTTCACGACTGGCGGCTACCATGCGCACATTGTTTCTACACATGTTAATAAGAAGAGGATGATAATTAGGAATTCTTTTGGCGCTTACGGTCTTCCTGCATTGTGGCAGTTTTCCTGGCTGCTCTTGTCGATTCTTCTTGATAAGTTGGTGTCATCGTGCCTTTGTATTAACATAAGCATTTTCATATCATGGTTTTCTACGATATTTTCATATCATAGCATTCTCGTATCATGGCATCAATACCCTGTAGTTCAAAACGCCGTGTTCCGAAATATAATTGCTTCAACTAAACATATTTGAAAATTGAAGCCTGAGTACAACTAAATAGAAGTACGGTTAAATACAACTCCATAGAATTTTATGAATCAGATGATGACAAGGCAGTGTTTTTTGATCGTTAGAAAGTTCAGGACGTGAATTTTCCTGTCGATATGAAATCATTCAGATCCCGTACGTAGCAGGGCTCCCACTCCTGCGCAATTTTTGCGCAGCTGCGAAAATTTTCAAATTCTGCGCAAATGCGCAAATTTTTAGGAAATTCCAATTTTCTGCGCAAATTTAACAATTTTGTTGTAAAAATGTTAAATTAATAATTAATATGGACATGGTATTCATGAAGTTACTACCGTTGAAAATAAATTTTTCTTTTCATGCTAATTATATGGATTCAAAGAGAATTAGAAGCAAGCGAACAAAGGTTTGTTAGACCAGTTGATACCAGATGGTTGCAATTTTTAGATGTTGTCAATGTCTTGGTAGCGCAGTGGGACACTTTGTGTGTATTTTTTGCTTCGACAAGTCATTCCAAATATGATGATCGGGAAAATATGGACAGATTCAAGCGAATCAAAACAGCTGTGCAGAGGAAAGATGTATTACTTCGTCTGTACTTTCTTCAAGTTTCTCTTCGTGAATGTAAAGAATTTGAACTCCTGTTTCAGAAATCTAGCCCGATGATTCATGTCCTACATGACAAAATCAATAAACTGATCAAAAGTATTCTGGTAAAATTTGTCTCTCCCATCGCTCTGGAGAATACCGATGTCCACAAAGTTAATATCGGAAAGGAAAATCAATTACCGGATGGGAGACTGGATTTAGGCCGAAATTGTGCAGAATTATTGTCTGGGTTTGAAGTCACAACATGCACGCGAAACGCATTCCTGAATGACGTAAGGGAATTTTACTCCACCTTGGTGAAGAAATTCATAAAATATTTTTCACTTGAAGAAAACGCAGAGATGTTGAACGAATTTGCCTTCGTTGATCCAAAAAATGAAACGATCGAAAGTTTTGAGCAAAAAGTCCTAAACGTCGCCAATCGATTTCCTACCATCGTTGAACCAAATGAAAAAGATAGTCTGATAACGGAAAGTCGACGGTTTCATTTAGATTACGTCGTGACAGACAAGTTATTCAAAGATGACAGCGATATTTGCAAATTTGCAAATATTTGCAAAGATATCAAGAGAGGCTGAAATGACAGAAAGAGGGAGAAGAATTGAAGGAAATGGAAGATAAAAAACGAGCTCATGCTGCAAGAAAGACTGCTGACAAAGCTGCGCTGAAAGACATAAAAGATTTGAAAGAGCAAGCACGCGACCAACAATCGAGAGCCGAAACTAAGAGAAAGCAAGCATGGCATTGCTTGCCAGTGCAGAGAAGGAGGAAGCAACTGCAAGAAAAATTATGGACAAAGTATTCCAAAAGCGACCACAGGTTGACGCTGATTATTCACAGCCTTCGAAATATCATAAGAAATGGAAGTGTGCAGTTCTTGCTTCTTTCATCATACTTCATATTATTCTTTCACGATTTTTATAATTTGTCCATACTTTTCTATGATACCGATTTGGTTGTTTTATTACATAATATTCGTTTTTTAAAGAATTTCTTCACGGTTCAAAACATAATATCGACTGATCATTCCGAATAAATCAAAATGCCTATTGAGTTTTAGTAATCATGCAAAACAAACGTCATAATTATGCTATGTTTACTTAAGTTTGAAATATAAGCTTACAATATAAGCTTCTAACCATCAACTGTCTCGAACGTTATTTATTTCCAAAGTCATATTATTTCCAAAACAAATTCATTTTAATTTCATCCTCGATATCATCATTAATAGAGAACATTTCTGTCTTTATCGGCAAAAACTTAATAATTGTATGACAAATATTATATCGACATCTATTATGTTAGACGGTACCTAAATATAATTCCACGATAGGAAACTTGCCCCGTGAAACGCCTTTAAAAAACTGCATAATTGCGACTACACTTCCGACTAGTAAACCTTCTTTTAGTATACTGCCACTCTTTGTATATGCACATTCATTTCAGAGTTTGTTTTTTTTGTTGTTTTATGTTTACAATGCCAAAAATTCAGTTTCATATATTTCGCTGTTTCGTAAGATTTTTACGTTTGATCTGCCCATATTGTATCGAGATTTCAAATAAATAATTGTTTGAATAACATAATATAAAGATATCATAAACATGACTTTTCCTTTGTTTTTAAAGAAACTATTACTGGATACATCACTTGTAGCTAGTAAGTATCGATAAATTACATGCTTGACTAGGCCCTACAATTAATTACATACATTATTACAAGTAGGGCCTTATGCCTAAATTACATATGTCCTACTTAACTCTTAGATAATTATCACATGATATAATAAAATATTGATTGACAATCATTTAGCAGTTCATTAGCTCAAACTTTGGTCTACATTGATATTTTAGAAATGCAATAAGATAATAACTTGAAGCAATTAAATAAATCACAAACACAAAGATGGCGACACAGGGAGGTCTAGGCACAAGAATTTCGAATTTTGTCCCTGAAATCAAAAGCTGCGCAAATTTTAGCAGCCTGCGCAAATTTTCGCAAATTATGGAGTGGGAGCCCTGGTACGTAGTTCACAGGCTGCTGGCCATTGAGGAAAGTAGATGGTTTTCATCTTAAGAACCACCGCTCACAGAATTTGAAAAGAAAATAAAAACTGAGGTCGGTTGAGTCAAATATTGTTCACGTCAAAATTTGATGGTAAAATTCAAATAGGAAATGTCTCAAATTTTATGATAAAGACAGTTTAAAGAAGTGTCCCGATAATTATCGAGCGGTATAATTGGAATAACATATCTGTTCAATGTTAAAGAAATACCGTGGAAATTCGATGAAATAGCCCGGGAATTTGAAGCTTGGAATCTGGCCGCCACCCTGCATCAAGATTGCGGAGTGCCAGTTAACCGGGTATAGAGTAGAAAGGTGTCCCCAGACGTGAACAATTTAGACACAAAATTCCTGCGTTTCGCCCTGCGACTCGGCCCGGAGGGCCCAAACTAGTTCAAAATATCTGGAACTGCTGAAAAAGCTGAGGACTGTACAGCTGCGTTCATTTATCCTGATTGACGAGCCTTTGTATGTGCTCTTGACATCTTTCCGTGTGTTTAATTAGTGATATGGGTCACAGACTGCTTTCTCTAACATTCTGCTTGTGATACCGACCTGTCGGATTGGTAGCCATTCTCATTCATTAAAAATGTGACAGAAAATTAGCCTACGCGCTTACTTGATTAAATAATACATCGATTATAGTTGCCCAATACATGAATTGTAATTATCATTATTATATATCTAAAGAGAATGACAACCATTAAGTCAATAAAAGACACCAACACCTTTGAAGTCTAGTAAAATCGGGTTTTAGAAACCAGTAGTCTTTTAACAACAGTGCACAGGATTTTTCATGCTTCAATTAAACATTGACAGAATTAGCGTCATGAACCGTAAATTGAGAAAGAAACCATAAGAAATTTGTTGGAATACATTGGCATATTCACTAAGTAACTTCAAGAATGACTCAAACCAGTCGAAACTTCTCCAACTCTGTGTCTAGTGAACCTTGTGTGACTTTCAAATAATATTCAGAGCTTCCATGAATTTTCGAAAAGTAGCAACCTTGAATACTAATTTAAAGGACGGTAATTCGCAAGAAAATGTGACTACCAAAACCGTCTCTGAAACTATCGTTCGCTTCGAAGAACATACACAGTGTATTTGACCAATTCCTGATTTGGGTATTTTTCCCCTTGATGTGTTATTATGTACTGAAATGGTACTCCTGAAACTGGAAATAGTAGTAATTTTAACAACTTTTTCATAATAGTTTGCATCAAACTAATGTCTAAAACTAAATGTCTAATCAACAGTCAGCACACGGTCTTGAGCAGAGATGGAAACCGGCCGAGATTTTCGTGCCAGTCTGACCCGGCAACCGACAACTTCCAGGTAGGACGTCGAAAGCAAATCGGTTTCACATCAGCAGCAAGTCACTAAAAATGCTGATAAGGCTAAATATTTAACCTTTCAAAATTGGTAATCAAGATAGGCCTACAAGATCCAATCAAAATTATATATAGTCATAGCAAGCATTGGCCTACAGACAAGTCATCTACATGGAATAATATTTTCACTTAGAGGCTTAATAGCATGCCAGGCGCTCTACTCAGATGGGAAGGCAGTAATCATGTTTATGAGGGACTCTGTGCGAGTGAGTTTCATTGATGCGAATAGAGTACAAAAGTAGGCCTGATTATTGGTTCTGCGCAAATGGATATGATAAGAATACGGTAGGTTAGTGTAATTTGCCATAACAATAATTGCAAAGCAATCCCGAATACCCGATTATTGTAATTTTATTGAAAAGTTTTTTTACTAAAGTCTCAGACAGAGATCATCTACGAGTAATCCATGTCTTGAACAAAAAGAAAGGCGAGAGAGTGTTATTATGTGTTTTTCAAAACATTTTCTTCGTCTAAAATGCATTTCAGCAAGGTACTCGTAGTATGATGTAGTTATCCGGTTCCCAGTTCCGGTAAACTTCAATTTATGACAATAGTTATCGTTACCGTTCAGCAATTTTTTATCAATATGAGTGCATGCTGATGCCCTACTGATACATGTACATGCATTGTCCTTAAATGTACCCATTTAATTTGAACGTTGATGAAAAACAATTGCGCTATCGTCAATATGGGTCACCACGTTTACACATCATGTTGAACATGGATATGACATAGAATGCATGCAATTTTGATTTAAACATAAGTTAAGCTACTGCTTATGCACAGCATTGCATAGGCTAATTATAACTCGGAATCTTATGTATGCAATGCATTGACCCTTTATCGATAGAAACAAAGGAATGATAGAAAGAAAATTCAACTTCCCAAGAAATTTGAGATGATATCAACATGAATTATTGCAGTTATCCTGTTCAAAATTGGGCCAAGATTGTAGCTTTGATAATAAACTACCGCCTTTTTCTTCACCTGAGCATTGTTCGCCTTACGTTAATGCTCTATTCAAGCGGAATATACAACACTGAGATATCGAGACATACGAGATTCTAGGAGACATTATTTGCAATTTAATTTGGCAAACTGTAATAGTTATGTTGTTATTGTTATTTTTATGTTGTATGTAACATAATATACCATCTGTATGATATATGCCCTGAAGACAACGACGCTTAGTCGTTGAAATATATTTCAGTGATCGGACCGGCTGCGAAAATGTTAATAAAAATGAACTCGTTGCGAAAAAAATTGACTAGTTCCTGCGAAATTATGAAATCCTGTCATTTGTGCATTTAAATGAACCTATGCTGTTTAATGGAGCAAATGCTGCTTTACAGGATAAAAAATTGTAAACATATGATGGCTAATTACTATGTTTGTATTATTCTTTATATTATCAGTAAGTCAAAGCTTCTTTTTTTTCGTAGCGTCTTACATCTTGCAGCAGGTTCAGCAAAAGGTAAAAGTTGCAGCAACACCATTCTTGGTATGCATTGGGTTTGTTGACTGTTTCATACTGTTAAAAGCATCAGTGTTTATATGTCAAATCATCATGTACGAACCATTCAAACTGTGTTTTAGAAGTCGGCGGTAGCTCCGCAAAAGAAGCCTCTGATGCATATTCCACCTTTTGCAAACTGTTCCTACCTGACATTAAATAAATTTGAAAAGCATTCTTAGAAGTGGATGCTGCGAAAAACTGAGCTTATTTTATGCCAGATGTGCAGAAAAATCAGCTTCATCTGGCGTTTGAAAATAGACTTTTGCGTAATTTTCGTTTAAGTGATTCAAAGACCAAAAAAATCTCCGAATATCGAGGCATGGACAATTAACGTCGCGAAGAGCCTGCCATCGATATTTAGCAATAGAATTTCGACAATATGCATGTATTTAGGGGCTGAGATGGACATGCACATTGAAATCAATATTATACGCAGTGGAAACACGCTGCCATGACAACAGTACCTAAGGAATGATGGCTTCCTGTGGCTTAAAGTTTAGGGTTAGTTGCAGGTCCCTTGTCAATGCCCTTTGCAGAGATTCATTTTTGATAAAATTATGTAATCGGACCGAATCAACAATATTGGATGTTTCACAAAATTTCACAAGGGATGCGTCTTTCTGATTTATTTTCCGCTCGGAAGTGTAGATGGGTGGTGGAGACATTGAAACAGCGGTGTCAGACAATAAAATAATTAAATATACAACTTAAGACTTCAGGTTTTAAATTTGCGAATGATTTTGAGCTTTTGTCACATACTCGTAAATCCCTGGCGAATCTGCTAGTTGACTTTAAGATTATTGTTAAACCAAACTGCTTATTAGATTGATATCTTAAAGTCTTTTTTATTATTGATTCATTGTGTTTTGAAGAGGATGCATGAATTTTGATAGACTACGTTGCTTCTTTCCTAATTTTTTTCAAGAAGATCACGTACTTGCATCAGCATTAATTTTCTTGTATACACAATTATATTATTTCACTTCTGATCGATAAATGCATCTACTCAACATAGTGCCTCTATATTTTCTTAATTTCTCATCTCTGCTATAATTAAGTACTACATCTTTTCAGGCGCAATCCGAAAACCTGAATCCAGTTGCTGAGAACCGCGTGCGACAAGATATGCACTCGTGCATGAAATGGGTCGAGAATTTCCTTTCATCAGAAGAATGGTACCAAGTTTTATGTGACCAATTAGCTGATGCAGAAAGGAATATTGATATCAGTCGACTCGAAGCCTCCATGTATTCTACTGTGCTCACTTCTTCAATCACCATTCCAAATCAGAGACAAATGATTGAAAGTATCACACATTCATATGTCCGCTGGCCAGATAATATCAGACACGAATTTCTTCAGACTTTAATGAAGACTTCGCGATCTTGATTATTTTTTGCAATCCCACACGATGCTAATGTTTGTTATAGATCTCATCTGATTTGCCCCTCGTTCACGCATTATATTCCCTCAAAGATATCAGAAGGAACGAGATTTTCCTAGTAATTCATTCTGCTCTGCAGCCTTGTGTTTGCGTTTTTCAAAAAAAATCAGAAGTTGCAAAACCTGTATATGATGATAAAAAGTGCGCGGTGAAGAAGCTATTTGATTATTGCATCTGAACTTCATTGTATTCATTTTCTAAAAGATTTATATCTCTCCTGATGATGAGATGATCCTGATTTGACTCATAGATTTATTGTTGCTTGTTCGAACATGTTTTTAATCTTAAATGAGATTTCGGATCTCACGTTGCTGTACCTTTCAATTAACTTGAATATCATGACATAGTTAACAATAAATTTGAGTTGACATTTTCGTTGGCATACGTTATTAAATTGTATTCTCATGGAATCAGGCATCACTTTTAGGTCACGTCACAATCAACTGTTTGATTTGTATATTTATCTGCAGTCTCTCAGGTGTGCCTCCATAGGTTGTTGACATCGAACGAGATAATTCTTTTTGTTATATATTATTTTGTTAGGTATTGAGCTGAATTTTATCTTCATTCATACTTGTGTGGAGTGTGATGCCTTCTACACGGTACGAAGCAATGTATCAGTTTGTATATCGTTTGGATGAATTTTACTTTGTATTGACGAATTTGATATAAGAAAGAATTTTGCATGTTTAAGTTTCTACTTCCTCTTCCATTGATAAATCAATTCTGGAGTTGATGTGATTTTTTTCTATTTGAATATTGTTGTGATTATTATAATTATTTGAATACATGGGTTCACTAAGACTGATCTTTGACACCTTTAAGTGACTTACTATGATTGCTTATTAATTTTCAATTGCACAACCTGAATCAATGAGATAAAGCTCTGTTACTATACCAATAGTCAGGAGGTCGAATTTTGTAAACAAAAAAAAACAACCTGAATCAATGAGATAAAGCTCTGTTACTATACCAATAGTCAGGAGGTCGAATTTTGTAAACAAAAATCACTCAGAAAAATTAACAAACAAATAAATAACAAACATTTTTTGAAACAAAGCGAGTTGTGTGTAACTGCTATAAAAAAGTAACCGACTGACCGTGGAGAAGATATTGTCGATTGAACCGATAGCATCCTCATGGATGCAACTACTTAAATTGATAAAATATAGGCACAAATCTCTGGAAAAACAAGCGAGTCAATCGGTCAATGACATTAAAAAGGAAAATAAGTAATTGCAACATACAAGATGTTGGTATCAGACACTTCACTACAGTATCTTCTTTCTATACATTATAATCGAAGATCACAAGTAGAATATTTATAAAAATTCTCCTCCACTTCGAGGCCTCTTCGGTTTTTGAGTACTCAGAGACAAAGTTGATTAGCACTAATTTTGTCCAAGATGTAGGCCTAATCAGAATAACAAAAAAATTAGATCAAAGGGTGTACAATTGGGTTCTCATTATGCACCCCATTTTCGATCATGTGGGTCATATCAAGGAAAAGGAAAATGCATGCAGCTGTACAGGCTATTGATGACATGCATCATCAGTCCGGTAGAAAAAAGAGGATATTTTGAGTTCATATTACCGAGACATATATTCGATTCGATTGCTGAATACACACAGATGGGTAATGTAACTATTTGGTTGGAGAAGAGAAAAATCATGCATACAAACAAGTAGACGTTATCGTCTGGCAATGCTTTGAAAAACAGATAGTTGGTTGCCGAGCTTCGCCAAAACTTTCGTAAATAGAGTATAGCTTATAATCGATCACGCGTAAGTTCGATGCACATGTAGTTTGATGCTCTTCGATGACATCGGAGAAAAATGTAGAGAAAATCAAAAATTTAATAGATACGCTGATAATTCACTAGGTTACATGCCACGCGTAATTACGGAACACCCCAAACATCTGTGTTTAAGGACATTCTATTCTTCTGCCCGCGTACATACGCGCTGCACTAAGAGTCAGAAATCACTTCATCTGATGCTGTTAAAACATGGGAAATGTTTATGAATACGCGCGGGCGAGCGTCTATAGTTTGCGCGTCGTCTACGGTTGTCTGCGCTGCCGCTTGAACCACGGATGAACGCATGTTCTGTCTTCCGTGAGCATGAAATTGAGGTCCTATCACATGTTTAGCCTCTGCCCGAGAAAAAAAAACTTTATAAACTTAATAGGAGATCAAATAATACCGAAATAACCTACTGGGATCCTTAACAATACCACACACACTTATGAAGTCAAGAATACCGAGTACACTTATGAGGATTAATCAGTATCCCAGTAGGTTTAATGGGATTGATAAAGTGTGTCCTACTAAGTTTATTAGGCAGTTGTAAAAGCAAATCAACTTGATGGAACACTACATGGACGTTCATCAGGTAGTTGTGAAAGCAGAAAAACTTAATGAATGCTACCTGGAAGTCCAGCTGAACCTGTAAAACTGCTCTTTTCGGACATTCTATGCACATACTTAAATCAGTGAAGTTTTTGGGACTTCTATGCAGTGCAGTTACAGCACTACACTTACAGCATATTTTCAGCGCTTTTGACGTTTTGCCTATATGAGCGTTGCTGCTCGGTTGCTTCTACGTAGCAAATGCGTCGTGGATACGTAGCAGTCGGTAGCTGCTCGGTTGCTTCCACGTAGCAAATATATGTTGCGGATACGTAGCAGTCGGTAGCTGCTTGGTTGCCTCTACGTAGCAAATAAACGTTGAGGATACGTAGCAGTTGGTAGCTGCTCGGTTGCCACCACGTAGCAGATAAACGTTGTGGATACGCAGCAGTCGGTATAGCTGCTCGGTTGCTTCTACGTAGCACACATGCGTTGTGTTTACGTAGCAGTAAAAAAAATAATAAACCTCCCATCGATTTCTCTTTTCCTCTTCCTCCTCTCTCTTTCTCTGCTTCCTCCTCTCTCCATCCTCTTTCATCCATCTCTCTCTCTTCTTCATCAACTTGTTCACTTGCTATTCCACTTCTTTTCCTTCGTATCTCCTCATATCTCTCTCATTTTCTCCTTTCCTTTCTCTCTTTCTCTTCTCTGTTATTTTCCACTTTATCTTCTTCATATTTCTTTCTCTCTCCTTTTCTCCTTGTTCGATCCCGTCGCTCTTCTCATTCCTATCTATGCATTTAGATATATTTGATGCATCAAAGGCATTATTGCTATAGTCTCTTTCACGCGACAGTATTTTTATGCATAGGAAAACTGTCACACCATCTCACAAGATTGAAATCCGCATTTCACAATTGTGTCTTCAAATGAAATGATCTTTTGAGTGCTCGCTAGTTTTTAAGTCTTAAGTTTAAAAAGCTTTTAAAGTTAAAGAAAACTTTTAAGTTTTTTTCTCTCCGCTCTAATTTTGTGACGATGACACCTTGTATGACAACCTAGTAACCAATTATATAGTAAATTCAGTTTGCTTTTAGCAGCATGCTATGCATCTGAATCTGCAGAAGTGATGTGATTTTGAAAGCTTTACCACAGTCAAGTTCCGTTGCGCAATCTCCCTGCCCTTCTCGCATTAGCAGACACATTCCATCGCTATCCATCCTTCGGCCGCATTCGTCTTTGTCCGGTTTCACCTGCCGACAGCTACAGAAACAGGTGGATCGATGATGCGCTGACGCGTCTCGCGTGCAGCCATAGACAAGCGTGCAGCGGGCATTAAATTCATGGCATCGCGAAGCTGAGTAATGATGATGCTACGTCAAATATAGCAGTGTGGACTTTAACAACAGGCGCGGATCCAGCTTTTTGTTGAGGGGGGGGGTTTGGCACTATAAAACGTCGTATACTGAAAATTTTTTGGAACAGCTTATTTTCCTGTAATAAATATAATGTACTTACAAATCGGTCTTTATTAAATTCTTGATACAATGCAAAAATGATGTGAAGTATGCAATAATATTGACCTGTATTACTTCATGTACTTAATACATGTATACCAAAAATCAATAATATGAATTTCCCTTGATACGGAAGTATTAAATGAGAACATAATCTGTTGGTTTTTAATCAATGATTTTTTTCAATCAAACAAGATCGATTGGCAAAAAAGTTTTCGTGGGTGCTGTTTAATAAAGCGTTCAATTAATTGTTCAGACGAGAGACCGGACGCTTCAGGATAGTGCACTGCCATCATTGTCAGTCCCGCCAATCTTTCCTCTGACATGGTGCTTCTGAGATGATTTTTCAGACGTCTGAGAACAGAAAACGATCTCTCTGCCTCTGAAGAACCAATTGGAGAGACGCATCCTACTAGGATAAGCTGTCGGATGTTGGGGTAGACGTCAGCATCAGCATGGTTCAGACAGTCAACCAAGTTTGCAGGAATTGGAGTCGCTGAAGTCGAGTTCTCGATCCATGATGATTTCCAGCGACGTAGTTCTCTCTACAAAGCAAGGAAGACAAACTTTTTCTACGATTGTACGAAATGATTGATCCTTGCAATCATTGTCGGTTTAATCAACCAAAATTTGATAAAGCAAAAATAAATCAATCTAAGCTGCTGAATGTATTTTGTTATAATTTATAAAGTTTCGCCAGTATAACGGCCATACACGGAAATAGGTGTACAAAGTAGCGTGAACACATTAATTACGTTTATCAGCATAAATAATTGTATAAGATCCTTTTGAAGGTCAAGTGTTAAAAATTGCTGTCTTACATTTGTCCTGAATGGAGATCCTGTCAATTGTTAAAATCATTTATATATCTGTTTCTCTCGGCTTCCAATACATGCATACATCTGCACTTTCAGCCATCTTACTAAATTCATATCTACTTGATGCAGTGTAGACTGCATAACTATAAAATGCAAATTAAATTAATATTCAGTTGGAATACAAGTAATAAGCGAAGACATATCAAAACAAGGTTCTTATCTTGAGTTTTCGTGTGTGTGTGTCATGGAGATTTATTGGGTCCTAATTCTTAACCTAACTACCTCCAAGATGAGACGAGACCATCATCCCACGATCGGAGCTGCTGGCGAATTGATTGCAGCATTAAACTTCCGTCTCCTCTATCAGGCCGGTCCTATCAGATGGTCAATCTGATCAGGGTGCCTGTTAGATTCACTGACTGTCGAAGTCGCTGCATTCAACACTACCCCCAGACAGGTCATCCGAACAAGGTAGGGGTGGAGAAGTCATACTAAGTTATTAAGGTGGCCAACTTAACTAAGGGGCATCCTATGTCTAGTGGCCGAGTGGTGATACTTCTAAGCCCATGAGTTTTTCTTCCTTCGACTGCTTCATTAGCGTTACTCTAACGCATTCCCACCAAAGACAACCACCCAGGAATTATTCCCGGGGCCGAGGGTTGTCACGTCGAAGTAAGTCGAATCTGCTGTCAGAAACGACGCAGCGACAGGGCTCTGGTGCCGCTGTGGAGGTTACTCCATACCGTATATTGTATCACCGACCTTGAATGAGATTTCATCATTTCATTGAATTGAACATTCAAGTCATTCATGTTGAGGCCTGTACTTACTGATCAATTAAATTGCACGTTTTCAAAATAGGTCAGAAAGTTTCGTGTAATGTAACGAGTCACAAATTACTGAGGCTGATAAATTGATAAACTCGGTTACTTTTATATTACATTGGCGAACAAATGAAATGCAAGAAACCACATTTAAAATGTGTTGATTGGAAAAAGTGCAGTTATAAACATGTACCACGGATCAAACTCACCTGGGGGCGACACTGCTTCGGTTAATGGAAACAGCCCACGGGCTTTGTTTCATAAAATCTCCCAGCGCGTTATCCCTCAGCAGGAAGTCCACAACGATGACCGCCGCAACACTTGAATTGCTTCAGGCTATGTGCGAAATATTATCAGCAAATGCGTTAAACATTTTATGCACAGGCAATAAAAGCAGAACTGAAGATGCATACGACGCTGATAACCCATTAAATTAATACCATCAGCAAATAATCGTTAAAATTCAGACCAAAGAAAATTGTGTTGATGGCGAGTTTCAATTACTTTGCTTGTTAGTGGAATGACATAATCAGCTTCGCCCTATGCCTTGCGGAATCGTTTTCCCATGTGTTAAGAAATGTGCTTGGTCAGAATAGAAGAATGCCAAGTCCAATGGATTTGAGTTTTGTTTTACACTTAAACTTCCAGTTCACTGTAGATCATCTGATATAAATTTGTATGAATGCAGGAAAAGTAGCAATTATATTAAAAGTCCTTCAACTCCGAGGGGGGGGGGTTTGAACCCCATGAACCCCCCCCTTGGATCCGCTACTGAACAACGTATGCCATTGCTGCTATATCCTTCATCCGTGTACAGAGATCACTTCTCAGTGTTGTCTTTTTCATCGGGCACAATATCAGATTGAGTGACACATGAATTAAATAATACAACCTTCGCCGTGGTGAAGAATTCCTCGAACGAAAGCAACTTTTCATCCGCGATAGATTTACATGTACGAAAATTGATATAATTATCCAGTAAAAATCGAAATCAGCAGAGCAGAACTTCTTGTGAATGAAGCAATCAAAACATATTTGATCTCCATAGACAATATGACTTGTCGCTATTTTCCAACTGCGTGTTTCGATCTCAATGCTTCTCATCTTTCTGTGTCGATTACTTTCGTCGCAACACGTAAGTATCAGCGTGCAAATTCCTATTTTAATATGTAATTAAATGAAATAAGAGCTTTATGTATATAAGTGGTGTACAAAAGAATTCATTCAGACGCTAACAATCGAAACACTAGAATTATTGTGGCTATCGGAAAATTCAAGTTGATGTAATTTGAATCAGCTCGATATATTTCAATGGCTCACTGCTATCCTCTTCAGGAGCAGAAGATATGTAGCTATACTATACAAGAATATTTGCTATGATAGTTTATTCAAAATACACAAAGAAATCATAAATCACGCATTAACACTATCACTTTGAATCACTACCATTTCTCGTAATCCTTTGCTCCTGAAGATAATAACTCTGAACTTTTGAAATATATCTGGCTGATTAAATTAATCAACTTGACTTTTCCCTAAACTACAGCAGTCTAGGGCCGAACCACATAGAATGATTAATTTAGGTGTAGTATGAATTTCTTCTTTTGTAATTCAGTTCTGTCATCAAGAATTGGGAAAACGCATTGTCTAGTGCATTACTAATGTGAAAAGTTGTGATGCAGTGGCTTTGCACTATAAACCAAAATCAGTGATAAAGTGGAATTTTTGAAATGATTAAGTTTCTTTTCATATAGGGATAGGCCTATAAAATACTGATGGTTAAGCCCACTGCATTCTCTACTATATATCGTGATATTGACAAATAAACTGACAATTGATATGCTATTTTACATTTGTCAATAGGCTATGATTGACCTATATCAGTTTTTACATGTATTTGCATTCAGGCATAATTATATGCATGCAGTAATGCTCTCAATTAATTTTAAAACATAAAAATTAGTGTTTTGCATATGATGTTGAAGGCTAGGAACAAGAGGCAATTCAATTTTCTTGGCATTATGCTAAAAACAAGCGGGTCATTCCTTCTCTATATTTGCCTTCATAAAGTTATGTACAATAAAATTTGAGTAGGTAAAAACCACGGCGCTTCGTGTCACAGACACAGCAAAAAGTGGTCCTCCCACTTTTTGATGTGTCTGTGACACGAAGCGCCGTGGTTTTTACCTACTCAAATTTTATTGTACATAACTTTATGAAGCAAATATAGAGAAGCAGTGACCCGCTTGTTTTTAGCACAATGCCAAGAAAAATTGTTTTACATATTTTTACATAGAATAATGTCGAATAATCGATCATATCACATATGTTATGTTGCTATTTCAGGTTGACCAATTCGTGTGAGAATATCTTCGAACCAGCATCTACATGTGCTTGACCATCGAGTTCATCATGCGATTGTTTCCGGACTAGGAAAATCTAGAGCTAATAAGTAAGTAAGAAAAGGCTTTCGGCTAGCTGTCTTAATTTTCGTAACTTGAATTTCATGTATAATATTAGCCTTTGTCCACCCTTTCTTCTGGATCATTCGATAATTTTACATTATTATTCAATGATGTAGGCATACATAAAGTCGGCTTCAAGTGTGCGAAGGAAGTGATGATGCATGAGACCCGCAATCAACCATATTTTAAATGAAAGTACTCTACAATTGAATAGTGTTTTCATAATGTTGTCTCATTTCTCTTCAATTGCAATTATGAAGTATTTTGTAGTATTTCTGTCATAACATGCAAGCTAGAGATGCATGCCGGCATTCTTTATTGTTTATATGACTTTTTTTATTATGAAATAACTTGATAAAACTTTTCATTTGCTCTTCGGTTAAAACTTAATTGAGTGAAATATTTCATGCAATCCTAGTGTAGGCCTTTATTCGGTTTTTCATGTACATGTATTGTTTGACTGTAATGTGTTAGTGATTTTTTTGTCTCTCTCGTTAAAGAATCTCGAAACGTTGATTCAAAAATCTCTTAATTTATTTTATTCCTGTGAAAGCTAGAGGCAATTTCAAAAATAATTAAGATCATCAATTGATTAATTGAAGTTGATCAATTGAAGTGATACATATTCATTGAGGTTTAAAAAATTTGCTGAATTCTGAAGCAATCTTAAATGTTTCTGTTCAATTCTTTTATGTCGATTTGGTGTTAATTGAAAGAGATGTAAACAATAGCTTTTTGTCAAACATCATACCGTAAAGCAAAACAAAAGTAGGCGTAAGTGAATGATGGTAAAACATAGGGCCTATAAGTTGCAATTATATATAAATTTGTAGCATAAAAACAAATTCAAAAGTGACAGAAATTTAAATTGAGTTAATGAAAGAAATCTCATTGTTATCCATGTCACTGTCAGTGTATAATCACTTAATTATCATCCCAACTCTTCAATGATGCATAATTTTTATATAAATCAGCAATGAAGTATGGAAGACTTTTTGGGCGCATGGTACATACTCAACATACTTGATTCTATATCAAGCTCTTCCGAAAATTTAGCACAGTGATATCAGACACTATTCAAAATTTAGACCAAGTGTAGCTTCCTGTACGAGTTTCCCCCTTTTGACGAGCACACTTGGTAAAATGGGTAAAAATCAGTGATGTGACTTCGATTAGATTTTAATCGAGGTCGAGGTTGTTCTCGATATAAGTTACATAATTTTGATTGACTTTGGCACCGGGCACTTGAATGAAAGGAAAACGAAGACATTTGTGTTCATCAAGTTATTGATCACATTGTGTCAACACATTGAAAATCTGATTATTATCTATGATAGTTTTAATTGGTCAATTACTACATCATGGTATGCCTGTGTGAAAACAAAAATATGCTTTATACTAACAATTGCAGTTAAAAGATGACAATTTTTAACGGACACGCTCAAAGCGTTATTCAATACATAAAATCGTTACAAAACAATTTTGCAAAGCCACAAAATTCATTGAAATTATGGTAATTCATGAAGAGGGCACACATGCAACACCTGGTTCAGGGCAGGTGTTGTATCTGCAACACCCTTGCCGGCGTCCCTGATTATCAGTCAATTATTTCTTCATATTAGCCTATTTGAGTACATGTTGGCGTTTGTTAATTCGGTCCAAATTTATACTCTCGATCCCCATCTTAGGGCCTGTTTTGTGTGAGAGCACTGCTCCTGACCTAGAATGGTCAATTAACTTTGTTATATTAATGCTATGATATCAACTTTTCAGGTATGGATGTCCTTTCTGCCTTGTGATGGGTGATTACGATTATCAATACAGAAAAGTTATATTCAATGTGACGGAGACTTTTCCGACAAGAACGACTGAGATGTACCACCAGCATTTAAATCAGGCTGTTTCTACGAATTCTCCGGCATTTGGAGTAAAAGGGCCTACTAAACTTTCTGAAATATTGAAGATGCCTAGTGGTATGTTGTTTGATCCCATGCACCTTCTCTATCTCAGTGTAAATAAGGCATTGCTTTCAATTATTCTCAAGAACGAACTTGTGGATTGCTTGGTTTTGTCCTCAGTCATCGAAAAAGTGGGAGTTCCTCATTATTTTAGAAGAAAGCCCCGAAATATCTTAACTGAATTTGCGTTGTGGAAAGCGCAAGAGCATCGAGTATTCCTCTTATATTACGCGCCCTTAGTTTTTATGTATTGCTGGCGTTTGTCCCAAGAACAACCTAACGATATATTTTTCGTTTACTGTCTTCTCTCGACGTCTGTGTATTTACTATCGTCTGAGTAAAATGAGTGCGATGTTGTTGACACCGAACTTTATATTAAGACATTTCAATCTTATCTGGTGAGTCTATTAGGTGACTCCGTGAGAACTGTAACCCTACACTGCCTACCCTGAACAAGTCCTTCCTGAACAAGTCCGTCGATTTGGTCCCTTGCAGAATGTCTCAGCAATGTCATTCGAAAATTTAAACCGACAACTGAAGCAGAGTATTACCGGAACGCGCGGGTGTGCTGAGCAAATGATAAATCGCTATTTGAACTTCCAAATTAGTGCTTCATCATCCAAATCCTGTGAATCAGTTCCACATGCAATTGGAAAATCGCCACCATTCAAAAGATTTAAAGTGGGTGACCTTGTGTTTCATACTAGTAAATATGACAAATTTTTGAAATGCAAGTCATGCTACGTGTTTTTGAATGATCTTCGTAAATTTGCGAAGATAAAGGCTTTGAATGTAATAAACAATGAAACATTCACTGTGCAGTGCAGAGTATATGATGACATGTTTCCAATTTTTTCATTGTCAAGTAATTTGAATTTGCCACCACATATTATGACTAAGATGTCAAATAACTGTCCGTATTTTTTCTTGAAGAAGGGAGGAATCCGCGAGATCTCGCCAGTTGAATTTTCCCATCACGCTATTATCATGAAGGAAAAAGATTCATATTTTGGTGTTAAAGTGATGAACAATTATGAACATGAGTAATTTCCTGAAAGGTTGACTACTATAATTTTTGTTTCTCATGTTTGCTGTTTTTTGCTTGAAATTTTTGAAGCAATTCATTTCAACATTGGACGTAACTTCGAATGGTAAATGTCATGTAAACGCGTAATTTTTGGAACGATTCATCGAATTTAAACCTCAAACTAGCCAATATACTGACTCATGTTTAAAAAGTTTCTTCTGTTTCATATCGCATCTTTTCAAGAAATCAATTTATTGTTATAGTGCTCTTGGTGTTCGGCTCTCCTAGGAAAGAAATCTAATTTTTTAATTCCACCTTTCGTTTGGATGTGTGGCTTTTCATATAAATTGATGTAATCTTATCTGAATATTTATAGAAGGTACAGTGATGTTTTGTAATGGCTGTGTAAGGTGTTGGGTAAGCTTAACTACAAATGCATAGCCTAGTGGGAATCTGTATAAAACCGAGCCAAATTTGTAGGAAACTTTATTAAACCTAACAAACCTAGTAGAAAAACCGGTGAGACTGGAACAAACCTAATGGGATGCTGGATTAAACCTAACAAACCTAGTAGGAAACCAGCGAAATTGGAATAAACCTACTGGGATACTAGATAAGACCTAACAAACCTAGTAGGAAACCAGCAAAACTAGAATAAACCTAATGGGATACTGGATTAAACCTAACAAACCTAGTAGGAAAACCAGCTAAACTGGAATAAACCTGATGGGAGACCAATCTATTCAGAATAAACCTATTGGGTACTTAGCAGGTTTTGATGTCTGAATTACTGGGTCGACTTAATAAGTTTGTTCGGTTATTTTTTCTCGGGTGATACATGCAGACACATGAGACGCAAAGTCTATATAACAGGAGTAGGACTGCCAATTATAATAGAACTTACTAATCTAACTTAACAGATGTTGCAGCAATATCCCGCATAGCCACGGATGTTTGGGGTCATAATTACGCGTGGTTCACGCGTGAATTACGCGTGATTGAGCGTGGCATGTCATCTAGTGTTGCATCTGAGCGTGGTTTATAGAAATCCTCCAAAATAAAAACAAAAACGATAAAGAACGCATTTTGAATCTACACCGCTTGAGTGATTGCAAAATTAACTATCAACTAAGAAAATAGCTGAATGTCCGTATCGTCAGTAGCCTATGGGCATAACTAATAGGCCCTACGCGATGTTTTGAAAAAAAACAAAGTATAAACACAATGATGCATGGTATCAAAATTATAGCTGTGATGCCATATCCGTGTACTATCTATCAATTCTCTTACAGTGCATTGGTGAATGGTGATAATTAGACCTGCTGTAGACCATTAGATGCAACGATTAAGTTAGGCCTACAGCTTATTCGAAATAAAAATGATTTAGACTGTGGCCTGTCACAAAACACAGCAAGACCTGTCTTGTTTACGGCTCGATTTATGATTTTGATGTTGAATTTCCTCGCTTCTTCCTGTTGAAATAATTTGCGTGGTGGAACCGCGATTAATCGCAGTGACATCCTAAAATGGATAGACTAGACGTCATGAAACAATCTTTGCGCATCCATTGAGCCAGCTAGACACTGTCCTTCTATCGCCGCTCAAGCTGTGGACCATATAGAGTAGGAATTGAGTGTCGACTCAAAAAAATGTACAGTGAAAATTTCTATATCAAAAGATTCAGTTTTCCTCTGCATAAGTATGAAACAAGTTGGATATCAAGGTGAATATTTGCTAATAGCATCTTAACTAAGCGGAAATCAAGCTGATTATCCAGGGAAATTCATAATCCGTATTAAATATAATGGAAGTCGCGATATTATTCGTGCTTTCTTGGCTGAAATTTCAAGCCTTTAATTTTCACTGGCATGATTTTATGATTCACTAAATTTATGTTTCATTCCTTGAATACGTGATGTGGACCCATTTATATCTTTCAAAGTTGATTGAAATCATTGTCATTGTTATCATCGTTATCATTGAAATCATTTTCCTATACCAGTATGGCAGTTGCTTATGATATGATCTCGCTTAAGAAGATTCATTTGAGGTTAATCATGAAAGCAATAGCAGGTCATCGAGTTGCTAATTTAATAAACATTAGCTCTCCAATGCTGTCATGACACGGACGATCTGTAAAATAATATCACTTCTTCTGCATTATACCATCATCCCAACAAACAAGCGGACTTCCGACGGAAGTCCGCGGATCTTACGGAAAACGGAAATCCGCGGATCGTCTTTGTTTGTCGGGCTGATCACTCAATTCCGTTGTAATTTCTTCAAAGCTGCAAAAATTTGCATGTCTCACATTTGGAAAGAATATCACCTGTACCTCCCACAAGTTCATTTAATACAATCGAAAGTGTATACAGTACACATTGGAGATTTAATAAATGCGGAGTTACCACTCTACCTAACTATACTTACTCGATGGTCTAGACCCGAAGCGTCCGTTAACAGTATTCAAAATTTTCCCAAAATAGAAAATTTTGAGGAAGCAATAAGATTGATATCTTACTTTTGGCGAGATTGCAGCGGTGGGGTCTATATTTCTGAGTAAGCTATAACGATCACAAAACCTAATATGCTTTCGTTCATTTAATTTTAAATGAATCTACAAATCACAGCTTGCTTTAATGCCTATTGGTACATGTGTATACATGTACATACGTGACATGTACCTTTTAACATACCTTTTTTACATGCCTATTTTGGCCACGAGACTCACCCTCGCTCGCTGAGCTTAAGCTTATATCCACAGCTTTTATGAACCACATGTAGCGTTCACTGTTCATGCTCAATTTGTAGTCGAGTAAAATATAGGCACTGTATGTAGAACACCATAGCTTACGATGGCTATGCCGGCTGTGATTCATACTCGTATATTCATTTGCCGAAAAAGTCTATGCAATTTCGAATCAGTTGGCAACTAATTAAGCTTCCAACTTACTCGAAACTGTGCGAACTTTTCCTTTTCTTTTCATAAAAGTTTTTTTACTCACTCTCCAAATTTAGAATATAGTCATTCTGGTTTGAATTATTTAGACTTGTGTCGGTTTGAAAACAACATGAAAACATATCTAAACTTTGATATTGACTTCAGCGATATCAATATCGACATCCTGAAATTTAGAACAAAAAATCATAAATTAGATGTCGTTACAGGAAGTAAGAATAATAGACTGAAGTATGAAGAGCGTCTCTGTGAGATATGTAGTAATTCAAAAGTAGAAACTTTATGTCACTTTATGATTGAATGTTCGGCGTATAAGAAAACCGACAGAGCACCAGTTTTACGTTATTGAGAGAACATAACTGAGTTTCTGAATAATCTGATTCCGAAAATATAAAACTCATCGCTAAGCTTCTTCAGAAAGCTAGCAACATGCGCTTGATCTCCAAAGAAAATAACTAATTGAAATCTAAAGATGGAATCAAAAGTTCGTTCCCTCGCCTTCCTTAATTAAAATTGCTTCTTTTCATTGACCGTACGCACGCCTTTTCCTATGAATGTGCTTCAGTGTGTTCAATGTGTTGCATTCGAATGTTCTCCAAATGTTTTCCAGAAGTTTGACACGAATCATCAGGTCCAGGAAACGGAAGCTGTTGTTGTAGAGTATATGATTCGGATTACCACAACAATCATCGAGGCAGATTATTCTCTATGTAACTTGTATGCAACGTGGTTTAACTTTTTTAACACTTGATGCTTTCTTCTGTCTTCTTTACTCAGTGGAGATGCATCCTTCATCAGAAAGAAAGAAATGTAAAAAAATTACGGATGAAGACTTGCATGCATGTTGTTTAATTAAATCAGAGCGTATAATGGTGAATGTTGCGACTTTTGAATATTGACAAAAGTCGAGTCATTTTCTACTAAATTATGAATTATTCTAATTATTTGATAATTAATCTATCAATTAATTAATTGTTGGAGATATTTCTTGTTCGCTCTGGATAACATATGTCTAGTATAATCTGACCTCTATGATGCAAGCGCATATTTATGAAATCACACTTGTCTTCATTGCACAAATAAGGCTACTGGTACAGACATAATGGAGACTTTAGGCTGCAAGCAATCACATGGTTGGTGACTAATGCAAACCTCGCCAGCGTGGCAATAGCGTCATCAATATAAACCAGGGCTTCGGAGCCGTGGTGCAGCTACCACGGCTCCGAGCGGTTCCGGTTCCGACAGAAGACCCTTCGACATAGTCAGGTTCCCAACACGAAACCGAACAAGAGACTTTCACAGAATGATATACACCCGATGGCTACTGCGAAACTGCACATCTGTCGAAGTCTACCTGGTCCTCTTCTTGCCAGACAAGATCACAGAAGCACATATGCCTGGTATATCCAATGGGAGCACTGGAGCAGGCTGAAGTTTTCGGTAAAATGACATTTGCCTGTGCCGCATCTTCTGCGGGGCAATTTAATATATCGTATCTTTCCATTCATATTGTTAATTGCATTTGCGATATGGCTTCAGATGGTTTGATATAAATCAATCCCCTCTACTGGTCTTAATATATCGGCAGTCAAATGTGACGAACTATTCATTCATGGATCATAATTGCAATGACAACTGATGTGTATAGATATATGATCCTGCCAATTGACATCCGTCCCATATAGACGGTCGTAGTTCAGTTGGTTGAGCGACAGGTCTAGATAACCTGTGGTCGTATGTTCGAGTCCTACTGCCGATCTTAGGTTCGAGTGCTACCAGTCGCACATCATCTACCGTAAATGACAATTTGATCCATCGTCTATCTCATTTCATCCTTATTGTTAATTTGTGACGTCACTTCTCTCCAGTGGGAATTAGCCGGTGCTGACATATCTGGAGCGCGTTGTGGTACTTTTAGTCTAGATGCCCATCCTGCCGACTTCCAATTGCACTTTCAGGGCTCAACTTATAAATCGAAGATCGCCTGGACAAACATTTAACCACTGTTCCACGGAAGCTGCTAAAGTGATTAAGCAAGCGTGTCTAGATAATAAATTTAGGACTTACAGAATTATTTCAAACTTCTCCAGATTATTTTGTCAGACTTTTCAATCTCGTGAATTATTTTGTCAGCGCAGTACTTATTGTGATGTCCAAGACATAAAATGAAATAGAAATAACTTCCTAAGAATTAAGTTCCGTAATTGTTATTTGTGGTTTAAATCAAAACTATCAACTTAATAGTCTGTGGTGTCTATCATCTTGTTTTTTGTAGTTGTTTATGTCAATACGGAGCAGTTTTATGAAATAAAAGATTGGTTGTCGGTCTAAGACCCTTTATTTCCCCAAAATGTTATGCTGCTACTTCCTTCAAATATCAGCCGGTGTTCACAAGGATATTAAAAAGCTATAAATAATGTTAAAATAATGTTGATTATCATGAAAGTCACTAATTATTATTCATTGAATAGTTCAAAGCTAGTTCAGTGTTCCCTCTGATTATGTTTAACATTCCATCGATCGTTGAAAAGCAGTTATTTTTCAAGATTAATTTTACTCAGTGCCGCATTTCTGCGGATATCAGTTACGAATCTCAACCATTTACCTATGCGGGCCCCTGCCGCTCCGAATGTTAATATACACGTACGTCTCTGGGGTATTGAATGTAGTGCTTTCGAGTTCCACGAATGAGTACATGTGTAGACGAGTGTTAGACGAGTGTAGACGAAATATCAAATATGTAGCTAGTTATTGATGATCTTACAATGAAGGGAACCATATTTGACATTAGGATTCATTGCCGAAAAAATCATATTGAAGATTTTTGTACTTCGCAAATGCTTGGATTAGGTCTTTTCAGCGAGCAGGCAAGTGAAGCAGTTCATCACAATTTCTCCATAACGTGGCAAAATTTCAAAGTTTCAAAATTTCTTCGATGGATAATTCAGAATACCATAAAAAGCTCTTAAAAGCTATGTGCACTTACAACAGTCATCATATTTGACTGCTTTTCTTTATTCTTGAAGTGATATTCCTATATGTGTGCGGTAGTTCATATGAGCAAATCGGCTTACTCTCATTCTAATTTTGATTATTCGCTATATTTGGTCATAATCTGGTTATTATTGCTATATAGACATGTTAATATTAGGGGAATTTTTTTCAACCGCGTTTTTTCAAGGGTGAGCGATTATCATGGAAATATAAGCCATTCATTAGCTTTTAGCAGCACAACACAGTGACTATTCTTATAGGGTTCTAGCATTCAGTTTTGTCGATGAAATACGAGGCATAAAACAACGCAAATTAAAAGTTTCAAAATGGAAAAGGTGTTAGAATGCTATCATCAAATTAGTGTTTTCATCTAAACTTCCAATTGTTTTTTCATATAGAGTAGATACGATGCAAGCATTAATTGGCCTACAGAATTGATTAGGCATTAAAAGTTTCAAAATGGAAAAGGTGTTAGAATGCTATCATCAAATTAGTGTTTTCATCTAAACTTCCAATTGTTTTTTCATATAGAGTAGATACGATGCAAGCATTAATTGGCCTACAGAATTGATTAGGCATGCATGCAAAAAGAGTAAAACAGCTTCAATATCATAGCTTACCAGATAAAATTACATTTATCTGATCTCTATAATCATATAAGCAACTGTATGCATTTCAGCAACTATTTAGAGTTTTGTCAGAGATATGGACAAGGTCATATAATTTCGAGGAAAGTGTGCTATGACAATTATGCAAAAAAGCGAAAAAGTGGAAACCAGCTGCTGAAAGAAAAGGGCTCGACAGATTATTTTCAATTTGCATTTAAAGTATTTCCTAGGACATGTGAAGCAATCTGCATTTGGTTTGTAGAGTGGGCACATTACTTCAAGGAAAATGTATTAGAACAATTATGTGGAAAAGCAAAAAGGTGCAAAAAAGCTGCTGAAAGAAAAGGGCTCGATGGACATTTTTCAAATTTACTTTTTTATACTCCCTATGATATATTAAGCAATCTCCATTTTGTTTCTAGAGTGGGCACATAATTTCAAGGAAAGTCTATTATAACATGAAAGCAAAAAAAGCAAAAAAGTGTAAAAAAGCTGCAGAAAGAAAAGGGCTCGATAGATTTTTTTCAAATTTGTTTTTTTACACTTCCTAGGACATGTGGAACAACCTCCATTTGGTTTCCAGAGTGGGCATGAAACTTGAGGTATAACCCCTAAAAAACAGTGGTTGACACAGATATAGTTGAATATGAATGCCGCAATAGACTGTGATGCGGATATCTACGTGGAGTTTTAAATTGTAAAATAGGAGACATACGCGGCTTGTCGAGTGCACATTGAATACCGTGAGATAGCACTGATGGAAGATGGTTTGCGTACATTTTGTGAATTTTCCATTCTTGACATAATTAGTTAAGATAGATAGGCATTGCTGCTATCTAATGTAATCAGTGGCGTCGCGTACTCCCAGACCATCGGCCTTCACTCGGCATTGGAATAGTATTTCTATGCCAAACACTTTCATGTTACATTAATATTCAAAAAAGCTGAATTTTTCATAACAATATCCCGAACATTTTTTAAGGCCAAGTGAATGTGCACGTGAGAAGTGATTGTTCATGTCGGTTAACCGTCTTACTCAAGGAGCTGAGACCACATTATCTCGAGAAAAAAGAGGCAAGGCCAACAGTATTTCTCACGGCCGGTCAGCCACTCACTTGTTTAAAATTTTGATGCATTAAAATGTCTTGTGTAGTATTTCTTATTTTTTTCTCAGTGAGTACTTTCATTTCATATCAGGTGTTGGCCTACCTTGCTTGACGACTCATCTTTTCAGTATATTCCCTTCGGACGAAAGGCGTGATTATGATCTCATCTGCAGTACTCAGCATAGCGTCACATCAATCACGTAAAAACAAATTATGGAATTCTACCGAATCTGGGTGTTCGAGTCAGATGCATTACTCTGCATTCATTGAAGAACGCTCATCATCTGATCACAGTCTTGGCTGAACGTCAGCCATCTGCTACTTTCGACGTAGCTCTGACATTAAGCGAATCCAGGAACAATTTGTTTACACTTCCCTTACTATATTTAGGCACCGCGCCTCGATCAAGAATTGCGTAGAATTTCATTGCAAAAATTGGCGAAGACAAAGCATTATGTCTTTCGGGAAAGCCAACATTGTCTCGGGCGCATGCGCTTACTGCCTCACACGCACACAACTCTCTTTCGCTGTCTGAACATCAGTGCTCCGTCTGAATACACGATTAGCTTGTGTGCCTAATTGTTCGAAGAAAACAGCTGTGATTCGAGCACGTGCTGCAAAACTGTTCGCTCTGAGATTGAGCGTCTGATTTTGAGACGGAAAGCAGCTGTGCACAGCTATCACGAGAAGCTATCGAATTTAAATGAATGATGACACTTTTCATTTTTATAATTGTTGGAAAATTATTTTTGAAGATGCGCCGAAGGCCTCGCAGGTACGGAGAAGACGCCACTGAATGTAATATATATTAGATAATTGCATGCTAATAATCTACGCAAGTATATATTATAAAATTGCATACTTTTTGTATACTTTTTATTCAAATATTTTTTGGGTAGCACCACATCCCATAGATTCCTGATGATGTAGTGCATCGGTCCAAAAAAATTAATTGAGCAGTTTTTAAAAAACTAAAATTATGCAAATTTATGTACTACCGACACGAAACCACTTCATAAGTAGGGTGCAAGTTGGATATCACAAGGACTGAATATTTGCTAATAAGCATATTAACTTAGCGGAAATTAAGCTGATTATCAAAAGAATTTCATGAGCCGCATTATAATGGAAGTGTTCATGAAAAAGTCGAGATCTTATAGTGCTGTCTTGGCTGAAATTTCAAGTTTTTAATTCAAATTTCATCGGTGTGATTTCATGATTCACTAAACATATGTTTCATTTCTTGAATCTGAATAGTTATGTGGACCCATTTACATCGTTCAAAGTTAATTGAAATCATTGTCTTTGATTATATGTTATTTTGCTTTGCCAGTGGCAGGTTGCTTATGATATGATCACGCTTTATAAAATACTCTTGAGGTTTGAATTTATGAATTTATTTGAAAGATGACAACAGCTAAAGGCCAGTAATAGTCACCATACACGATTGATAAAAGTTCAAATATACGAGTAGTAAAAAGACAAAAATAAACGGAGGAAATAAAAACAGAAATACAAAGGAGCACAAGCCACAGACTAGCCTATAATATTTTTCGCTTTATGCAACACGCAGAGTCATGTAAAAAGTCAATGTCATGAAGTTGATTGGCCATTCGAGTGACTCTAGGAACAAAATCATGTTTCCGAATGAGCAATCGACACTTTCCTTTGGATGTAAATAGGTCAGTACGTCTGGTTCGTCTCACAGGCACTTTCAGAAAAATTGCTGAACTCAAGTAATTGCTATTCACTCTTTGGTTAGCAATTTTATGAAATAGCAATACATCAGAAACATCACGACGCTTTTCGAGAGTGGTAAGTTTGAAACGTTGACACAAACTCTCGTAAGAAAACGCACTACTCTCATGACTTTGGTAACAAAGATACTTTACAAAAAGTTTCTCGACTCTTTCAATTTTTGCAATCATACATATAGTGTTAGGTGACCAGACTTGAGAGCAATAGTCCAACGAAGGACGAATGTATGAGTTGTACAAAGTCTTAAGCACGTGAACATCATGGAACGATTTAGAAAATCTTTTCACGAAGCCTAGCATACGGAAGGATTTATTCACAGCAAAACATACATGGTCGGTAAAGGACAAATTACAAGAAAAATAAACCCCAAGGTCTTTGATTTTTGAAACACTTTCTAATACATGATTGCCGATACAATAATGATAGGAAATACTCAATCTACGCTTCAAACTGAAATTCACATGAAGACATTTACTTAAATTAAGTGACAGTTTCCATTTCTGACACCAACTGAACAAATGACCTAGATCATTTTGGAGTTCAATGCAGTCTCTCAGTGATGAAACCTTGTTATAGATCTTCAGATCATCTGCGTACATCAGAAAGTGACTGCTTTGCAGATAAGAAGCAATATAATTTACATACATTATGAATAATGTTGGGCCTAGTATGGAGCCTTGAGGTACACCAGATATTGTTGCAGCCCAATGTGATTCAACACCGCTCAAAACGACTCGTTGAAATCTTCCATTAAGATAACTTTGAAACCAGCGTATGCTCATGCCATCAATTCCAAATTGATTTTTCATCTTCAGAAGCAGATATTCGTGAGATACAGTATCAAATGCTTTGCTGAAGTCTGTGTAGATGGTGTGTACTTGTGAGTTATCATCAAAAGCAGATGATATGAAGTCTTTGTATTCTAGAAGGTTGGTAGTAGTTGACTTCGTTGGACAAAAACCATGCTGTTCATCACATACAATGCCACGAATATGATCTCTCAACGCGTCATTCACGATTCTTTCAAACAATTTACTTATGCAGATCGGACGGTAAGACTCTACACAGGATTTACTGCCTTTTTGCTTGAAAACCGGCACAACATTGTTCATCTTTAGGAGATCTGGGTACTCCCCAGTGGATACTGATAAATTAAAAATCCATGTTAAAGGGATACATAATGACTCAGCACATTCTTTGAGAAATATTGTTGGAATGTTCCCATAGCCACTAGCCGAGCTAGTTTTTAGTTTCAAAATCTCTGTCTTCATCTGATCAGGCGTCGCTCTTGGCAATCGGAATTGAGTCATATTGTAACACATGTCACAATCAGGGAGGCTATTTGAAGACATGATAAGAACCGACTCAAAGTAATTGCAAAAAGCCTTAGCAATGGCTTTCAAAGTTGTGTGACGGGAATTATTATATGTCATCACATTCGGAATTCGTCTATCTGATCTCAGAGACTTAACGTATGACCAAAAACGTTTAGGATTGCTTTTAATTTCATTCCCCACACGCTGAACATACTCTGCATGGCACTGTTTCTGGAATGTTTTGACTTCAGAACGAAGACGTCGAAACTCTTGATTTTCACTTGATGCCTTATTACAACCAGAGGCCTTGAATCGCTTCCTCATTCTCTCTTTTTCACGGACTAAAGCAATCATTTCTGCAGAATACCAATAGGGATACTGTCGATTGTTAAAAGTAACTGTCGGTACACACTCATTCAAGACAGCATAAACAACTTGGTAGAATGACTGCATTGCACTATTTACATTTGACATCTTCGGTAGATTATTCCAGCACAAAAATAAAAACACTAGACGGATCAGATCGAAATCAGCCTTCCTGAAATTGAATGTGGTTCGTTGAGTAGAAGAGACACGTGAAAAACGAGGAATGGTAGCACTAATTTCCAGGGCTGAATGTGTCGATGATGTTGGATTGTCAGTATAGTCAACTGTTACTTGAACACCGTTGGAAACGACCAAATCAAGCGGTTTATCATTGCATGAAATCATTGTATGGTTGAGCATGAAAGCAATAGCACCCTATCGAATTGCTAATTTAACAAACACTAAATCTCCAAGAGTGTCATGACACGAAAGATCAGTAAAATGCTATCATATCATTCCCTCTGCTTTCAGTCTATTCCGTAGTTCATAGCATCAAAAATTTTCATATGTCACATTTGGTAACAATACCCAACTGTGTTCACCTCGAGTTCATTAAATAAAATCGAAACTGCATATACATTGGGATTTAGTATGGTCAATAAATGCAATCACCTTATCAGACCTGCATAAAAGTCGTCCGGCAATTAGGTCTACCATGCCGCTTCGCAGTGAATAGAAAATATCTGAGTGAACTGACTTTTTAGCACGCTTTTTTAGTAGCTTAGTGCAAAGCTAAAATGAACGGTGAATATGCTGCGACACTCTTCGATGAAATTTCATACGATCGAAATTTTTGTCTAAATGTGTTAATCTTTCATGTACATTCAACAAGAATATTTAACGGATGATCAGAGTCTTCATTAGTCAAGCCAATTGTCAAATGCGATATGACCAGACTTTGCTATGGAGTTAGGTAGCTTCACCATGTCCACGTGGGGCGGGGGCGTTTCGGCCCCTGGAGCTGTGCGTACGTGCTCGTTTTAAATCTACGCCGCCTGACCTGCGTTTTCGTAATTTTTTTGGTTTCAGCGCATTTTCTAACTTTCCCAAAAGTCTTTGGATTTGGCCCTCTATAGCTGTAAAGTCAAATATTTGACCTTTTCGGAAAGTACTTTTTCGAATGCCTGAAATTTGCTACTTTTGCAAGCATTCTATTCGATGGCTTTCGCGAAGCGAATCGACTTTCAACATACCGGTAAGCACAACAACCGATAAATTATGATTCTAAGAATCATATCATGATCATCTATCATCGAATATAGCATTGGAGAATGGCATGGGCATGCGGTGCTTATCGATAGGCGTTGGAGATGCGTGTCCCCCTCTATTTGACATTCCTATGGCTAATAATTTAATAATTATAAAATAATAAAATAATAATTTAATTTTTTTCATAAAACTTAAAATACTGTCGTGCTGGTCTAACGTATTGTGAAGTCTGTCGCGTAGTTAAGCAGATTTTTATGCTATCATAATTGTCAAATCGCTCACAAAAAGTTCGTGTTAATACGGCTGTAAGTGAAGTTATCTACACATCTTCTGGTGTGTCGCAGGGATCTGTTCTGGGACCATAACTCTTTAATATTGTACTTGCAGGCTTAAAGACAGCTCATGAAATGTGCAAGATGATCAAGTTTGTGGACTTTGTCACTGTGTGTATTCCTCTGTTTAAAAATGAAGACAATCGTCATGTTTTCGCTGACCATAATAACATTATATCTTGGGCAGAAATTTCTAATCTCCTTGTTAACAGGTCGAAGTCAAAGTGTTTGTTCATTAGAAAGTCAAAAGATTGTGAACCTTTTGTATTCCTGATATTCAGCTTGTCAGTAAGCATAAAATTCTTGATGTTATTTGGTCAAATGATTTATCATGGAAGAGCCATTTTGACTATGCTACACGTTTGTTTTCTCAAAGACTTCACATATAAGAGTTTTAAGATCTTTCCTAAAGTGAACTAATAACTGTCTATAAGGGAATTTTGCGACCAAGTTTAGAGTACTGCTCTCCAATGTTTATTTGTGTACCATCAGTGATCACCGAACAACTTGTGAAAAACAACAGCGACGCGCACACAGAATGATTTGTGAAAGTGACTGCTTATCAAACTGTCTTGAATCATTGAGTGATAGAAGAATGAAAAGTGCCCTTTCACTATTTGAAAATGCACTTCACTAGACGATCACACACTATCCATTTCTGCCACCAAGAAGAATGCGTTCCGGTCGTTTCATCCTTCCTCACTGCTGTACTTCACGTCGAAAGTTATCTTTCATTATGTTTATGACCTTGCATAATTATGGGCTCGACTTCGTGTAACGTCTATGCAGTTGTTTTTTTTGCATGCACATCTTTACTTTGATATATTCTTACTTGTCCTGTATTGTTATCATGATCTTGTATTGATTTCCAGTCATTCTAAATATGCGCTTACTTTACTTTACTTTAATTTCAAGTAGGCCTCGCTAGGCCTACTCCAATTCATGTTCACGATGCTGTAATTCTGCTATTACTTGTGAATATACAACCATAAATGCATCAATGCTGTTTTATACACAAAAATATGTTTTATAAAATACACAATGATGCAAGTAAATACATCCATGCTGTTTTAAGCTATTTGTTGTTGAATCAGTATGATAGGTGGAAACAGGTCTGAAATTTAGATTTGGAATCGTGTCATTGCAAGCTACTCAGACCTACTTACCCCCTATATTGCACCTTAGGTCTAGATTGTCAGCTTACTGAATTCATCATGAATACTACGAGATGTAAAAATGTGGGAGCACGTCCTCAGCAGACTACTGATGTAAAAGCTAAATAAAAGTATGCATGCAAAGACATGCATTAATTTGCACTCATCACATCGATGCATAAGTGTCATCACATCAACCGGCTCCAAATCAGAAACTCAGCTCCAAATCTCCTTATGGTGACTAGTGGTTTAGCACACATGATGTATCTTATAAGAACAAAATACACCTACCAGGAGCAAAAGAAATCAAATTTCCGACAATTTTTTGAATGGACAAAAAGCGGACCACTTTTGCTGGATTTTACCACATAAACATTTATGAAATATTACATGTACGCACGTATATCTACAAAGAAAGTCAACTAGGAATAGGTGTATTTTTAAATAAACAAAGTATCATAAATTCAAGCCCCGAAATAAAATTAAAATATTTTGCCATCAATCCGACCCCGAAATAAATTTGGAAACTCGAACCCACCCAAATCCATATTCTTGGGTTGAGGTTCGCACACCTCTAATAGGCATGCCATGTGCCTACTATAGTTCATAGAATCTTGAATATATTTTTCAAATTCAATTGGTTGGTTGCTATTGAAATTACACAAAAGCTTTTGCTCTAGCGAATCTCTTGAAAATGAAATCCATCCTCCTCGAGTTTTTGACGAAATCGATGACATACAGATTGTTTCATAAAAAATGGATCACCCTTAAACATCGCCTTAACTTCAACTTTGTCTAACTCCGCCAAACTTGAACGCATTTCTCTGAAATTTGGAAGATGTGTCAGTTGTGCTTACTAATATCATTGTTGGAAATTTCAAGCATGAATATTGAGTTGTTTTCCTGTTATAGATAAAAAAGTAGTAGATAATTTGATCTTCATTTATCAATGTTACACAAAATCATACCTCACTCTTACAAAATTACATTTGTTTCCTTTGTTATGTAATATGTTGTTCTGCAAGCCAAAAGCTATCAAGCAAAACAAAAATAAAGAAAATCGGTCAATCAGAGCCAGTATAGCACCATTATTCATCAACAATAATGTAACTGCTACATGTGATTAACTGGACTTCATGTTCCATAGCTTCCTGACTTCGTTGCGGTGGTGTTGGCAGCACTCCTGATTGCTTTCAGCTAGAAATCTATCTCTTACCGGTTGAAAACAATACAAAGCACAAATGAACAATAACGAGATCGCATTCACAAAAGGCAAAGTGTCAGCCTTGCTAGAACTAGGGTTTTCTTTGCGAGCTACAAGGAAGCGACTAAATGTCCTTTACACAAATGTGCATCGATGGCATAATGATGATTTTCGACTCTGTCGTAAAGAGGGCTCTGGCCGTCCACGCAAAACATCCAAACGTAGAGACCGCCTAATTTTGAGATTTGTTAAAGTTGATCCAAGTCTCTCGTTAACTGAGATGGCTGCACTAGTCTCGTCTATTTCTAAGTCCACTATTCGTAGAAGACTTATTGAGTCGAATTTCAAGAGCTGTAAGTGGCCCTCTCAGATCGAATTATCAGATCAGCATACATAAAGAAGTTATTACTAATACTACGTGTATAATATCTAGTGACACGTAGATAATGCTACGTGTCACAGGAGTAGTAGGGTCAACTTATGGAAGTCTCAATTAGGGCTTAGGACATTATCTTGGCCAGCTCGTTCTCCTGATCTGAATCCCATAGAAATGTATGGAGTATTCAAAAACGTAACGCTCGTCGTTCACTGCTACCTACAGATGGCGTATCACAACTTACGTCACTGTTAAAAAGAGAGTGGAGAAAGTTAGATCAGTTAAAAATCAACGATATCATCGAATCAATGCCTAGACGAATTGGTAATGTCATTGACAATAAGGTTAGGGCCACAAAATATTAGCTTCTTAAGAACCGTTACTGTATCATAGCTTATCAGATTATTTAAGGACATTCAAATATATTAGGGACATGAAATAACATAAAAAATGCTTTCTGTATCATACTTACGTTTTATTTAGTCAAATTTTAGGATGATCCACTTTTTATGAAACGGACTGTATCAAGGTAGGAAATTTCTTGCCTCTTTTCTATAAGTAAAATTTTCTCAATAAGTATCGACGAATATACGCCTTTTCGTCTCTCGATACTTCGATCTTCATTTCAAGTTCTGGTATCGGCCGCCCGAATAGTTTTTAACACTGAAGCAGTTACTCAGGTAAAAATTATATATAATTTGCTTTGCAGTCTAGATTGTTGTGCTATTGTAAATCAAAATTTCAGGGTATTGAAGATAGTGTTTCTATCTTTTATAATATATCTTCTTGTTTTCTAAAATTCAATGGAAATTTTGTAGAATATTAGGAAAGTTTTAATAGTGTTCTAATATATCGCTCATTTTGTGATAAAATAGTGACTTTCAAAAGCTTCGAATTCTCATGATATGTTGATAATCTTTTGAATTTTAAATTTGAAGTTTGAATTATATTGATAAATAGAAAATAGTAATGTTCTCCTAGCTGGATTACCATAGAGTAAGTAGGCCTATAAATAGGTAGAGTGTCGACTAAAACAAATATCTGCATACAGTGAAAATTTTTATATAAGCTAGAAGGATTCAGTCTTTTGTGGAGATTACGTTCCTGCAGTCCAAAAAATTACTTGGGCAGTTTTTAAAAGCTAAAATGTTTCAAATTATTCCCCCTCTATAAGTCCCCTCTATAAGTAGTGTGAAACAAGTTGGATATCAAAGGAATGAATATTTGCTAACAAGCATCTTAATTAAGCGGAAATTAAGCTGATGATAAGGAAATTTCATGACCTGCAGTATAATGCAAGTCCCTGCAAATCTTCAAGGAAAAGTTGAGATCTTATTGAAAGCTTCATGGCTGAGATGTCATGTTTTTAATTCAATTTTCAGCGGCATGATTTTATGATTCACAAGGAGTCTTCTCTTGAATCTGAATAGTAATGTTGACCCATTTACACCCTTTAAAGATCATTTTCTTTATAATGATGCTTTTGCTCTTTCAGTGGCAGGTGGTTTGTGATATGATCCCACTTAAGAAAATAATCTTATTATGCAAGGCATGAGTTTTAAGGTGATAGCCAATTTTAGGTAGGCCATCGAATTGCTAATATAATAAACCATATTGCCGCTCAAGGTTGTCATGATGTGGAGGATTTGTAAATTACTCAATTTCTTCTGTGTTGTTGTCATTCAAATTAAATCAATTAATTAATCAACGAATTAAGTCAAATTCGTGTACTCCAAAAGTGCAAAAATTCGTATATCTCACATGTGGTGCTGGGTTTCGTGTTCAAGCGCATTTTATGAAATCGAAGGTGTATGCACATTGAGGATTTAATAAAAGCTGAGTTACCACTCTACCTAAATATATTCACTCTATGTAGATTACTTGTAGGCCTACTGCATGCTCAAAACATTTTTCTCTCCAAATTGCTTTGATTAAGATAACAGATTAGATTAATTAACTGAAATCATAGAGTGATCCGATCTTTACTCCTTTACAACAAGCGACGGCATATATGCACTGAAGCCTTAGCCTACTTGTCTTTCGGCGTTGAACAATAATTGCTCAATTTGCTTTCCCAACCACCCACCAGATTTTGACCTATTTATTAGTGATTTACAAGCTTTGATTTCGTATAGCAGACAATTCACCTTAGTGTATCCTATGGCTACAAGTGCAGTGAAAACCTAAATACGATAATCATGTCATTGATCGGGTCAACGAATGGAGCCCTTGACCATATGACTCGGAGCCCAAGTGTGACCCAATTGACGATCACCCCCCTGGTTCCATCACTCCTGACGATTACATCTCTCATCAATGGGTGCTGATTTCATTAACTCATTGACATTATCTCATACAAATCATAAACATCAGATTTAAAATCGTTTTTTATTTTAGATCAATAGTCGTTTAGTGGAATATTGCTCTGAGAAAGCCCATACCTCAGTTGAAAGGGTTAGTCTCATTGCTTTAAATCGTGTTCGATTAATTGCGACAAATTAAGATCACAGGATGAATGCAGATGCTTTGGAAATCTCGATAAAAGATGATATTAAAAAAGGTTTGACTCCATTCTTTGTATGCGCTACGTTGGGTAGCACTAGTTCATGTGCATTTGATGAACTCGAGACTGCGGGCCCACTCTACAAGATATGATCCTTGGTTGCATATTGATGCAGCTTGTGCTGGATCATTTTTCATTTGGCCTGAATATCGTCATTATTTGAAAGAATTAACCTAAACATGCCGAGACCCCGAAAGGAAAAAATTCAAGAGGTGAGAACAAAATCTGACTTAAATCATTACGGGAACTACAAACGTTTTTGGCTTATTTGCCGTCATCAGTGTAGTATGCCCTATTGTAGAGAATCAGTAAATCAGATGCCGATAAATCGTCATCCGACCTCCAGACATCTACAATTAATGAAATAATTCAAATCTTGCTCTCAGAGCTCGGGTTCAAATTTTTGAACTTTCGGGGTCTCGGCATGTTTAGATTAATTCTTTCACTGGCCAAACGTGTCAGCTGCCGGCTTTCTATGTACATCCACCTACCAGTGGTTTGTGCATAGAACGCAACACGAACTAGCTATTTGCATTCGTGTTTGCAAGTTCAAATTTTTGAACCCGAGCTCTGAGAACAAGATTTGAATTATTTCATTAATTGTAGATGTCTGGAGGTCGGATGACGATTTATCGGCATCTGATTTACTGATTCTCTACAATAGGGTATACTACACTGATGACGGCAAATAAGCCAAAAACGTTTGTAGTTCCCGTAATGATTTAATCAAATTAAGACACGACACGGTCAAAAAAAATTCGAAGGATCCAGGAAACGGAAGACGCCAAAGTTAAACAATTACCCTAGTGGAGAATCTTGTAAATAATTAGGTAATTAAAAGTCATGAATGAATGAATTAATACTGACAACATAGAGTAACCTACTCTAGTATAGAGCAGGTACTGAAATACGTATAAAGGCAAGTCTACTCAACTGAAGACGGTAAAGGAAATAAATTAATACTTATAAACGATTTAATTTTATCAAATAAGAACTGTAACAAGAGTTCGTCATGGACCTGACGAGAAGCTAACTAAAAATAACAAAGGTGAAAATTAGAAACCAAAAAAACCAAAATTAAGTTTGCTATGTATGGAGTCATCAGGGAGGAACCATGTGGCTGCATGAAGCAAGGTTTCGGCCCCTAACCTCCAACCTATACCACATGGCGGGGCCAGGCCAACCATATCGAATGTACGACATGGAAGGTCTCTCCAAGCCTGAGGAAACATAGCAGAACCAAACCGAAAATAATTTTTTTTTAATATATTAGGACAAAAGGACGCACTTGAAACTAGAAGAGGTTATCTTAGCCCAACATGCCAATGATGGATGGCATCTGGCGGGGCGAAAAACAACCAAACTTAAAAACAAGGAACCTATTCTTGGAGAAGGACTTAATGCAAGAATTAACCAGCAAATTATTCTTATAACCCCGTCCTTTAAAGATATCAAAAATGCCCTCAGCTTTTGATATGAAGGCGGAAGCATCAGATGAAATCCTAGCGAATCTGATGAGTTGGGCTGCAAAGATGTTTAAGCCAGTATTCAAAGGCATGTTACTCTCGGGGAAAGTATACAGCACCACTGGGAAGCTGAACTCATCAACCTTATGGTAAACCTCTGTGATGTAATGGCCACCATCTTCGATCCTGATTTTAACATCCAAATAATTAACACATTTGTTGTTGTCCCCGCTTCTGCTAGCCAAGAGATCTACCGGGTAGATTTCAGGAAGGATCTTATCAAAATGTTTGAAGTTAAACACACAAATGTCATCGATATACCTAGTGGTACGAGAGAGAAGTTTGGCTAAGCCAAATCTCTTACTCGCTAGGAGCCCCCTCACAAAATAAAACTCCCTGTAAGCTAAAAACAGGTCAGCTAAGAGCGAGCTGGAATTCCCACCCATAGGTATGCCTCGAATTTGCTTGAAGACAAGTCCCCCGAAAGTGACAAAAGTGTTATTCAGGATAAAACTAATTGCATTAAGGAATTGGGTTTTGGACCAGCAGTGATACCCTCTGTATTTTTTATTCGAGAAGAAGGTTCTATAATAGCCAATGCAAATAAAGCTCTTGGAACTGCTAAAAATTAACTCACATAAGTCTTTCAAGGACTCCATAACCTGGTCTAAATTAAGATTCGTATAGAGTGTGGAGAAATCATATACTTGTAAGGAGTGGCAATTCAAACCCGACATCCTGTCAAGGAATTCCCCAGAAGAGTTAATGCTCCAGAAGGCGTTCACACCTGAATTATGCTTGATGGAAAGGCAATAACTGCTAAACTTGTCCCGGACCAATTGCAAACCTTTGTTCACCAGTATGGCCAAATCTTTGGAAGTGCTGTTCCTGGCACCAGCTATGAATCTACTTTTATACGGATTTTTGTGCAATTTAGGTATCCAGAAAAGTTTAGGTAAAACCATAAACTTATCTTTAACCGTTATGCCAAAGGAATCCTTGAGGGTGGTGCAATGTTCGGCAATTATGTCATTAATGGAAGAAATTACTGGTGCGTAAGTCTGATTACCAACAGCATTGAAACTTCTAAGGTCAAAGCCTAGTTCGTTCAAGAGAACAATAAGGTAATACTTCCTACACACAATGACAAAATTGTTGGCGGCCTTATCCGCCGGAGTAATGACGTAAGTCAAATTTTGTTCTCACCACTTGAATTATTTATAAGGCATAGAATACGCCAGTTCATTCAATTTCAACGCAAGCAAAGGTTTGCTCGTACCTTCAGATTGCTCAATTGTGCGGTTAACAGATATACGCCATCCTGTAAAACCATTTGAAATAAATCCGACATGTCTGCAGTATGAAGATGATGGTCAAGTGCCTGATTATAACGATTGGCATCTAGCTTCAGGAAGGCGATTCAAATCGTTGAAGATTTGGCTTGTGCTGCGGCTGTACGGAGTGAAAGGTATTCAAAAAAATTTTACGCAACAAAGGCAAGCGTGCTATGGAATTCAGATACTTTATTGGAGCTGCTACCAAGTTTGAATTGACCAGTGAACTGCGGCTGGACCTTATTTTCTTTCGAGTAATGCAAAGTAATGAGAAGACTAGGCGATTTTTACAAAAGATAGGAGGATTCGATTCATTTGGTGCCTGGCAACTGTGGAGACACTTTCTTTCTTCGCGTAGTTATCTGCTACCCAAAAGCAACAAGAGATGACGTTCAATTCGCGTATAAGGTGATTCGGGAATTAACAGAGAAACTCTAAACTCCTTTATGATGCTTCCTTACATGCATGAACATTGTCAGTTCATGCGTATCAGTCATCAGTTCGTTCTTTCGAATACTTCATTGTCTTCTGAAGATCATCTACTTTTCTCAAAATGTTTTTGTGTGATACTTTATGGATTTCTGAATGGCATGTGCACGAGGAGATTAAATGCCCACAGGATCACCCTTGATTTTAGTAAAATACAAAGAGTTTACGCTCAAAGCGCGATGGATCCATTTAATGATTATCATATGCGGTGTATGGACGTTCGGGATAATTCTGCACCGATTCCTAATTTAACTATACCCCAGATTCCGATTACAAATTGTTTGCATTTTCATTCATCTAATGGCAATCACTATTTGTTTATGCTTGTAATATGTATCTAAATATACATTTTTGCATTTTATAATTCCAAATCTGCATTGATTATTTCCTATTATTAATTATTTTTCATAGGCGATCACGCGTCTTCCATGTTAATGTTATATTATAAATCGAATTTAGGAATGATGCCCGTACCGTGTACTAAAAGCTCAGACGTTGTACAGAGCCTGCATATCCACAGGCTCTGTACAACAACATCCATGCTCTCGGGCCGTAAATGGAACAATGTGTGTTTATGAACTTTTTTTGCGCGCAAACAATAAAGAAACGCATAGAAAGATTTTGTTGAGTCAAATAAAAATATCAGTTATTAGTTTGAACATTTCTAATTCTACGAAAAAGTCACAAGATGTTCATCAAACAATTTCACAAATTTCATCAAACAATGAAGTTTTAAAATACAAACAATTCAGAGTGATTTTGGAATTGAAATTCTGATTTGATGCTATAATCCGCTGTTAATGCATGTGTGAATACGGATTTCAACAAAAATGTCTCCTATTTCCAACTATTCGACCAATATAGTAATGAATTTGCAATTTATTGCATCTGATCGTGCGAGTTCAAATACAAGGAAATGCGCTTATTGAAGCAAACCGTGTAAATTTGCACAGTTCTGCTTCTAAAATTGAAATATTCATTCAGACAAAAATGATGCTGACTCAGAAAGTCAGTCGGTCTTAGGATTACTAAACTAGCACTTATAGTGCTACTGTTACTGTTCATCATAAATGAATGAAAATCGATTGCGTGTTCTGATAATTGAGAGATGGGAATACGCTGAACACAAACATTGCTAAACCGTCACAAACAAAGCTATAGTGGACATAACATGAATTCACCGCTTCCTAAATCAACTATTTTTTGTTCTCTAGGTAGTCAGACATAGCGCACTTATTAATAGTGCAATGAAACTAGTAGTGATAGTTATTATTCTTGCAAATTCAATGCATTGTAGGTGTCCGCATTTTGACCATTTCAGAATGATACAAGCGGAGCAATGTTTTAGATACATGGTCTGGGTAATATAATACTTGGACATTTTGGGTCTTTCTACATTCTTCATCATCCGTGAGTGATTTAGCACAGAATTGTTCATAAAGAGATCGCCGGGCTTCTTCGCAATTAATGCTGATAAACACTGAAGCACTAGTAGGGAAGAGTTGAAAATTGGTAGTTTAAGAATATTTAGAGACAGATAGAAACCAAACCCTATGCGAAGTCATCCACATCTCCCTTAAAGAAAGGAAAGAAAATGTCCATGATGTCTATCATGTGAACTACATTGCAATCAGCAGAAATAGTCTATAACAGCATAATTCATTATTCCATCCCAACAATGTAGTATCTCTTGTACAGCCAGCCACCAGAAAAAGCCTACCCATTAACTCATAACTTGATGGAACAGTGACTGTAAGCCTTTTCAGTTGAATGGAAGAATGTCTATTGAATTAAGTAATTCAGTCATTCATTGTTTTACCCTATGGATAATTCTGCATATTTCTGCAATCTATTATGCCTTTCAAATGTAATGGGCAATGAAAAAGACTTGTCAAAGTATTTTTCGCTCATTGTATATGATACTTAATTTACTATCATAACAAACTTATCAACTAATATGAATGTCTATTGAAGAGACATTCACAACTTTGGACTAAGTGATTAAATATATATTAGCAAACTCAGCTATCTTACATAATCCATTATGCGAATTTATGATTTGAAATCAATAGCTATATTTGGGGATCACAGTATTAATATCCTTTCCTATTCGGCGCAATCGCTGAAAAGGCCTTACAATATGTAGCTTGTATAACACTTGGTCAGCAGCACACAAATATAATTTTGCTCAGTGGAATGGAATGATGATAAATTGTGCCAACTAACTCTCTCTTGCCAGATTTATGCAAGATATTACTTTTGTAGCTTCTGGATGCATGCACAAAAGCACAAAAGAAACTTAACATTTTCAATACTTATCACTCTGCCATTTCGTCATTAAAGTTTCGTAATGAAACTATCTGAGGATATCGTTTTATGTTGTAGTTATGTGAAATTTATTGCAATTTTTTTCGGCCGCCGGAGCGGGTTTCTGCAAGAAACGAGAACGAATTTAAGTCCCATAGAGTGATGTAAACGCTATGGCTACTACGAATCTTCGCCTCTGCTGAGTTCTATCTGGTTCCTCTTCTTGTCAGAAAGGAACAAGGAGAAACAATAGAAACCAACGTAGATTGAAGTTTTCGGCAAAAATGGTATTTCTATGCTATTCTATTAGCAAGTGAAAAGCACTGAGTCTAGAGCCATAATTCATCGCATGAAATGTCTTCAGATCATGAACTTCATTGATTTGAACCTCATTTGATTTGAACTTTCATGCCTTCCGTCTATGAAACTAAATACATACAGATTTAGAAAGCCTCCAAACATCGGCAAACACAACAATTTAGCCAATTTTAGACGCATTCAGCCACATGCTCACATCACATCGCCGAACAGTGGCATGAAAATAACATATGTAGCTACATAATAGGAATGACCCGAAGACACTCCATGCCAATAATTGTGGCTGCAGACTTAGCACTTTATCAGAGAGAACATAGAAAATCTCATTTTTACCGAAAATGCCGATCTTTTTCCTTTTGGATTTACATGTATTTTTTTAGATTCCCAATAGCCATGAGGTATACTTTATTCTGCATTAGTTTCGATTTCAGCCTCCTTGTTCCCTGATGAAACTTATTAAAGTTTCTATCATTCAAACTTAACGGTCGTATTCATACTTCAAAAGGGAATTGTTCATTTGACTGTTATCTGACGCAGAAGATTCCAAACATAGACATTCAATTCTTGCGATTGTCAAAGATAAAAAGGTGATCAATTCAGTTGCACATTTCACTATAGGCTACAGATCCTTGCTTTGGGTTAATGTATTGAAAGTTATGTTCTCAAAGTGATTTTATGCTTCAAGAGAAATGCGAATAATCGTGAATCTCTGCAAAGCTCACCGACAGGGTACCAGTACCTAGCCTTGAAACATCCACTACAAGAACGCAATCAAGCTACTGGAAAACGCCATTCTTTAGGTAACGCTTGTCCACAGTGTACGCTTTCTTTAATACACTCCCACTCTAGTCCTTTACTATTATTGTGTAAAAAAAACTTCCAAAATCACTCCAATGTAGGACAGACTACTTTGTGATGCAACTTAAGCTACTGTATTTCAGCAAGTGATCACCGACTTTTAATATTAATAGTGTACAGTATACTAACACAGTGTATATTCAATTGTTTTACTGCTAGAATCATGATCTCACCGCAGCAACTATCATAAACCACACTTAATGCCCATATAAAAGTCGTCTTTTCTTGTTCATACAGGAGGTATTTCTGCAGCTTTTTCCTTTTCATCAGAAGGTGATTCTTCGATCATCGGTATTTCTTCAGTTAAAGGTACGGCCTCTTCATCAACGGGTGTCTCCGCATCTAAAGGTTCCTCGTCATCAGGAGTTTTACTATCTTTCTTTTTCTTCTCCTTCTTGATCTTTTTAATCTTCGTTTCCTCTTCGTCATTATCGATTATTTGATGTGCTCCGATGAAAATGACATACATGTATGATCCAATAATTGCTCCTAGAATGGGACCGAATATTGGCACCCAGAAGTAGTAATCATTATCTGTGAATGCTGCCTTGCCCCAGCCTGCCAGAGCAATGAATATTCGTGGACCAAGGTCTCTTGCTGGGTTCAATGGAGCACCAGCATTGAGCGCAAAGGCTCCGACAATGCAAGCCACCAGGAAAGCTAACAAAGGCGCATGGAACCAGTCCGGGATCGTTAGTCGTCCTTTGTCAACTATGGCTAATGCACCACCAGCAAGCAAAGCAGTGCCAACAACTTGATCGAAAAATGCTCCTCCATTCGAAACCTCGGGCCACGTACAGAAAATACCTCCAGTCCCATTGATAGTGAGTAAGGGGCCGCCCTCCACTTGTAGAGAAGCAGCATAGGTCATTAATCGCTCATAATAGACCAAATATAAAAGAGCTGCTCCAAAAAATGCTCCGAGAACTTCAACTATGCAATACACAATTACCTGACAGCAATTCAATCGACCAACGAGGCCGAATCCGATCGCAACGGCTGGATTGATGATGCCTTTAGAAATTCTGCTTGAAAAATATACTCCCATCATGACGGCAAAACCCCAACCGAAAGTGATGAGAACAAAACCGCCGTGCTCATGGTGACCAATTTCGTGCCCCAGAACGCCTTGTGCGATGCAACCATCGCCGAGTAAAACAAGGATGAATGTCCCGAAGAATTCGCCAACAGCTTCCCTGAGAAGAGGCCATCGCCGAATTCGAATAAATCTCTGAAACTTTATGCACGACTCCGTGTATGTCATCGTCAGCGCAGCAGCAGTTCGAATGCAGATTCTATTTGTCATAGGTACGTGAAAAGACAGTGCAACAGCCGGTGTTTGTCTTTTATGTGATTTGCTGCTACTTAGCAATTTACAATGGTATTATTGGAGTTCACATTTTAAGGACAATAAAATATAAGGAAAAATGAGCCGAAAAACCCTCGATGCGTGTCAAACAGCGACTTGTTTGAAAACACGCGGTGTCAGATGCAAACAAATGGCTCATTGATGCATTTAGCATTAAATGATAAAAGGCCTATATTTGAAAGGTACCTCAGATATGAGTTTCACGGAATTTGCAGTAAGCATTTTATGCACAACACCCGTTTGACACACACCATAAGGAAAAAAATTAATGATTATATCAAAACACAAGTGTGACTCTTAGGGTTGTTGCTCATTCAGTAAAATATCATTGTTGTGCATGCTAGTTCCTGAACTATAGATTCTTTAACGAACTACAGCCCGTGTTCGCGGAAATTGAGGTCCAGACACGGACTGCAGTTATACTTTTGTGGTAGAAGCAGACTTTTGTTGTAATTGTAATAGCAATTACAATGAATAAAATTTGCAAATACATTTACGCAATTGTTAATTATAATCTAGGGTGTGCCCTGCATCGGGGCGGGCCTCCACGTGCGGGCTGCGGGCGCGGGGCGGGCCCTGCGGGCCTTTTTTAATTTCCGAAAAAATCTATTTAGCAATTGAATGTTCCTAAATTAGTTTTAAGTATAATTTATAAAATAATTGTTTATCACAATTTTCGATGTTGGTCGAGCAGCCTGATAGGTAGAAAATTTTGAATTGAATCAAACCCAAGTCACTTATTCGCATTGCAGTGCTGCTATGCTGATTTGATAGAAAAAATAGACCCTTGTTCTCAGGAATAGTCACTAATATCATTAGTTCACTCAGTCAATAGTAACAAATAAAATAGTAAATCATGCCATCCTCTTTAAAACATCGACAGTCTTTTTGCTGTATCAATTTTACGCCAATCAAGCTGCCCATAGTGTCGGACTGTTAGACATCTGCGTTATCTGGAATGTACATGAAATATATACGACATGCATTTATAACGGAAACTGTAATAATTCAAAGCATGTGAATGTGTCATTCAATATTGTACAGTTTGCAAGTCTATTTGAGGACTCACTAGAAAGAAAACCTTCGATAATTTATATTTACTTTGGGTGAACATCCTCATCAACAATGTGCAACATCTCTCATTGACGTTATAGCATCGCATCAATTAATGGTGGACGATTAGTGATGAAAAGTGCAAGTAATAGAACAGAATATTCTTAATAAAGAAGAAATGTATGTTGTTGTTTTATAGCGTCATGCCGTTGTCTTATTTGAACGTGAAAGTATTCGCAACGATTGTCACTTTTGAAAATTTATGACATGGCCAACCATTAAAGATGAAATCAAGATCGCCGGTAGAATCGCTTTAGAGACATACTGCAAAATCATTCTGCTGAAGATTGTTTTAAGATCAATCATCCAAAAAATGTGAGCTAGAATCGTACATCTGTGGTCACAATGTCAACTTTTATAATTTTCTTTCATGTGTCTACAGGCTTTGGTAACAGTCCCACTTCATTCACATTCAAGCAGCTGGTATCTCCCAAGTAGATCTTCCTCAACGTGAAAAAAATCAGGCTATGCGACATTTACATTAGAATATATCTCAAAATATACATTTATAGGCAAAGAAGTCCTTAACTAGAGCCACTGTCAGAGTCCAAACGGGTGTCATCCAAGTCATCTATTGTCCTCTCTAGACTTTTGCAATAACATATCCTAGATTATAATAAATTATGCTATCTAATGAATGTTTTGTAATTGTAATCAATTAAATTTTAGATATGCAATTGAGAAGTATTTGCAATTTTATTGCAGTTAGTAGTGTTGAATTTTCATATAGCACGCAGTTCAAATTATACCTCTTTGATAGCGTGTTGCCATACTTAGACATGTAGGCTACTGTCAAAATCAAAATCAAAAGCTTTTCCCTCTTTCCCCTCCCAAATTCACATCGCTGATCGGTAATCCAAATCAGAAAACTGGCGCTATTTCCTCCTCTGAAAAAGAAAGGCACATGAATTCGTCTGGAAACCCGGTCTAAATCTTTAAATCAATTTTAATTATATAGATGTTATTGCAAACTTATAAAATGTCCTATCGTTCATAAGCCTTGATATTTCAGTATTGTATTCAGTTAGAACCTTATCAGCTTCACGTAAGGTGAAAACACTTGGAGAAAGAAGAGAAGGCGGAAATTAAAAAAAATCAACTCAATAAGCACGGTCTGTTTCCCGAGGAGCGATCCTAATCAACCTTAGAATGTCTGTGCAGAAAAAATAAATGGTGGGAAAGCGTTGCTGTAGCGCTGGTAATGAATGATCTAAACCAATTGAAGATTACTATAATTGTAGAAAATGGAGTGAAATAATTGAGCAATTGTAATCAGTTAGGCTACATTGTTGGAAATTTAATTTGTAATTGTAGTCAATTACAGTTCAGGCGTAATTGACACAAGTTTGTGTAGAAGGATGGGACTTAAATTTTCCATAAATATCTAATATTCGAATATTTATAAATGATGAATTTATGTTAGACTTTTATCACAATCGCTAGGAATAGTCATACAAATATAATGATCATAGACCAACAACGTGAAGGAACGACGCTGCTTCGAACATCAACGTAAAAGGATGTACAACTGACCAGAAAAACCAGTAATAGACAATTTCTACCATGACTCAATTGAGTAAAAGGGACAATCTTGTTTAAGCACATACGGTTTTGCGCTCGATCAATGAAATGATACTCGAAATTAGCATTTTTCTACGCCTATGATACCGTGTACCGTACATGGATGGCACTATGCACATCACGAATGTTGGGGGCACGATGATGCTACTACTGTGCCGCCGTCGTAAATGATTTTGTAACAGGATTATCGTTTGATCATCTCATCATGAATTCAACTGCGAGCAAATACACGTGATTGTGCATCAATGCAGAAAAGTGTCAAGTTTAAGAGGAAATCAATACAATTATCTTAAAATTCCCGGCTCCGAATCTTCTAACGTAGGAAATTATAAGTGGATTTATCTTTTACTCCCGACGATATATTCGAACAACAGCTTTTTAAAAAAATCATGTTGGACCAAAGTGTTTACTTACTTTATATTGGACTAGTTAATAGGATTAGATTTACATAGCACGGATCCAGTCGCACTGAAGCTTTGTTATCCGAGGAATAGATAGTTATAAAATCAGCTCTATAAATTTTAGTTTCTATAACACATAGTTTCGCATGTGAATCTTATGTCAGGGAGACATTGAAGAAGTTATTCATCTTATCATCTTGTAATGGAGAACCGATAATTTAATTATCGATTATAAGCTTTTGGAATAATAATACATTAGAAGATGCAATGCTGTAATAAATTAGTAATAATATATTAATTATAACATAGTAATAAATTAGCAGACATTTTAGTAAAAGCATGAGCGAAATATATCAGTATTTCATTTGTTGATCAGATCATCAGTGCTGCTTATGTTGGTAGATGCTGAATGTGGTGCTGTGTCTATTGTGTTATATTTTGCCTCAGTTTATAGCCATATTCCCTTTTCAGTCAATGCACCACTCACATAGAGAAGTGTTTTCACCACAGAATTAGACAGGTCGTCTCTTCTTCTGTTTGACTAGAAAGGAAACATTGGAACATGTAACGTTAATGAAATGACACTACCTGCTGACATAATACCATAGCAATCGAATAATTAGCAGCCATGTTCAACATTAAACACGTCAAATCGCACGAAGTTTCAGTAACTGTTATCAACCGGATCACATGGCGTAGAGACACAGACGATGTCAAGTTCTAGAGAGAAGTTTGTGAACGTTTTTTCGTGCGCCTGCTAACTTTTTTAATAATGATCGGAGGGTTCAACATTATCGAGAAAACTTTTGCGCAATGATCTGAATTCTACGAATCTGAAGGAATCGTGGCGATCGGAGCATTTTGAAGGAATTCAGAGAATTCGGCGCACGACTATTTTTCCTATCTCTGCAAAGTATTAAAATTTTCTTTTTGCCCACTTAATAAGTTCCTGCAGGTGCCATCGTTTTGAATCAGTTTGCACTTCTAGCAAAGTGATACGGTTAAACAATCTAATTCTGTGGTTTTCACCTATATGAACATTTCTCACTCTTGCAAGTTAAGTTCGGCCCATGACTAAATGCTTGCAGTACGGAGCGTTGGGTGTTTGTATTATGATTTTATTCAAGAAATATAGCAGCGGAGAGTGGACTTATACCCTCTAATTTTTTCAAATGAGATTTTGAAGAAGAGCATGTGAAGATGTCAAAACATTTCGTAAGATATGTAATCTATTAGGATGTTACAAAATTAACTCCTCTCTGCATAATTAGGCTACTGCAGTAGGTGTCCCATATAATGCTCACTCTCAGGAGGGAATTTGTCTTCGAGATACTGAAGAATTGCCTCTTCGGTGTTTGAAGAGAGTATATTGATTCTACGTTATTTATAAAAATTCATGAGGAAGCTCTGTGTTTGGCCACAGTAGTGGTTTGTCGAAGTTGATGCTTTTTGAAAATGAATGCCATAAATATTCCAGGCAGTTTGTATGCGAATTGTGACAGCAATACCCAAAAGAAAGTGATGATCTTTGTCGTTTAAATCAAAGCATTTTAAAATGAAGGAAATGAATCTATGTCATTAGCTAATTGTAGAAGACTTTAGTGAAATGAAGAACCGTCTTCATAAAAGGGCCCGCCAAGCATTCATTTTCATGCATTTAATCACAAGCTTATCATGTATGAAGCTATAGTACAAATCGTACTGCAGAAATTTTTGTCTACGAGGTATGATGCTTTACATTCTGAAATATATTTTCAAATTTTGATATAATTACTGGAGTACATTGACTTTGATTGAAATTATTCAATTATGCCTATAATGATATTGATAAAAAAATTGCATTAATGTTTTACTCATAAAAAGTATCAATCTCTCTCTTATGCCTGTATGAAGCACAATTGATGGAACTAAGGTACTATAGTGACTTCGATAGAAATATTTTGGTTTTACTGGGTCCGCTACATACAAGAGGACCGTTTCTTTGGTGTTGCTATTTGTTTATCTGAGTACGTTGTAGCAATAAATTATTTTTTCGTCGGCTTAGTATTCAAACACCCTCATATTGCAGCAATAATGACAAGAATACTCCAGTTGATATCCTGGCATCTGACAACGATAATTGCAATCTTAGAATTAGAGAAGCAATCTTTATAAAAAAATCAACCCAAAAATTTACAACAAAGAAGAACAAGAAACCTTTTCAGACTTTTTATGCATGCATAAAACTTACCTTGAGTGGGTCTCTGTGGCTCTTTTTTTGTAGCCAACTTTATCTTTGACCTTCTCCCAGAACTATATATTTAATCTTTGTCGAAAACACGGAACAGACAACATGCAGGTCCACTTCCTTTCTTTCCCTCGAACTCTACTATTTCCATCATTTGTATAGAGATATCATTTTGTTTATCTCTCTATGTTGCTCTATGTTAATGTTACTCCCCATACATGAATTTTGAATTATGTCTCCCTGTAAAATCCTTCCTTCTAATGATGACCAAAGAGCTGGTCGAATAAGACTTGCAACAAAGAAAACATTTTACAAATACTTGGATTCCTCACTTGCGACATTTAAAAAGATAATCATTCAAAATTTGAATTTAAAAAATCAATAAAATGTGACTCTGTGTTCGTTCAAAATGAATTTTTCATTTCTAGATCATAATAATCCATGGCTAATTACCCATTACAACAACATAATTATGATATTTTCAGAAGTTTCCGGTAGTTGAGTTTTCTCTGGTAAGCAACTAATCAGAGCTGTTTCCAATGTTATTAAAAACAAAGTGCTGCAAACTGCTGCTAGCCTCTTAATAGTATGTGCTTCTTACAATGTTATAAATTGCATGCATCTAATTTTGAAAAATTGCTGCTAGGCCTATATGAGCGACAATTTTCCATCAATTATTCATTACATTCCGACATTATGTGCTTCTCTTGGCATTAAAGTAAATGCTTGCCCCATCATGCATGCAGCATTACTTATTTATTTAATTGCTTCACTTTTTTTGCATTCATCCAATGAAACAAGGAAAAAATGAACTTTATCTTGCTCAATAACTTAAAGTTTCTTGTATTGTAAAAAGTAAGAAAATTGCAATAGCATCTTTTTTAAAAATTTCAAATTTCAAATTTATGTTCAAATCTATCTAAAGGTTTGAAGCGCCCAAAAGTAGACATTAATTGCATGCATTTTGGATTATTATTTTTGAGCAAAATTTTGCGTAATATGAAAATCTTCTTTATTGATTTTTTAAATGTGGTATCAAAGGTATTGCATTTCAATTTTTCCTGAAGTCCTCGCTAATGCACCGTTTCTGATAGCTAGAATCATCACAATGCAAATATTATCGCACATGAAATATTTTAGTGTGTAAATATGATAGAAAAACTTGTGTATGATGTGACCAGGTTTGTGACAGTTTTGAGCATATGTGGCATGACATTAAATAAAAGATTTTCACATCTGCCTTAAATATCACACCATCAAGGGAGCTTTGACATTAATAAATGTGGCAAGCAGTCATGCAGACAATTCTGTTGATGCGTTTACTTGAATCAATATATTTGACATATTCAGTTGTCTGGTCACGAACAGAAACAAAAAAAGCTACAATCTAAACGAAATGCAAATTACTAAAATACTAAATATCACTGCATCAAAACTGGTGCATAGCAATTCTGCGTGTTAACAATGCTGGAAAATCTAACTTTGAAAGCAAAACCCAAAACTGTATACCGGTATTTATTAATAAATAGCTGCACAGTGTGATTAAATCTGCAACAAGCATTCATTCCTGGTTTGAAGATAACATTAATATTTGATGGCAGAATCATGAAGATATTCCAAAAAATTGAAACATTATTTATATATTCGCTTTACAGGACTCGTCACATAGCACAATAAAAAAGACGTGAATACAGATATGATATAAAAAGTCAAGAATTTTCAAATCTATAAGTTGCATTGATATCTGTAATCGGGATGCGGTTAGATAGTTCCATTTGCTTTTGCTGTTCATGCATAAATTTCTATTTCCTTTTTTATTACTGCATCATGATTGATTGGATACTAAATATGTTTTACTGATGTCATCATGAAAGTGATGAACATTCCATATACAGATTGTTTCATAAAAAATGGATCACCTTAAACATCGCCTTAACTTCAACTTTGTCTAACTCCGCCGAACGAATTTCTCTGAAATTTGGAAGATATGTCAGTTGTGCTTACTAATATCATTGTTGTTAATTTCAAGCATGAATATTGAGTTGTTTTCCTGTTATAGATAAAAAAATAGTAGATAATTTGATCTTCATTTAGCAATGTTACACAAAATCATACCTCACTCTTATAAAATTACGTTTGTTTCCTCTGTTATGTAATATGTTGTTCTACAAGCCAAAAGCTATCAAGTGAAACAAAAATAAAGAAAATCGGTCAATCAGAGCTAGTATAGCACCATTATTCATCAACAATAATGTAAGTGCTACATGTGATTAACTGGACTTCATGTTCCATAGCTTCCTGACTTCGTTGCGGTGGTGTTGGCAGCACTCCTGATTGCTTTCAGCTAGAAATCTATCTCTTACCGGTTGAAAACAATACAAAGCACAAATGAACAATAACGAGATCGCATTCACAAAAGACAAAGTGTCAGCCTTGCTAGAACTTGCTAAAACCTAGCCTTGCTAGGATAGTGATGGTCGATTGAGATTATGGATAAAATCTGATCAGGAAATTCCGAGACATTTACATCGTCCCCGGGTACAAGGTGGTGCGACTCTACTGATTTGGGCTGGCATTTGGACCAATGGCCGCTCTGAACTTCACATACAGCAAGGAACCATGAATTCTGAACGCTATGTGAATGTTTTACGAATGAACATTGGCCAAATGACAGATCAACTTGGTTATTTATGGATGATAATGCTACGTGTCACAGGAATAGTAGAGTCAACTTATGCAAGTCTCAATTAGGGCTTAGGACATTATCTTGGCCAGCTCGTTCTCCTGATCTGAATCCCACAGAAAGTGTATGGAGTATTCTAAAACGTAACGGTCGTCGTTCACTGCTACCTGCAGATGGCGTATCACAACTTACGTCACTGTTAAAAAGAGAGTGGAGAAAGTTATATCAGTCAAAAATCAACGATATCATGGAATCAATGCCTAGACGAATTGGTAATGTCATTGACAATAAGGGTAGGGACACAAAATATTAGCTTCTTAAGAACCGTTACTGTATCATAGCTTATCATATTATATAAGGACATTTAAATATATTAGGGACATGAAATAACATGAAAAATGCTTTCTGTATCATACTTATGTTTTATTTAGTCAAATTTTAGGATGATCCACTTTTTATGAAACGGACTGTAGCTTAGATGATTGTGAGGTAAGGGTTCATAAATGTATAGCTTTTCAATTGATTTCTTTTCAAGATTCTTTATCCGAATGTAAATGGAATTCAACTAGTGTGACATTGACAGTCTGCACATTTATTTCATAAAAGCATTGCCTCAAAATGGCTACTCTGCGAAAAAGATTTTCAAATTGCGCATGCATCATGCTTTTTGTGAACGCTTGAGGCCGGAAAATCTTCTAATAATTGTCTTCAGATAATCTTCCCATAATTGTCATCCAAGTTTGATGACATTTTCCCCATCATAAAGCACATTAAATCCAATCAAAATTGATTGTAGGATTAGTCTATTCGATGGATTATCTCGAATCGCAAAATATATTATTCATCTACATGAGGTGTCAATATTGCTTATTTCTTGAAATACTGATTCGTTGACAATTACATCCCACTTTCTTCTATATTATAACTGTGAAAAAAGCACCTTTAGTGTAGAGCTGCCTAATTTATCGGCGTGGCTTGAATTGAAATCAATGATGGAAAGTATCACCAGTCTTTGAAAATTTTCGCTTGCCAAGACAGTCATCGTTCACACATCGCAAAGTAGGCTCAAATCGTAATTTAATCCTATTTCATTTATATACATGTATTTGCAATCTATCACGTTGTGTTGCGCTTTGATTCTTGAGTGTTCTCTCTAAAATTGCTTTGAGTATCTTATCCACTGGAAAAATCGACTTTAAATAAAAATATGACATTTGATTACAATAGCAGCTAATCGTGTTTTAATTCTCAATGTGAAACAGTATTAAGTAAAAAATATGATCTTAACTTAAACACAATTGATGGAACTTGATATACATTTACAGTATATTGAAACTTCGAAATACTGACAGGCGTCGTCTCCACCGCCGACTTCGGTTCGATTTCTGGGTTAGGCGAGTACGTCGGGGAATCAAGGGTGTTGGTGTTTTTTATTGACTTAGCAGTTGTCATTCTCTTTAGATATTCACTGACAGGCTATATCAGAGAAAATTCAAGAAATTTTTTTCAGTTTAGTTCTTTCTTGGTCATCGAGACGTCGGTAGCCCAGGATCACTCGAGAGTTTTGACTGCATTAATTCAGAATGATCAGACCTTAGCCATTACTTGAACGGCTCCACATACAAGCAGATCCTCTCACTGAATCCAAAATGCCAATCATCGAGTTATGGTATCAATCAAGAAAGAAAAACAAAAGACATGCGCAGATTTTCACATGATTTCCACCTGATGAAAGCTTCGGCCGAAAAATTGTGATTTCACTATCTTTTTAATACATTCGTGTTCTACGCATGTATTTTGATTTTTTTACCCTTACCGAATGCAGGGAAGAGGAATCGCACTCGTGATCTCTCTCCTTTATTCTACATGTACATGATCAATCTTGTTTTGAGATAATCTAAAAGGAAAAACTGAAATATTCGTTGAGTCTCTTTAGAGGAGATTATCTGTTTCTACTTCTGGAATCGAGTGAAGAGGAGGTCTTTCGTCCGAAATGAATCAAGGGACAATCATAATCGACCTCTTAAAGTCAATATAACAATTGAAGCTCTTAGTGAACAAATGCTCACGATAAGTGACACATAAGTGTGTCATAAGTGATGACATAAATGATTTCTTGTACGTAATATGACGATATAGTCTTCATTTATTGCATCAATTAAAAATGGATCGTTAATCAGCTGTGTCAGTTTTCAAACTTTCTTGTTTCATCATTTTGATGTTCTTTAGTTTTTTTTTTAGATAAAACAAAACATTTAGTTAAGTTGATGATATAGATATATGTTGATAGCCGCATTCGGGGAGGCAGTTTTTGATTTTCGGTTGTCAGATGACCAGTTCTTCGCTCCCATTTTTATTGCCGTTAAAATGAATAAATAATGAGATCACTCCACCCAAAGTTTCGAGCTTCAAGCTCATCGAATGGGGATATTAGAGAAACTTTACAACCTCCGCAGACGAGGTATTTGTAGCGAATGCTTCTGTCGAGCGCCTGTGCTATCCGTTCATGTTTGCGATTGACTTTTGGTTGGATTTTGTTAATGTAATCCGCTTCAGATACTCTGGTTCTCAGGGCATTACTTTGCTTGTCAATAATTTCAATACTGAATAGATCGATACTGGCTTTGTTGCTATCAGCGTGATTATGACGTATGTGGTCTGAGAGAGTACTTTTATTATCTTTCTTACTGACACTGGACCGATGTTCGTTATAGCGGACGCGAAAAGGACGATTGGTGGATCGTATGTTCATATGATCAAATAATTTACAAGTGAACTTGTAAAACACATGTTTACTTTCGCAGTTGATACTTGGTTTCAAATTGAAAATACTACATCTACATTTTTCTTTTATATATTTGTTGATATCGTGATTTAGTTGTTTGCCTAGCATGGTATTGATATTGACTGGTAATTCAAATTTTTTATTGATTAGATTCTTTAATTTTCTAAAGTCTCTGTCGTTAATAAATTCATGTACAAGTGACACGAGTTTTCTGTTGTGTTTTGTTGATTTTTATTTTTATTGGTCATTTTAGTTTTGCATATGATTTCTTTTTCACAGTAATGATTTATTCGGAGGTTTTTAGTATACTCTACATGCTTAGATCGGTTTTCTTCGTTTGAACATCTGTCCCTCACATATCTGAAATTATTCTGGATGAAGTTAAATTTCACTGAATGAGGCACACAGCTATTATGCCAGCATTATCCAAGCATTATTATGTCAAGCATTATGCCATGGTTAGTGGGCTTTTTGTATAACTCGTAATTTATGGCATCCGATATGAGTACAGTGATGTACAGAAAATTCAATTGATTATCTTTCGGTATTTCAACAGTATATTAAATGTTGTTTATAGAATTGAAAACATCCAGAATAATATCAAACATGTTAGCATCGTTGACGAAAGGGCCCATGTCATGAACGTACCTATGATAATATATTGGTTTTATGTAATATTGCTCCTGCAGAATTTTTAGAACTTCAAAAATACACAACTTTTAAAATAAATGGAGATATTCTGCTTTAAATTATTAAATTATTGCTCCTGTGTATATTTGAATTCTTAAATTCCTATTTATATCTAGCTGTTTTTCTTCATTGCTTGATCAAACGCCATCATACGGATGGATTTGAAGGTATTTCTTCTCATAATCGCCCAACCTCTAATGAACGCCCAGCCACTATTAGTTGCCCACTGCACATAGACAATAATTCAACAAACGTCCTTGGCGAATATTATGAATAATTACGTTACTACCTGTGTGTGTATCAGGTTCATTAATGAAACAAATGTGCATAATTTTTTTATGCAGGCTACTGTGAAATTCGAACAGGGACGCGGAGTTGAAGAATTTCCACGCCCGTAGTTGGAGTTTTATTTGCGATCATGAGTCGAAGTCGGGAAAAATGCATTCTATGAACACTGAAAGGCAAGAAAATACATGACTTCCAGCCCGCGAAGCGGAAGAGAATTTCTACGATTTTCTTGCCCGTCTGGGTTCCGGCGCTCCATAGAACAGCTTAGTTTCTTCTGAGTCGATGGCAAATATCATTTTGTACTTGCATCCACTTCTATGAAAATATGTACAATATTCATGTATGAATTGAGCAGGGATATCTTCCAACCCATAGTCGGAAAAAGCATCTTCGAAATCCGTGAAGGTGAAATGTCACATGAAAACTGTCGCGCGACTATATTGATACAATATTTCATACTGTCAATAGATCAGAACAAAAATTGAAATTGTCGACAATGTGACAACCTATTTCATCCGGCAGATAAGTCCAACAATAAGTTGCAAATGACAAGTTCTATTTTATGCATCTACATGTTCAAAAGCATAAAGACCTATACTTGTTAATAAGATGATATGAAATTATAGATAAAAATGCTTCTTGGATAATGTTTTGAAGATTTTAATTGCTGGAATATTTTCTGAAGTTCCAAAGTTTTTTCAAAACTCAAAATCTTGATTATGAGCGAAAGCATGTAGTTGAGTATATTGACCCCTTGAAAAAAATTTTAAGTGGACATTTTTATGATAGATGCATGCCAGCCATTGACAATGCATAAAGCTGCATCTGGAAAAACTGCTGTTTAAACTTTTTATGTATATTTTCCCGATGTCCCAAATAGGATAGGCTGAATAACAAAATTACAGCTCGAGTAAAGTTGACAACTTATGAATTCGCCATTCTACTTTAAGTTTAAAACTATTGTATTTTTGTGACATGCTTTATTTATATTCTTGAGATAAACATACTATCGATCACTAATTTATTTGAAAACAACTAGAACAGTATGTGAAAATCGTCATTCAGATCTCATGAACTAGATCGCCATTTGAGATGGTCCTGGGCCAATATGTCCGCGTGCTACTTCGCTATCGTCTTCAGTTAATACTTTCCATTCGTCTTCCGCATCAGGATCAGGTTGATGAATACCAATGAGGAGTTCGTAGAATAATACTCCAACGATGGCACCAAAAATTGGCCCAAATATTGGAACCCAAAAGTAATAATCATGGTAGGTGAAAGCTTCAGCTCCCCAGCCAGCGATTGAGATGAATATGCGCGGGCCAAGATCACGTGCTGGGTTCAGTGGAGCTCCTGCATTTATAGCAAATGCGCCAACAATTGCTGAGACCAAGAAAGCGAGCATTGGGGCGTGAAACCAATCAGGTAGTGTGAGTCTTCCTTTGTCTACTATGGCCAATGCACCACCAGCAAGAAGTGCGGTGCCGACTACTTGATCAAAAAATGCACCGCCATTGGACACCTCGGGCCATGTACAGAATATACCTCCCGTAGTGTTGACTGTTAATAGAGCTGCCCCTGGCGCCTGAACCATCTTTGCATACTCAATAATCTTTTCGTTGTATACTCCGTACACGACAGCGGCACCAAAAAATCCCCCAATTACCTGCGCAATGATGTAAACGAGCAATTGGAGAGGTCTCAGTCGATCAACCAAACAGAAAGCAATCGAAACTGCGGGATTGATTAATCCTTTGGAAACACGACTTGCGAAAAAGACTCCCATCATGACAGCAAAGCCCCAACCGAAAGTGATAAGAATAAAGCCTCCATGCTCATGATGTTTTGAATCGTACCCGAGAACGGCTTGAGCATTGCTACCATCTCCAATAACAACTAATATGAAAGTCCCAACAAACTCTCCAATTGCCTCTCTAAGCAATGGTCTTCTGCGAATGCGCAGTTTCTCTACTATGCGAGCTTTGATGTCTGAGTATGACACCATCCTCTACCACCTTGCTCGAGTGACTGGATTTAATATCTACACTAATGTCAAGCCGAATTTATAAGTCAATTTACGATGGAGTTACGCTGACTCAAGTAAATAAAACATTATGTTTAATGATGAGCGTAAAGGTTGGACCTGATGTTCAACAGAAGAATAGACAAATGTCTCACTGGTTTCATCGAAAGTCATCGCTGGATGGTGCTCAGAATCACGCAAGAATTGTCCTGATCTCTAACGTAGCAAAGTGACTACCCATTTAGTCTTTTCACGTGCGCATTTTTATGAATGATTGAAAAAAATATTTCAACTGTTTTTGTTATGTATGAGGAGACATAAGAACATGTGTAGGTGATATTTTGATATATATTGATGACATGACCAGCGTTCAGAGAAGCCGGCCGGGGCCGGGCCGGCGGCCGGTGCATTCAAAACTGGCCGGTCCTAGGCCGGTGCATTCAAAACCGGCCGGTCCGAGGACGGCGTATCTAAAACTGGCTGGTCGGAGGCCGACCTATTTAAAATTCTGATGCTTTCATGGTCATTGAAGATCATGAGCGTGTAGATGAGTATTCATTTATACGTAAATGATGATTTCAATTTCTATGTACATAATGCGACAATTTCGTCATAGCTATTTGCATAAATTTCTAGGACTCTCTTATTGCAGTTGCCTGTTGAATACTGTTGAATGCATGTCCATAGTTGCTTAGAAATGTGTACTATCATCGCTTTCCAGAAATGGTATTAAAATACTTCTAACGTCTGCATACTTCGGACACACTCCGTTTCATAAAAAGTGGATCATCCTAAAATTTGACTAAATAAAACATAAGTATGATACAGAAAGCATTTTTCATGTTATTTCATGTCCCTAATATATTTAAATGTCCTTATATAATCTGATAAGCTATGATACAGTAACGGTTCTTAAGAAGCTAATATCTTGTGGCCCTACCCTTATTGTCAATGCCATTACCATTCGTCTAGGCATTGATTAGATGATATCGTTGATTTTTGACTGATCTAACTTTCTCCACTCTCTTTTTAACAGTGACGTAAGTTGTGATACGCCATCTGTAGGTAGCAGTGAACGACGACCGTTACGTTTTAGAATACTCCATACATTTTCTATGGGATTCAGATCAGGAGAACGAGCTGGCCAAGATAATGTCCTAAGCCCTAATTGAGACTTCCATAAGTTGACTCTACTACTCCTGTGACACGTAGCATTATCTACGTGTCACTAGATATTATACACGTAGTATTAGTAATAACTTCTTTATGTATGCTGATCTGATAATTCGATCTGAGAGGGCCACTTACAGCTCTTGAAATTCGACTCAATAAGTCTTCTAAGAATAGTGGACTTAGAAATAGACGAGACTAGTGCAGCCATCTCAGTTAACGAGAGACTTGGATCAACTTTAACAAATCTCAAAATTAGGCGGTCTCTACGTTTGGATGTTTTGCGTGGACGGCCAGAGCCCTCTTTACGACAGAGTCGAAAATCATCATTATGACATCGATGCACACTTGTGTAAAGGACATTTAGTCGCTTCCTTGTAGCTCGCAAAGAAAACCCTAGTTCTAGCAAGGCTGACACTTTGCCTTTTGTGAATGCGATCTCGTTATTGTTCATTTGTGCTTTGTATTGTTTTCAACCGGTAAGAGATAGATTTCTAGCTGAAAGCAATCAGGAGTGTTGCCAACACCACCGCAACGAAGTCAGGAAGCTATGGAACATGAAGTCCAGTTAATCACATGTAGCACTTACATTATTGTTGATGAATAATGGTGCTATACTGGCTCTGATTGACCGATTTTCTTTATTTTTGTTTTGCTTGTAGAACAATATATTACATAACAAAGGAAACAAATGTAATTTTATAAGAGTGAGGTATGATTTTGTGTAACATTGCTAAATGAAGATCAAATTATCTACTATTTTTTTATCTATAACAGGAAAACAACTCAATATTCATGCTTGAAATTTCCAACAATGATATTAGTAAGCACAACTGACATATCTTCCAAATTTCAGAGAAATTCGTTCAAGTTTGGCGGAGTTAGACAAAATTGAAGTCAAGGCGATGTTTAAGGATGATCCATTTTTTATGAAACAATCTGTACGTGTACGTTCCAAAGTAACCTCATGACATTTTTGATGAGATGAATGTAACTCCGATATGTGAGACTTGATAAAGGACTAGCATAATAATTTAGGCTATCACAGGACTTGACGTTTCTTAATAGCATCAAGGATTTAATTGTCTTGTGTCGTGTTGACCCTGCTCGCAATTATTCACTCTCAGGAAAGTTTAGAGGATGCCATTTTTCGTTGTTTACTTGGTCACAAACTCTAGTTCCGAGGCGACCGACATTTGATGCTACGATATTGGGGAACATGACGCGGGGCGATCAGCATACAGCCTCAGCAGCAACCAAGGAAGGATTGGCAAGCGAGGGGCAATCATCAAATGTGAATTGAGGTGTCACGATGAATGCTTTCGAAAGAAATTGCGCAACGGCGGGGTAAATCTGAGTCGAAGGATGATTGTTACTTGTTAAGTACATATAAGCTCTGAATATAAGCACGTAATATATGTTATTAACCCACAATATTCTGAATAGCTAGATAGTTGTGAACTACCAATAATTCGGTGCCTCTACAATGTGGGCCTGTCCCTAACTTTTCCAAAAATAGGCCTATAATTGTCGTTTCTGTGTAAATGCTTGATATGAAAATTATCGACAAGTAGAATGTGTATGTAGTGCACTTCACTAGTTTTGGGTCATAGATTTACGAGTAATCAAAGCTTTAATCAACAATCCACTTTCAAATGTTCAGTTAGTAGATAATGGTAACACATTCAAGTATAGGTCTATATATACATGTATATATATATATATATATATATATATATATATATATGGGTAGATATGTATCAGACATTATTTTATATATTTGCAGGCTCCTACAATGCTTTAGCAGTGATGCAGTTGGTGATGTCGGCAGTTGACAAAAAGGCCTGAAAAAGCACCGGCCGGCCAATTTTAAAAATTTGCGGCCGGGGCCGGCGGCCGGCGTCACTAAAACCGGCCGACCGGTTCCAACCCTGATGACCAGTTTTCAGAATGTCGACATATGTCGACAATGTGCGTTAAACCTGATTTTGCCATATAGATTGGTTTGTAGAATCGACCGTTTCCCATCACTATTAGGCCTATCTATTGAATCATTCTTGACAATCCAAATATACAAATCTAGCTTCAACTGTATTTAATAGACATTCAGTGCCACTCTAGTAAATGCACATGCGTGTACATGCACAGGACATGATCATATGTCAAATAAAGCAATATTTGTTATATCAATTAACTATGTAATCACCAATGACTTAATCCGCCTCAGCAATCCAAATTTTCATATTTAGTTCATTTTGCATGTCATATAGGCCAACTGTGCCACTCCAACAAATGTGTATGATTGCATATGTACAGTGTAAGAACTTATGTGATAGAGAACAACAGTTTCATACAAAATATATCAATGCAACCACAAGCAACTACATAGATTGACCGAAACAGTTAAAAATTGCAGAAACTATATCAGGAGGGATTCACGACTGCCCTCAATAGTGGTAGATGCATCTGTATTATCAGATTCTTTGACAGAAACAGACTGAATGACATTATCAATCGGTAGGCCCAACATCTCGATTTCAAATTCGTCATCATCCCCATTATCAGCTAATTCTCTGAACCGTTCATTTTCAATTCTTTCGCAACAGTTGTAGAACTTTGCTCACAACGCATCATCCCAATTGCCATTCCTCTGGTAAAGTTATCGTGCGCCATTTCATAAGTCAAATCTGGTCAGCAGTAGGTGGTGATTCTGTTCAACTTCTAGCTGTTACTGTGATCAACATCCAATTTTGAAATTTGATGGTCCTATATCATTTCCCTTATCATATGGAGTTTAATGGTGATACATAGAAAGCGAGATATCATCTCAAACCATAGAAAAAAATGAAACAAACTTCTATTCAAGTCAATGATAGTTGGTTTCATTATTTATGTCAGTGAGTATATATGATCGATTATTTCGGAACCGCATTATCTCTCGTGGATACAGTCTTGACGATTGGGCCGAAGTTGCTTCTTCCATTTCTGATGAATTCAGTCTTCGTCCCATAATGAAAGAAAAACAGAAATTCTGGTAGATATTTTGCATCATTTGCATGTAGACATCAACAGAAGTTTCGTCAGTTTCTCTGCTACTGTATATGAGCTGAACAATATTTGTGCTACCAAATGCACACTTTGACATCTGCTGAATTTATTGTAGAAATGTATAGCGATATATGGTGTCAGTCATGCACAAGTAGGCCTTTTTGTAGGCCTACTTCTCAAACTGACATGAATAGTAGTCATTGGAACGCAATGTGCATTACATTTACTTACCATATTACACAAGGGTGCGTTCGATGTCATTTTGCTTTGAGTTCAAATTACTTTTGGTGCTTCTTGATGGATACAATGTTCATTAATTTCTCGACAGATATCTGCAAATATATTGTCTAACGCGAGCTGTCGAAGTATACAGATATTCAAAATAATTCTATGATCTACTGAATCAATTGAGGGATGTTTTTTTATGCTGAACTTATCTAGAACTTCACATTCACGAGACAATCATATAAGAATACAAATAGGGTAGTTATTTTGTAATGAATCGTCATCAAACTTACCTTCGTTTACATCATATGGAAGTATCTTTGTAGCCCTTTTTTTGAAGCTCGACAAGACAAAGTTTACCGCTAGTAGTGGTCGAATAGGCAATTGCCATCAATTGTCATTGAGGTGATATGTAGGCTTCTATCGTACCTATTCTACATCACCAAGCCTGCTGTGTTCTAGAGCGACCAACACCGAATGTCGACATATGTCGACATCGCGCAGGAAGAGGCTAGGGTCCTAGTTGTATATGCTCTTTATTCTTCCTAAAAATCACAAAGGCTGCAGAAACAGCTAATGATGCTTTTATCCAAGTGATAGTTCATGTGCTCTGCTATCTGTGCGTCAATGGTAATAGAAAGATAATCGACTCGTGGTTGATCATCATAGCGAAAAAGATTGATTGAAAGCCTTTTTTATGAGGTGATGACAACTAAAATGTAGAAGAAAATCAGGTTTCATAAATCAAAATGATTTTCGGACATCTCTTTACTTCAGGCTCTTTCAAGCACTCATTAAATGGTTGAATGTTTGATTTTTAATTTCGAAATTTAATGTTATTAGTTGTGAATGTAAAACAAGTTATCCCGCTCACTGGACTGTATTGCAGGAATGATAAATTAAAATAAAGACCGAGTAACTATTTAAAAATCAGACATTTCGTCTCGCAGAGACATAATCATGGGTAGCATCACCAGGATCTTGGCATTCCCCTGTACATTAACTCAGGAAAGCCAATTTAGCATTATGTAAAGGATGTTAGTTTATGTTAAGATAAAATTAATGCAAGACTGAAATTATTAATTGATAGCTAATTTGTGGAATTATCGAGAACACTTACGAAATCATGAAAGTCTTCAAATATGAAAATATGAAGAAAATTGTATGCCTCGGAAGAATAAAAATTATATATTTTTGTGATGAGCATACTATACTTGCATGTTCAGAAGCGACTAATAAAGAATAAGAAGAATGCACAGCTTGCGCTCTACAGGAACAATCCTGCACAAGCTTCCTTGAAATTTAACAACGGTTTGTCAAGCTGACGATCCATTTGGCCCAGCTTTGTTTTGCTGCACAAATTTCTTCATGAAAACAGAGAGCTGAAAGAAAGCAATCCCATTAATCAAATTGGATTACATGGTCATCATCAAATTGCATGCAGCACTTTGCATCGACCGCTAATAAGCGCCAGACGCCGAAGGCCCTGTACGTTGCTACGCATTACCCGTACTTAATTTGTGAATAGACCAATAAACGTTTATCGAGAGAGTCTGAATATTTTGTTCTGCAGTGAACACTTTGAAAAATATCAAACTTTTCTCTGGAAGGTAAAGCGGGGCGAACTTATCGCAGATGATTCCATTAATTTCTTTTCAACACAAGTTGACATAGTGTGGTGAATCAATATGATCTCCTTGCCATCTACATGAATGCGGGAATGCTAGATTTTTATCGGTCTTTATAGATTATATTTATTTTATTATTTCTTAGGTTATATAAATTTTACAGTAACATCAGAATTATGAAAAATGAACTTTCTTCGAATAAAGCTAGTGCGAAATGGCATTGGATCGCTTGCTTTGCTGTACCACTTGATAAAATGCTCTATCATTTTTTATAATTTTTGGTTAGTTTTCAGCATTTGGTGCTGGTTCGCAGTGATGAAGGTATGTTTGAAGTAAAAGCTTCGGTGAGAAGTTTCGGTTTGTTAGTGCTTTTCTTCATGTTCAAGCACGACTGATCTTTTAATTTGCATTGATCTGGAGCATTAATTAACTCATTTTTATACTTTGGATGGTTCTCAGTCATTAGGGCTAGTTCGGAGTAATGGCATCAATTCTAAATTTTAAAAATATTCAAGACGTTTTTTAATTTCTGTAAATATTTGCATGGTGATACGATAAAGCTGCCAACGGTATGGTTAGCTCTAAGGTTTGGATAGTTCTAATTTTAACGGTCACCAACAAGCACTTGTAAATCATTAGCTCAGTGTTTTATAATTATGGTTGTGTTTAATGCATAGCGAAATCAAACTTTTGCGCTACAAAAAGGCAAGTTTAGATTGTACCTTAGCAGAGGCATGAGGGCAAACTAATAAGTCTCCTACACGCTCCAAACCTCGATATCTCAGAATTGTATCTTCATTTTGAATATTTGTGGAGCTGTACATGCAAACACGATAAGGACGGTGCATTCCTCGACAAAGGCTCCTCGAAGCCACAGACCTCGATATCTCATTACTATACGCATATCATCGTTTGCATTTTATCGGAGTTGTGAATTCAAAAGTAATACAATTTTTACTGCCGATGTTAGAGGTCTACACAATCCCATGTCTGGGGTTATGGAAGCCGCTAACATCGGCAGCACAGAAAAGAGACACTTTGGTTGAAAAATAATCTTGTTTTTCATCGAAAACGTCTCTAATCAATTCAAGTGACTTGAAGAAAACAGTACATGTGAAAATTAAAATTATGTTTCAACTTATGTTTCAAGATTTTAATTTATACTTTCTCTGTGCACGGCCTATCTGCTGGACGCCATGCGTGGATTCTTTATCTAGTAACAGGACGTTTTCTACTCAGGTTGCTTTCCGGCAGCATGTTGACTGAAGAATAAGGAAATGTAATAAGGAAAAATACTATAATTCAATCGACTCTCTATGCACGAATGTACACCGTTGGATTTATCAGGATAGGAATTTTTTGGGAGAGCTTTACATACAACTCGGCATGGATATCAGGTAAAGCAGTACAACTTCATTATGCTACCTATGCTATTATGTATATTGCTCATTTTCAACCATTTGGTCCAACCTATTGCTAATAAAATAAATACTAGTGTTTCTACTAAAAGAACATTGATATATAAAGTCCGTGATTAAAAACATATTTTGCTGATCTGATCGTGTAAATTGCATGTAAAAGGAAAAAATAATGTTACAAAGACAAATTCAAATCCACCTATTTGAAATCATACATTGTTTTGACAAGCTATCAATTTGTTAGTAGAATCATAAAATATCTAGTTGCATCCATAGCTGAAAATAGGAAAAAACATGAATAGTCACCATTTCATCCAAAAAATTGCAAACCTCATTGCTGCACAATGAATAGGGATTTATGATAAAGTTGTGGGATGTGAGATAGGCATGCTGATGATTCCTGACATTGGATGAAGTGGCAGCTATTCTGGTTCGTTCGTATACTTCAGCTGAGGATGCAACTCAATATTTTGTCATTCAATTAACATTGTGTTTTTAAAAAGCAGCATTTGTTGATGGTTGCTGGTTGAACAACTAAGACGAGTACACGAAGAAATTGACTTGATAATCTAATTGCGCATCACAAACCAGGGCTGTGGAGCCGATGCGTTATCTCATCGGCTCCGGCTCCACGCAACTGATGTGAAAGGCTCCGGCTCCGACTTCAAATTCAGGTTCTATCTATGCTGGTTATCCTGGATCCGTTGAACGGTTTTTTTGGATAACGGTGTGGCCTTTAGAGGCTTGCTACAATCATCAAATTAGTTTTCATTAACAAGCAACGACTTAAGTTATAAAAATGATAATAGCCTAATATAATGATAAATAACATACTTGTCATATATTTTTGCATGAATTGACTATCTCTGAAAGATAAAATAAAGTTGTAGCCTGGATTGGTTAAATTAGATAAAGATCTCCCGCACTGGCTAAATATAAATTGGCCTAGCCAAATACGAGGCTACATTAAATAAGACCACATGAGTGATGATGATATACCTAATTAGCCGTCACAGGGGCCGAATACTAGTATAAGCTTTTTTACAAAGCTTGAATATGAAACTGGATAGCGTATGCCTCTAAATAGCTTATAGGGCCTGTATCTACTCGAACATGGAAAGGGTATAGGCTATATAGCCAAATATACCGTATCAATAAAGATATCAATTGCTTTATTGAATACTAAAGTGTATATAGGCTAGCTTAGGTTGTTATTGCCTTTATCCAATAGTCTGTTGGTCCATGAATAATATGATCGGTGGGTAGCCCACGACTCATCATCTGTAGAAATTGTAATTTAGATAGTCTCATTGCAGTGTAGGCTAGAAATGTACAATTGAAAATTATACTTAAAAAATTAAAAATATCTAATTTAGGACGAGTTTTGTAATTCTATGCAGCATACTTAATAAGTTAAGGCTTAACTTACATTATGTTAATTTCGTATTTTTCATTATGGCGTAAAGTTGCACTAAATAATTCATCAATGATTCATGTATATTATTATATTCAATTTGTATAACATATTAACACTATTCCTCTGATGATGGTTAGGCTGATGAAACTGAACTCGGAGTATCACACAGCATGTTGCAGGGTGCAATGCATAATAAAAATTTGACTGCGAGCACCGAGCAGAAATCCCATCTACTTTGCTAGCATTCGAATGCGCGTGCGGTTTAATGTCATAGACAATAGAAAAGAGAGGTCAAAAGGCGCCTTTATTGAAAGCGTCTCAGTCCTTTTTTATTGTTTACATATAAGTCAACATGATATCAGCATAAAGTGTTGACAGACGAAAAAAATAATAATGAAAATTCTTGAAATCCACAGGTCTATGACATTTGGGAAATATTATTACACGATACGGCTCTTGTGCAGTCCGCCCCCCCATTTTTTCTCTGGTCAAAAGATGCAGCACCATTGGATGTCCGTTTCAGCATCACCGGTTTGAGTGAAGCATTCCGTGCTGTTGTAAAAATCTACGTGGATAATTGCGATGTCATGGTCGCAAACTTTGTCAGCAAGTCAACATTGTAATTTGCCTTCGGGTTTTTCGAATTGAAATATACCCTTTGAATTTTGAAGTCAAAGGAAATTCATTGTGAATGAGATACCTTTAAAATAATAGGGCGCTACTAGAAGTGGCTGGGTCGCTTATTGCTATAGCCATGTGAGGACTTGTAGTCAGGTCATTCGTGTGAGTGTGAAGAGTTATCCCTCCAATCAAAATTGATCAAATTGAATAATCGATTGTTTTGAAAAATGTAGGTGGGGGGACTGCACAAGAGCCTACAATACAATCTAAGGAAATTGGCATTGTCACAGATGCCAGTAGCTTCTGCCAGTAGCCATACCGATAGATGGTAACCTACATAGTAACCGTATTAGATTTAAGACATTGCGCAAGAAATGTAGCTATATTATCTTTGCTGACTGAACTGGAAATATGTACATAAATGACTGGCGACTTGTCTCTAGGAATCTACAATCATCTAGTTAGCATGCATATAACAAGTCTTCAAATTAATGGATTTTGGAGAGTACGTTGTCACTAAAAGCTATGGAAATTAGTCTTACGAAACATATGTAATAAAAAATATTACACATGTGTGTAAATATAATAAGCTTACATATAATACAAAAGAAGGCGGTAACTGCAAAGAAAGATATCGTGGAGAACAGATCATCGGTATACTTAAAAGACATCTTTAGATTTCAAATGATTTAATTTTTTTATGATGCCAATTAATACCTTTCAAAATTCTAGATTTATATCAAAGCTCAAACTATCGGACCCGGAGCCGGAGCCTTTGTGATAAATCGGCTCCGGCCAAAACCATCGGCTCCTCAAGGCTCCGGCTCCGGCTCCACAGCCCTGTCACAAACTATCAATTTAATTTACAAAAATGAATTTTGCAATTCGTTTCTCATTGAGAATCTAAAATGTATAAACGTTGTAAATAGTTTCACAAGAATGATGTCCCGTTTCTTCCAAAATAGTTGAGGAAAGGGAATATCCAAATGTGATGATGTAGTGGCTATGAAATCATTTGTTGTTATCACTTTCAACAACTCCATCCGGTCGTTTTGGTCGTTACTAACAATCAAATGAAATAGTGCCTTTCTGTTTACATTCAGTATTACATCCCCAAAAATAGATATGTTTATATTCCATAAGCATAACGAATTGACTAATTTTCTTAAGAATACTGATATAGGCCGACGGCGTATCCAGATCCTAGGTCCATGGAAATTTCTAGAATTCAGCTGTATCATCCAGCTGCACCGTTAGCTATGCACCGCTAAAACAGCTACAATGGCCGTTAAACTTAGCAGGAAAGCTTCACATAAAATATCCACAAGTATCTCATAAAATTGTGACGTCACAATTTAATGTTTCATGACGTCACAGGTAAAATCCGTTAATAACGGACAAACAGGATTAATTTTTGCGGATATTTCCTGAACAGACTGTAAAAAACATTGAAATTTATTTTAGCTGATTGTTTTAGCGGATATTCACTGCACAGTTTACAGTTGTGTGGATGGAAAGAGCTTGATAACCTTTTTATTCGAACCCTGGTCAAATAAGTTGAAGCCAGGAAGTAAGAGAATTGACAGCTATTTAGAATAAATTTGCGTTGGATCTATGTATATCAACTACCCTGTGCAATGGCTGCTATCTTTCGTTGAAACATATTGCTATTTTATTTTTCTACTCATTTATGCTGACCACTTACATAAAAGCGATATCTAAAAGTAGTAAACTCTCATACATTGTATAACATCATTTTATATTTTCTACATTTCTTTATAGGGTGGTGCAGACTGTTACTTTTATCATCATCAATCTTAACTCGCTTCGATGCATATCATTGACAATGTAAATATGTAATTATGCATCATATCTGTAATTCTCCCATCTGTAATCATTATTTGTATTTCTGGGTATTTTATCCTGAAAATAAGATATCCTTGAATTATGTAGTTATGTTAGCTAGAAAGTTAAGCAAGTGTTTCATCGACATGGCTTACAGTAACTGACTGCCGCCTACACGATTTAATTGTGATACATGATGCATTCTGAAATTTTCTGTACATATACGTATTCTGCATGCAGAATGAATGTGATTTAGCTACTTTTGTACCGCCGTTCGGGGGGAATTCTTCGGTCACTGATCATGCGCTATGACTAGTGACAAGTGACAAGTAACAAGTGATTTCAATTCTTCGACATGATCAGTTGACAAGTTGACAAGTTTATTTTGATCAGCAAATTTTGACCAGTAACTAGTGGTATGACAAGTGATTGAATTCTTCGACTTGATCAGTAATAAGCTTTCACTTGTCATAATCACGCATTTATGACGGAAGAATTTTTATCCATCATGCTTGCATTATCAATATCAGTGGAAGTAGAAGACATTCAATTAAAGATGAATGATGTATCCATAGAAATTAATAATAACATAGAAAGTCCTAGAATGGAAATTGCATGAAAATTATGGCACACTCCGGGGAAACTTAGTTGGGGCAAAAAGCAAATTTTTCGAGCTGGCTTTCTTGTTTTCGGGTTGGCATTTTTAATTATCAAGTCAATTTGTGATCTGGATTGTTGCCCCTAGTCCAAAGATCATGTACACAAAAGGAATAGTGAATTTACAAAATACTGCAGCGACAGGATGACAAAGAAGGAAATCCTGTAAAACGTTCTGTACGTTCATCATTTTGAAATATCGCTCATATAATCAATCAAGAGTATAATCAGACTCATACGTAACTTGTAATGTCGATTTAAAGAGCATGCATTGCTCCAGCTTGAAATCAGAGGCCAAGAAATCTCAGAGTATTCATTTTACTTAAAAGGGCTCCCCTTGTTCAATATATTTGAACAATTTTCAAAACCTTTGCATGCTTTCGAATATGAGCTTCCAAAATATCATCACACTGCATCACTTAAGTCATTTAGTGATTAATTGAAAGGATCCAGCGACATTTTATTTATCTGAGAAATGACTGTCGGTAAAGAAGCTTTCAATGTGTTTATTCTAGAAAGCGCTAGGTTTCTTAACAGCTAGAAGGAGAAATTATCCAATAATTAGAATTTTCATCTTTGAATTCTTGAGATATTCTTACAACCAGTACACCGACCACATTTCATTATGACTCTGAACCAATTTTTAATTCGCATTCCAGTATTGAAAAATTAGAAAGTAAAGATAGAAGGAGAGCCAAAGCTGCAATAGATGTTGTTAATTCTTATTTATATATTTTTTTTCTTATAGTCACCCAATATTTCGGCCGTCACAGCCAGCTTCAGGGGAGCAAAGGTTTACAAGAAGTTCATATAAATTTCAAAATAAGTCTATGGCATATTTGGCAACACAAGCAAGGATCATAGCACAGCAAAGGCGGTTCCCACCGCAGCCGCTTGCAGCCATGATAGCTCAATTTCCAGATCAAGTCAGCCAGCCATGCACTCTCCAGCAAACCACTAAGAATAGTGGTCAGCCAGAGAAACATAGCCAGCTAAAAAGAAGAGGAATAAGCCATCATAGCCGCCGGCGGCTACGATGGGAACCGCGCCCGAAAGATGTTTTGAGTTTTAGAAAAATGGATTTATCAGAGAAAAAGGAATGATTGATAGTCTTCAGTTTCTTCCTTTGAGTTAATTGTAGGTCGGCGCTTCTGTATTATCATTGACTCCTTCAGTCTCAAATTTGCGTTGTCCCTGTCACCTGTGATAATTGAAACTGAAATGCGTTGTTCTCCGTTGCATGTTTGGAAATGTTTGTAAAATGACGAGGTATTTTGCGTTAAATGTTCTTTAATTCTGGTATGAAGTGGTCGGATGGTACTCATAATGTACACGTTGTTGCAATGTTGACATTTAACTTCATATACAACGTTCTTCCCATTGCATAATTCATTTTTTTAAAATGCATGAGGACATGTTGCAAGATTGTGCAGGTTTTCTTTTTGATAGAGCGTTTCTTAGAGTGTACGTCTTATGAGGTAATCGAATGTCAATTTCTTCTTTTTTGAAAATATGTTTCATTTTCCGATCAATACTGTCGGAGAGGAAAGGGGTCTTGAAGTACATGATATTCTTTGCTGTATGTTGTCGTCTCCTTACTCTTTTCGATGCTTTAATAAATTGTTTTGGATATCCACGTTGTTGAAGAACCAGTTCATATGAGGAATTTCATTTCAAAAAACAAAATGGTGAAAATGTCGTTTTGAGAAAAGGCAAAATTGTTAAGAAAACCAGTGGTTGACTACCGAATGATATCCCTCTACCTGTCATTTGTTACTTGAATGCTCGGTCGATATTCAACAAAATTGACGAAATGTTGGCCTTTACTTCAAAGTTCTCTCCAGACTTTATCTGCGTTACAGAGTCTTGGTGCGATAATACTATCTGCGACGATTCAATTAACTTACCTTGTTATGTGCTTCTTCGTGCTGATCGTACGTCAGGCAAAAAAGGTGGTGGCTTACTCTGTTGGATTCGTTCGTCGTTTTCTTCTACTCTACTTTTTTGTGAAAGTATATTTCCTGATGTTGAGTTGATGGTTATCAAAATCTCAAAAGCTAAGTTCAATTGCCTCTTGGTTGTGATATATTTCCCACATGGCGGTTCTCTGACAATGGATTTCAAACAGACTTTAATTGATTACGTGATAACAATCATCGATGGCTTTTTAGATCAACATCCTGAGACTCCAATATACATTGCTGGTGATTTTAATCATGTTGAGTCTTCTAGACTGGAATCAGCGTTTGCCATAGAAAATGTTGTTACTGACCCTACAAGAATAAACTCAATCCTCGATTTGGTACTTATTCCTGAATTCTATGTCGATCATTATTCAAAGCCGTGTCATTTTCCTCCTCTGGGTCTTGGTGATCATGACTTAATTCTTCTCCGACCTAATAAGACTGTTCCTGATAATTCAACATGTGTAAAAGTGATTGATTACCGTGAGTCCTTCTTGAATCGGGCATTGTCGTTTCTTGGTGACATTGACTGGTCTTCAGCTTTAGAAAACTCTGACTTGAATGAATCGTGCCACCTGTTTTATGAGCTTTTGAACCATGCCATTAGCCTACTACCCACTGACATGGTATTGAGGAAGAGGAGTGACAAGCCATGGATAACTAATGTCATCAAATGTGCTATCAATAAAAGGTATAAGGCCTATAGAGAGAAAAACTGGCCACTTTATTGCCATTATCGTGATAAGGTGCGAAAAATGATTCACCATGCCAAGCTGCAGTGGAGCAATTCTTACTTAACGAATCATTCAATTTGGGACATCCACAAGATTGCTACTTCCCAATCGAATAATAACTCAGCGGATTGGCTACAGCAGTGTGATCCAAAACGGAGTATTTTTGACATCATGGAATGCATCAATCAAAGCCTTGCCTCAGAATTTGTGAATGACCCAATCGACTTGAATCCTCATCCTATTGTCGTTCCGTTCTTGTTTTCTATCCATGAGGTGGAACAGCTTCTTGGATATGTAAATCCGAAATCGAGTCCAGGGTCAGATGCTATTCCAACTATCCTCTGGTCAAAGCTTTCCTCAGTCATATCTGAACCACTGACAAAAATATTCAACATGTGTCTCACAGAAGCAAACATACCGAGAATGTGGAAGAAGGCTGATATAATTCCCTTTCCCAAGACTAAACCACCTTCTTTGAACAATATCAGACCTATCTCATTGCTGCCCATTCCTGAAAGGATTTTCGAAAAACTTTTTCTCAGAAAGGTTGGTTATTCATTTATGAATAAATATGACTCCGCACAATATGGCTTCAGAAAGAAAAGCTCCACAACTTGCGCTCTGTTGAATGTAGAAAATTTCATAACTAGCAGCCTTCAAGAAAATGATGTTAAAGGATGTTATATACTTACGGTTGATCTGATGAAAGGTTTCGATAAGCTGTCTCATAACTTACTTATTCAAAAAATGCTAAACACTGATTTCGACAACTACATGGTTACCTTCATCTCAAACTACCTGACATCCCGCTCACAGCGATTGAGATGGCAAAGCAAATTTAGCCACGACGTAGATGTAACAAGTGGAATCCCACAGGGATCTTGTATTGGTCCGTTGATCTTCGGATTTTTCACTTCAGACCTACGGATGGACGAAAGTGTTGACGTTCTATTAACCAAGTACGCTGATGATTTGCTTATTTCCGGCGCAATCAAAAAGAACCAAACTGTTAGCCCAGTGAATGATGGTTATCAAGTGATTGTCGATTGGACTGTAAAAAATAAAATGAGAATTCGTGAAAATAAATGTTCACAAATATTTATATCTCTGAGAAAAGGTCATGATTGGGAACCATTGCGTATTGCAAATATCGAACTGAAAAGCAAAATTAATTTTTTTGGTGTTGTATTAGATCAAACTCTTTGCTGGGGCGACCATACTAGTGGCATCGTCACGTCTCTCAGTGCTGAGAAGACTGAAACCATTCCTTGATGTAAATGATCTCACTATGGTATACAACAACTACATCATGAATATCCTGGAATATGCTGCCCCACTCTTCGTCGGCATCGGGTCTACGGCGTCAAAGGAACTAGATTCCACTCAAGGTAGAGCTCATAGAATAATATGTGGCACGTCACAGTGCATGTGTGGAAATTTCATCCCATTGGACTATCGCCGAATTATGCTGGCCTTGAAGCTCTTCAAAGCATTGGTAAAAGACAATCAGCAGCCCCTAAATCATCTAGCTCCAGAACTTCATTACTTCTCAAAAACCTACCGTGCTCCAAAATGCATGACCGCAATGAGAAGAAATTCATTCTTTCCAACAGTGATTCGCATCCATAATAGCGGATTTTGTTAAATTGCTTCTTATTTGACTTGTTTTTGATACTTTTCGAATTTACTTGCTTTATATTGTGTTTGTTCAGCCTCACGATTCTCATTATTGAGGCTCATCATGAAATAAACGATTATTATTATTATTATTATTACATTTGTTTGCTTCTATTCTTGAAACTTCATCAGCAAAACAACGTTCTTGTATTCTTTTAGTTTCGTTTCGAATCATGTTCATCTTTGAGGAGATTGGAAGGCTTGATGTAAAGAGTGGAAATATGTCCTTCTTTACTGATTTCTTGTAGAAACTTATCTTCTTTTCAGGTACATTCACACTGAAATCTAACAAACTGATTTGATGTTGTTCGTTGGGATGCTCTAATTCAAATTTGATGTTTTGATATTGAGAATTCAGTGAAGTCAATAATTGTTCTGCATCTGTGTGGTCTCTTGTGAATGCGGTGTGGTCTCTTGTGAATGCGAAACAATCACCCACATATCTCCGAAATAGAGTGATATGTGGGAAATTTGAAAGTGCCTGTCGTTCAATTGAATCCATAAATGATATTGCCAAAATCGACGATAGAGAAGAGCCCATCGGCAACCCGCATACTTGTCGGAAATTTTTGCCAACGAATTCAAAATATGTATTAGATAAGATCACATCCAGGAGTTCACATAAGTCATTGACCGAAATATTATTTGGTAATAGTGGAGTCGGAAAGAGTCAGGTTTTATAAGATCTTAATTATTATTTTTCCTATGTAAAAAATTTTTCGATCGCCATCCAGCAATCATCTTCAGGTACAAAAGATTAGAAGTTTAAACCATGAGGAATTTGAAAATGATATTTACAATGAGATGACATGATGATTCACAATGATATGAAATGAAGGAAGTAGTAAGCACATTCCAAAATCAAGGACAAAATGTGAAATGCTGAGTCATCAGGCGTCCGCAAGGACAAAATGTGAAAGGCTGAGTCATCAGGCGTCCGCAAGGACAAAATGTGAAAGGGCGGCGTCATCATGCCAAGGAGTTGGCCAAGGATGTGCTGGGAGGAATGGGTCCGTGAGGAGAAAACCGCCCCCCCCCAACGACTCAACTGACCAAATTGGTCGAAAAGACCAAAGTTGTTCAGAATCATGTGAAACAAACTTCTATCAAGGTTTCAGGTTGAAATTCGTCCAAAAAATTTTTTCGAAAATTTTCACTACGGTGGTCTCGACACTTAGGATTTTTTCGTGAAAAAAAAAAATTTTCAAAATGTTGGAATGGAGCTCCGAGACCCATCCCATCGTGTTTGTCGTCAAAAGTTGGGCCGGTGAAGTGTCGGTGAAAAAACCGCCCCCCCTCCCCCCAACGACTCAACTGACCAAATTGGTCGAAAAGACCAAAGTTGTTCAGAATCATGTGAAACAAACTTCTATCAAGGTTTCAGGTTGAAATTCGTCCAAAAAATTTTTTCGAAAATTTTCCCTACGGTGGTCTCGACACTTAGGATTTTTTCATGAAAAAAAAAAAAAAATTTCAAAATGTTGGAATGGAGCTCCGAGACCCATCCCATCGTGTTTGTCGTCAAAAGTTGGGTCGGTGAAGTTTCGGTGAAAAAACCGCCCCCCCCCCCCCCCAACGACTCAACTGACTAAATTGGTCGAAAAGACCAAAGTTGTTCAGAATCATGTGAAACAAACTTCTATCAAGGTTTCAGGTTGAAATTCGTCCAAAAAATTTTTTCGAAAATTTTCACTACGGTGGTCTCGACACTTAGGATTTTTTCATGAAAAAAAAAAAATTTCAAAATGTTGGAATGGAGCTCCGAGACCCATCCCATCGTGTTTGTCGTCAAAAGTTGGGTCGGTGAAGTGTCGGTGAAAAAACCGCCCCCCCCCCCCCCAACGACTCAACTGACTAAATTGGTCGAAAAGACCAAAGTTGTTCAGAATCATGTGAAACAAACTTCTATCAAGGTTTCAGGTTGAAATTCGTCCAAAAAATTTTTTCGAAAATTTTCACTACGGTGGTCTCGACACTTAGGATTTTTTCAAGTCCTAATGTGAAATGTCGCTTTTTTTTTTTTTTTTGCCAACTTGGACGATGAATTGTGGAGGATTGGAAGTGAATGAAGAGCTCGGGTTTCTTTTAGCGGCAAGACCGCACTTTGTTCTCTAGGATCTCCTCTTTTCAGATGCGTGACAGGCTCCGTTTCCAAATGAGAGCCTGCTAAAAATCGAGTTTTTGTGCATTTTCCAAGATTTTGGAACTTTTTGAAAAAACGACAGAGTTTTTTCATCTCGGCTTCTGGTCATCGTAGAGGGTCGAGGGATGTCTTAAATGAAAGGGGAGAGCGAGAAAACGTGACACTCAAAATTTGGAGTCAATCGGAGCACTAGAACCGGAGATAGACGGGTTTAAAGTTTTTGGATGATGGGTGTTACGTCATCAGCTGATCGCCACACACTATATAAGCTGGGAACCGAGAGAGACTTGTCATTAAGACGAGAGCGATTGTCAGAGGTAGGTCGTCTCTCTGAGCTCCGATGATAGCTTCGGACATTCCAAATCCCCGGTTTCTGTAAGAAACCGACTTAGAAAATTTCATTGCTGAACTCAGCTAAGGCGTCAGACTTAGAGGTTCGCCAGGAGATGGCCTTCGTCTCCAGGCCATAAAAGACTCCAAAACTTTAAAGGCTTGTAACTTTGCTTCTACAAGTCCGTTTGACTTGATTCAAAAAAGGTTCGGTTGCTATTGACCTGCTCTAAGTGATAGACTACTTATAAAATGTTGTAAGTAGTGCTAAAAAGTTGAAAAATTTAAATTCACTAGTTTTGGAGGTTTTCTGGGGTTTTCGACCCTGCTGAATTCAACTAAGACATTTACAAAGTTGTCAGAGGCGAGCTTCGGCTCGAGACTTGTTTCCTGATGTAAATAACTCCACCGATTTTCATGTCAAAATCGGGGCCGGGATACCAACACAGTGACATGACGCACGCTCTGTCCGCTCGAGGTTGGATTTGTGGGTCGAGGTCTTGGAGTTGGGATAAGATCCCCTCTGAGAAATGCCTGTGACGGATTCATCAGCTTAACTTGTCTTTCCTCTAAGCGAAGTTGTCTTTGTGATAGCACTGGGCGACTATCGATTCTGTCTTTGTATAGCATGGGCCTTCACGACTGATAGCCCAGTAACTGTCGATGTGTTGTCCAAATTTGGTAAAAGCGTCGTTGTCAAGTTAAAAGCATGACTAAATTTAGAAAGACCAAGGCAAGGCTTTGTGTCGGGAGGGTATATAAGTCACTGCTTCTCTCTAGGCTTCACTCCTGTTTCAAGTTGTAAGACGAACGGTGAGTGCTCTGTCGAAGTTTGCTATCAAACTTTGAAATATTTAGAACTTAGGATTATTCTGTCTTAATGCAGATACAGTAATAGCTTCACATAAACGTTTTTATCAAGCTGTGACTTTAGATGAGATCCTTTAACGATCTCCTCTTATGAGCACTAAAATGTGTCTCAATTTAACACATTATTTCTTCTCTTTTCAGTTTGAAAATGACGAAGGAATGCAATAAAAAATTACAAATTTTTAAGTGTAGTTGCGGCATGCCCTTCCGCGGTGACCGTTTCAGGCGCCACGTCTTGGCGAGAGTGACGAAGGGTGAGATGAAGCATGATGATGTGTTGATGGTGATGTATTGTGTGTGGTGTGATGTTCGTTGTAGTGCGTATGATGTCGAGTTTGTGAAGGCTCATGCCAATTGTCCTCTGCGTGTGATTGGGAAGGAAATGATGAGTCAAGTGTTGAGTGGTGAGCGGGGGAGCGCATTTGTTCAAGGCGAACCAGTACGTTCCCCAGTCGTGAATGTGGATTTGGATGATGATGAAGTGGTGAATAAAGTAAAGAGGAAGTTGATTGTTGAGAGTGATGATGATGATGACGATGAGGCTATGGAGAGCGTTGTAACGAAGAAGGGGTGTGTTGAGAGGTTGAGTGATGATGTTGAGCTTGAGCGAGCTGTCGCGTCGATTGAGCCACTGGCAAAGCCACGGGCTCAATCGTCGCCGAGAGATGAGCGTGTGATGCCTAATTGTGTTGTGAGAGTGAGTCAGTCGAGTGTGCCGAGTAAAGTGGTGTTGACGAAGAATGATGCGCTGGCGTATGGGAATGTGAGGAATGAGTGTGACAGGTTGCAGGGAAAGTTGAATGCTGCAAAGTGTACGTTGAAAGAAGTGACTGTGGAAAGGGATCGCTTGAAGAGAGAGTCGGAGGACTTTGCGAGTGTGAAGAGAGAGTTGTTTGAGGCGAGGCAGAAGTTGGTGAATGAGAGAAAGTTGAGGGAGACGCTTGAGTCGAAGTTGGAGAGTTGTGAGAAGTCGGTCTGTCGAGAGCGTGAGTTGAAGGAAGAGGCGATGGAACGAGTGAGAGTGTTGGAGCGTCAGTTGAGTATGCAGTCGGAAGTGTCGCCTGAAACGGTCACCGCCCTTCACATTCCTGTGGTGGGCTATGTCCCGGAGCGGCCATTAATTTATGGAGATGTGACTCCTGATACATCGCAAGAATGTTTTAACTGCACGGATGTCCGATGTTATCACATCAAAATACATCACAAGGAGGACATCCGTGTAGATTATAGGAAGCCGCACAAATTTCGTAAGTATTATGACTGGAACATAACATTGTACCATCTTTCTCATTCTTACTTCTTTCATTGCAGGCCAACTGAAAAAGTCATAAGCCCACCACATCCCACGTCCCGAGAACGACCCATGGGCTCTCTTAAGGGCCAACCTTCTAATGCAGCTAAAGCGGTCCCAAGCCCGCCACATATCTACGGATATGGAATGCAGAGGGGAAGAAAAATGATGAATGGAATGAAGGGAGGACATTCATGCGCCACACGCAACACAACAGACTTCTCTCTTCGCTAGTGAACAAGCTCTTGTCAGTGTCATCAGAAACTAACATGTTGTACAAAGGTTTTACTGCAGCACAGGTTGATGTATAGTTAGAAAAGTTTGATCATGATGTTTTATGAAACACACATGTCATAAAATGTAAGCGTTAGTGTAGTCAACTAGTTTTTACTACAACTCATGTTAGAGAAAGTAAAGTCTGATCATCGAAGTTGTATTCGTGAGTGTCATCAGAAAGTGTATCATGGTTTGAAAAAGCAAAGTTAGTGTAGTCAGAAACTTTATCATGTTGTATAAAGGTTTTACTGCTACACAGGTTGATGTATAGTTAGAGAGTTTGATCATTGAAGTTGTATTCGTAAGTCTAATCAGAAAGTGTATCATGTTGTACAAAGGTTTTACTGCAACACAGGTTGATGTATAGTTCGAAAATTTGATCATGGCGTTTTATGAAACACAAGTGTTATGAAATGTAGGCGTTAGTGTAGTCAAATAATATTACCGCGACACACGTTTGTGAAAATAATGTTTGATCATTGACGTTGTATGACTGACCGAACTCATCACAGCACTAGAAAGTTTTATCGAAAAGGTTTTACTGCACAGTGTAGATTGTCTTGTAACTTACTTTCACAGCACTAGAAAGTTTTATCGAAAAGGTTTTACTGCACAGTGTAGATTGTCTTGTAACTTACTTTCACAGTGTTAGAAAGTTTTATCGAAAAGGTTTTACTGCACAGTGTAGATTGTCTTGTAACTTACTTTCACAGTGTTAGAAAGTTTTATCGAAAAGGTTTTACTGCACAGTGTAGATTGTCTTGTAACTTACTTTCACAGTGTTAGAAAGTTTTATTGGTGACAGTTGGCAAATGTTTCCCTATTAGAAAATTCAAACTCCATGACTGTTAGATTCGCTTCATCAGGTTTACTAAAAGCAGTTTTCTACTGCAATGAGAGTTTAGAATGTTATATGAAAACAGTGTTCACCACAGCACTAGAATGTTTTTATCCTTAGTTGAGATCCGGACTGCAGTGTGTAAAATGTTTTATGTGACAGTCTTTTCACAAACGGTGAAGTGTAAATACAGAGTGAATCCATCTGTTAGGTGGTCATTAACTTTGGATGTGAAGTAAAGCGAATCTGTGTACAGAATGAATTGAATATTAGACAACGCCTGCAAGTTTTTGACGACTTGAGTGGTTGACATCAAATCTAAGTTTAACATGTTGGATATAAAAGTGAGATGGATAGGAATAAGTGTTGAATGTTTTATAAAACCAGATGTTGTCACACACGTTGAGTGTAATTCCATGACATTGAATCGCGTGGGTTGTAAAGTCCATCATCCAAGGCTAGGCTCCTCTACGGTTGGATTTAGGGTTTTATATTACATGCGTTAACCGTTCGTGTAGAATATGTGAAGCACATGTTCGCATAAATGCAAATGTTGAAATAAGTTTTGTAAGAAGTCTTTGACAGGTTGTAGTGAAACTTAGCGAACGTTGAAAAAAGTTTTATGAAATGTTTCTGCAGTCACACTCGTTAGCGTACCAGCTTTACTAAATGTGTTGTTTGCCTTTATCAAATTGAATGTGTGTGTGTTTTGTAAATAAAGACAGACAGCGTGTTTGCACTCTGCATCGACAGCATACAAGTATAGACATAACAACTTGTTGTTAGTCGAATGCATATGAGATAGGAAACATTATGTGTGAGATAAAAATCAACCTGCTAGATGAAGTGAAACACAAAAGTGTCACAACTAGTTTACGGGAAATAAAGGAGAACTGTGACAACGTTTACACTCATCATAGACAGATGAACATACAAATCTGACATTCAAATGAAAGTCGTAAACATGAACTGCGGTGTAAGAAACTTTATGTCAACAACTTTATGTTGGTAAAACTTTCATAGATTGCAGGCGTGTTGAAAGCTGATATAAAGACCTGTAGAAACGCATAAGTCTTAGTTCAACGACTCGACCCTTGAACTCACACAATGAACACGTCTGTGTAGAAAACTCATTGGTAGGAAACAGTATTTTCTGTGCGAATGCAGACGATGTAAACATGACATTTAACATGGCTTGCAATAGTCAACATGCTGCCAATCAAAATGTTTATCATAAAACCTATCAGTGAAAAAAAAAAACCCCTCCTGTGCCCACAAAGAATCATAAGTGCTCTCTGACGCCTGTCTGTCGCACTAGCCCCTCAGCAGATAGAGTAGAACACAAAGATGAATGACAGCGCAGCCGGTGGGCGATCGTCTGTCGCGCTAGCCCCTCAGCAGATAGAGTAGAACACAAAGATGTTTGCTCTCTCTCTGGCGCCCGTCTGTCACATGAAACAGAGAGCTATCGCATCTGTCCCAGGATGCAGGAACGTGTCGTAGCACCTGGCTGATTCCCACACAGCTCATTGCTATCGCACCGGAAGGGAGATTCACGCGATAAATGCATCTAAGTTTGTTGAGTGGTTGAGGATTGCAGTCAATGAAAATATGACTTCCCTTTTCGTCCACCAACCATAAGCTTAGAGCGATTTGATTGCGCGAACCAGACATTTCAAAGGCTGTATCATTCTCATATAAAGCAGAGTCTCGTGCATTTTACTATCATAATCATGTCCGAGAAGCCAACTGCTCAAGTTACCCCATATAGGATTACTTATATGGGTGAAACGTTTCTCTCCGATGAGAGTGAGGATATAGTATTTCATTTTATGAAATACTATTCCTTGTTCGATGAATCGAACGTCATACCTCCACCCGAATCCTCGATGATGGATCTGCAGGAATCTCCGAGTGAGAGGGAGACGGTGGGGAGCGAGGCCGAGATGGCAACCAGCGAGAGCGAGACGGTCGAAAGTGATAACATGGAAAGAGAGGAGATGATGTGGAGTGAGGACTCGGAAAGTGATAACATAGAAAGTGAGGAAGTGGAAGCGAGTGAAGATGTCATTGTGATATCGGATGATGAAGTAAGAGTTTTACACATGCATGCGAATGGCTGTCATCTCAACTCGTTCATGTTTTCTTTCAGTGATGGAGTGAGTGATGGGCGTTCTTTAGTTCATAAAATCATCATGCGCACATACAGCACACTGTTTCACCACATTTCCTCGTGAATGCATCATGAGTTCTTATAAGAACTTCCTTCTAATGCAGCTAAAGCGGTCCCAAGCCCGCCACATATCTACGGATATGGAATGCAGAGGGGAAGAAAATTGATGAATGGAATGAAATGGGAGGACACTCTTGCACCACATGCAGCCACAAACACATTTCTATCTTCATTAAGATGACATTCAATCACTTGAATTCTAATGTGACCTAATCCTTAGATCTCAGTACAGTCAACTCTCTAACGTACTTATTAAACCCATTATCTCTAACTTTACAAACACTGAAAGGATTCTAACATGATTTCAAACTTAACAAACATCAAATTTATTTCTAACGTTACAAACAGTGAAATGCTTGTGACACTATTTTATACTTTACCTATCTTGCAAACACTGAAATGATTCTGATATTATTCCTAACTTTACATTCATCAACTTTATTTCTAACTTTACAAACGTCAACTTTATTTTTAACGTTGCAAACAGTGAAGTGATTATAACTTCATTTACATTTCACCTATCTTACAAACACTGAAAGGATTCTAACATGATTTCAAACTTTACAAACATCAACTTTATTTTTAACGTTGCAAACAGTGAAGTGAATCTGACTTCATTTATATTTCACCTATCTTACAAACAGCGGCATGGTGATAACTTTATTTCTAACTTTACAATCATCAACTTTATTTCTAACTTTACAAACAGTAAAATGGTTGTAACTTTATTTCCTTAGTCAATCCACTCTTTTGAAACGACAAGAAAACGACACAGCATGTACATGATACGTTATTGAAACCCACACAGCTTTTTTGTTACACTTACAATTCATTTCATTTCTTCTATCCTATACACTCAAAACCTGCAACAACATTTAATCTATTACACCTGAAATCTATTGACATGTGATACATTACATTAAATCTTCGATATCAAATACTATCATGAAACAACTAGCAGTACCTGACTCTAAACATGCACTGATTCCCACATGTATGACATTAGTAATTTTTCTATCATGTGTGACTACATGCTCATCAATATGAAAGGCTTGCAGTGACTTAACTCTTAATGTGTCCATGTCAAGCTTTTGGAAATAACTTTTCATGTACAGTTGACATACAATCAATTTCAACGGATGCTCCAGTCATAGCATGTTATTCCTGCTTTCGCACTCATGGTGTCATGCTGCATCAACAAGTTGCTTCTATCTAACTTTTACATCAATAAACCAAATGCCCTGATGCTATATGATACTGTCTGGATATGCTATTGTTGTTTCTTTTAACTATGTCACTGATTCAAACAGTTAATCACACTACCTATTCATTAAACTTTGCAATCTCAATCTTTGCTTTCATCGAATATGAACCTCTAATTTACATACAACAACTATGATATGTGTTCTATCTTATACACTCAACCAGTAGAGACATTCATTCTGTTACATCCATGAACATGATGTGATAAAATTCACATCATCTCAAAACCCTTTAACAGCGCTTGTCTTCAAACATATGCTGAATCCCACACAGCTTGTTTGTTACACTACCAATTCATTTCAATGTGGGCTAATCTTGCATCACTCATTTCATGTAACACAACTCTTCACTTTAATTATTCCCAGAATGTTACTGCAGTGGTCTCAACACAATCCCTACCATGTATTCTAACACTTTCCTCATCAACTCTTTACACACTTATGATTCCAATCACTAAGATACATACAACTCTTCTATTGAACATGTATCAATCACCTTTCAGCTGACCACATCAAATGTAAAGTGTATAACATAATGAGCATGCAACTATCTCTCATCAACGATATGAAATCTGTCTTTTCACCATGAGAATTAAGTCTTGCCTTCAAAGTCATTTTATAAAGCGAACATATGCATCACGTATTCTATACTAAAAGAGATCGTTCATTTGTATTATCCAAATGACTAAGTCCCTAAATCCAACGGTAGGTAACCCTACCCCTTAGATGATGGACTTTAGCAATTTAGCTGTGTCATTCACCAATGGCTAAGTTAGTAAATGCATGTATGCACTCTACAACAACAGTTATCATTGATGTATGTTATATAAAACGCTAAATCTCTAAGTCCAACCGTGGCTGTCATTGCCTGCATTACTATACAACATGTTGCTCTGATGATTCTTCCACCACCCTTACTCTTTCCATTTGAGGGGTAGTGAAGAAATAAATTCATGACTTCAGGTCAAAAGCTCTCTCTACACACGTTTATATTTTACATCATGTAAAAGATCCTTGCTACTTATCATAAGGGCCTTAAAACTTTAAACATGATGATTTCATGGCAGTTAGACCTTTGAAGATGTGTGTTGGACACCTTGTCATGAAGTTGAGTTCTCATCAGATGAATTTAATAAGAGCTTCTTCATTTTCTAAGAAAGATAGAGATCCTTGAATCCAGTGTTTGTGTGTGGCACAGTCTGTAACTTTTCTTTGTTAGTAGGGTGGCCTCCAACGAATTGGTGACCGGGCCCTCGGAAGGACCGATGGAATACTTCGATTACTCGAAGTATTCCGGACGCTGAATTCTCAGCAGCGCCAGATATTCTAGCGCCATATCCCTAAATAAAGGGTTCTCCACAAGCTCATGTGGAATAAGATGGACGGGGCAGCGAATTGCTTCGCCTTTCTCTGCCTGCAAAGCAGCCAGGAGAAAGACTTTCCCCATCTTCACCCTGCATCCACAACGGAGCTCAAGGGTTCGACTCATGTCAAAGAAAGCGATATCGAAAGACATTGCTTCAAACGACTTGTAATTGATGAATGAGTGTGAACGTCTCCCTTATATTTCTCACACATTTTTGTAACTGGCTAGCAAGACATTGAAGAATTAAACAAATCGGCAGTGTCCATGCTTTAACAGCAAATGGTTTCTTGCGCGCGCGGAGTGTACAATAACGAATTGTCAACGTGAGAATCCTTTCAGCCGCCCACGATAATCTCTCCGGTGCGATAGCAATGAGCTGTGTGGGAATCAGCCAGGTGCTACGACACGTTCCTGCATCCTGGGACAGATGCGATAGCTCTCTGTTTCATGTGACAGACGGGCGCCAGAGAGAGAGAGCAAACATCTTTGTGTTCTACTCTATCTGCTGAGGGGCTAGCGCGACAGACGATCGCCCACCGGCTGCGCTGTCATTCATCTTTGTGTTCTACTCTATCTGCTGAGGGGCTAGTGCGACAGACAGGCGTCAGAGAGCACTTATGATTCTTTGTGGGCACAGGAGGGTTTTTTTTTTTCACTGATAGGTTTTATGATAAACATTTTGATTGGCAGCATGTTGACTATTGCAAGCCATGTTAAATGTCATGTTTACATCGTCTGCATTCGCACAGAAAATACTGTTTCCTACCAATGAGTTTTCTACACAGACGTGTTCATTGTGTGAGTTCAAGGGTCGAGTCGTTGAACTAAGACTTATGCGTTTCTACAGGTCTTTATATCAGCTTTCAACACGCCTGCAATCTATGAAAGTTTTACCAACATAAAGTTGTTGACATAAAGTTTCTTACACCGCAGTTCATGTTTACGACTTTCATTTGAATGTCAGATTTGTATGTTCATCTGTCTATGATGAGTGTAAACGTTGTCACAGTTCTCCTTTATTTCCCGTAAACTAGTTGTGACACTTTTGTGTTTCACTTCATCTAGCAGGTTGATTTTTATCTCACACATAATGTTTCCTATCTCATATGCATTCGACTAACAACAAGTTGTTATGTCTATACTTGTATGCTGTCGATGCAGAGTGCAAACACGCTGTCTGTCTTTATTTACAAAACACACACACATTCAATTTGATAAAGGCAAACAACACATTTAGTAAAGCTGGTACGCTAACGAGTGTGACTGCAGAAACATTTCATAAAACTTTTTTCAACGTTCGCTAAGTTTCACTACAACCTGTCAAAGACTTCTTACAAAACTTATTTCAACATTTGCATTTATGCGAACATGTGCTTCACATATTCTACACGAACGGTTAACGCATGTAATATAAAACCCTAAATCCAACCGTAGAGGAGCCTAGCCTTGGATGATGGACTTTACAACCCACGCGATTCAATGTCATGGAATTACACTCAACGTGTGTGACAACATCTGGTTTTATAAAACATTCAACACTTATTCCTATCCATCTCACTTTTATATCCAACATGTTAAACTTAGATTTGATGTCAACCACTCAAGTCGTCAAAAACTTGCAGGCGTTGTCTAATATTCAATTCATTCTGTACACAGATTCGCTTTACTTCACATCCAAAGTTAATGACCACCTAACAGATGGATTCACTCTGTATTTACACTTCACCGTTTGTGAAAAGACTGTCACATAAAACATTTTACACACTGCAGTCCGGATCTCAACTAAGGATAAAAACATTCTAGTGCTGTGGTGAACACTGTTTTCATATAACATTCTAAACTCTCATTGCAGTAGAAAACTGCTTTTAGTAAACCTGATGAAGCGAATCTAACAGTCATGGAGTTTGAATTTTCTAATAGGGAAACATTTGCCAACTGTCACCAATAAAACTTTCTAACACTGTGAAAGTAAGTTACAAGACAATCTACACTGTGCAGTAAAACCTTTTCGATAAAACTTTCTAACACTGTGAAAGTAAGTTACAAGACAATCTACACTGTGCAGTAAAACCTTTTCGATAAAACTTTCTAGTGCTGTGAAAGTAAGTTACAAGACAATCTACACTGTGCAGTAAAACCTTTTCGATAAAACTTTCTAGTGCTGTGATGAGTTCGGTCAGTCATACAACGTCAATGATCAAACATTATTTTCACAAACGTGTGTCGCGGTAATATTATTTGACTACACTAACGCCTACATTTCATAACACTTGTGTTTCATAAAACGCCATGATCAAATTTTCGAACTATACATCAACCTGTGTTGCAGTAAAACCTTTGTACAACATGATACACTTTCTGATTAGACTTACGAATACAACTTCAATGATCAAACTCTCTAACTATACATCAACCTGTGTAGCAGTAAAACCTTTATACAACATGATAAAGTTTCTGACTACACTAACTTTGCTTTTTCAAACCATGATACACTTTCTGATGACACTCACGAATACAACTTCGATGATCAGACTTTACTTTCTCTAACATGAGTTGTAGTAAAAACTAGTTGACTACACTAACGCTTACATTTTATGACATGTGTGTTTCATAAAACATCATGATCAAACTTTTCTAACTATACATCAACCTGTGCTGCAGTAAAACCTTTGTACAACATGTTAGTTTCTGATGACACTGACAAGAGCTTGTTCACTAGCGAAGAGAGAAGTCTGTTGTGTTGCGTGTGGCGCATGAATGTCCTCCCTTCATTCCATTCATCATTTTTCTTCCCCTCTGCATTCCATATCCGTAGATATGTGGCGGGCTTGGGACCGCTTTAGCTGCATTAGAAGGTTGGCCCTTAAGAGAGCCCATGGGTCGTTCTCGGGACGTGGGATGTGGTGGGCTTATGACTTTTTCAGTTGGCCTGCAATGAAAGAAGTAAGAATGAGAAAGATGGTACAATGTTATGTTCCAGTCATAATACTTACGAAATTTGTGCGGCTTCCTATAATCTACACGGATGTCCTCCTTGTGATGTATTTTGATGTGATAACATCGGACATCCGTGCAGTTAAAACATTCTTGCGATGTATCAGGAGTCACATCTCCATAAATTAATGGCCGCTCCGGGACATAGCCCACCACAGGAATGTGAAGGGCGGTGACCGTTTCAGGCGACACTTCCGACTGCATACTCAACTGACGCTCCAACACTCTCACTCGTTCCATCGCCTCTTCCTTCAACTCACGCTCTCGACAGACCGACTTCTCACAACTCTCCAACTTCGACTCAAGCGTCTCCCTCAACTTTCTCTCATTCACCAACTTCTGCCTCGCCTCAAACAACTCTCTCTTCACACTCGCAAAGTCCTCCGACTCTCTCTTCAAGCGATCCCTTTCCACAGTCACTTCTTTCAACGTACACTTTGCAGCATTCAACTTTCCCTGCAACCTGTCACACTCATTCCTCACATTCCCATACGCCAGCGCATCATTCTTCGTCAACACCACTTTACTCGGCACACTCGACTGACTCACTCTCACAACACAATTAGGCATCACACGCTCATCTCTCGGCGACGATTGAGCCCGTGGCTTTGCCAGTGGCTCAATCGACGCGACAGCTCGCTCAAGCTCAACATCATCACTCAACCTCTCAACACACCCCTTCTTCGTTACAACGCTCTCCATAGCCTCATCGTCATCATCATCATCACTCTCAACAATCAACTTCCTCTTTACTTTATTCACCACTTCATCATCATCCAAATCCACATTCACGACTGGGGAACGTACTGGTTCGCCTTGAACAAATGCGCTCCCCCGCTCACCACTCAACACTTGACTCATCATTTCCTTCCCAATCACACGCAGAGGACAATTGGCATGAGCCTTCACAAACTCGACATCATACGCACTACAACGAACATCACACCACACACAATACATCACCATCAACACATCATCATGCTTCATCTCACCCTTCGTCACTCTCGCCAAGACGTGGCGCCTGAAACGGTCACCGCGGAAGGGCATGCCGCAACTACACTTAAAAATTTGTAATTTTTTATTGCATTCCTTCGTCATTTTCAAACTGAAAAGAGAAGAAATAATGTGTTAAATTGAGACACATTTTAGTGCTCATAAGAGGAGATCGTTAAAGGATCTCATCTAAAGTCACAGCTTGATAAAAACGTTTATGTGAAGCTATTACTGTATCTGCATTAAGACAGAATAATCCTAAGTTCTAAATATTTCAAAGTTTGATAGCAAACTTCGACAGAGCACTCACCGTTCGTCTTACAACTTGAAACAGGAGTGAAGCCTAGAGAGAAGCAGTGACTTATATACCCTCCCGACACAAAGCCTTGCCTTGGTCTTTCTAAATTTAGTCATGCTTTTAACTTGACAACGACGCTTTTACCAAATTTGGACAACACATCGACAGTTACTGGGCTATCAGTCGTGAAGGCCCATGCTATACAAAGACAGAATCGATAGTCGCCCAGTGCTATCACAAAGACAACTTCGCTTAGAGGAAAGACAAGTTAAGCTGATGAATCCGTCACAGGCATTTCTCAGAGGGGATCTTATCCCAACTCCAAGACCTCGACCCACAAATCCAACCTCGAGCGGACAGAGCGTGCGTCATGTCACTGTGTTGGTATCCCGGCCCCGATTTTGACATGAAAATCGGTGGAGTTATTTACATCAGGAAACAAGTCTCGAGCCGAAGCTCGCCTCTGACAACTTTGTAAATGTCTTAGTTGAATTCAGCAGGGTCGAAAACCCCAGAAAACCTCCAAAACTAGTGAATTTAAATTTTTCAACTTTTTAGCACTACTTACAACATTTTATAAGTAGTCTATCACTTAGAGCAGGTCAATAGCAACCGAACCTTTTTTGAATCAAGTCAAACGGACTTGTAGAAGCAAAGTTACAAGCCTTTAAAGTTTTGGAGTCTTTTATGGCCTGGAGACGAAGGCCATCTCCTGGCGAACCTCTAAGTCTGACGCCTTAGCTGAGTTCAGCAATGAAATTTTCTAAGTCGGTTTCTTACAGAAACCGGGGATTTGGAATGTCCGAAGCTATCATCGGAGCTCAGAGAGACGACCTACCTCTGACAATCGCTCTCGTCTTAATGACAAGTCTCTGTCGGTTCCCAGCTTATATAGTGTGTGGCGATCAGCTGATGACGTAACACCCATCATCCAAAAACTTTAAACCCGTCTATCTCCGGTTCTAGTGCTCCGATTGACTCCAAATTTTGAGTGTCACGTTTTCTCGCTCTCCCCTTTCATTTAAGACATCCCTCGACCCTCTACGATGACCAGAAGCCGAGATGAAAAAACTCTGTCGTTTTTTCAAAAAGTTCCAAAATCTTGGAAAATGCACAAAAACTCGATTTTTAGCAGGCTCTCATTTGGAAACGGAGCCTGTCACGCATCTGAAAAGAGGAGATCCTAGAGAACAAAGTGCGGTCTTGCCGCTAAAAGAAACCCGAGCTCTTCATTCACTTCCAATCCTCCACAATTCATCGTCCAAGTTGGCAAAAAAAAAAAAAGCGACATTTCACATTAGGACTTGAAAAAATCCTAAGTGTCGAGACCACCGTAGTGAAAATTTTCGAAAAAATTTTTTGGACGAATTTCAACCTGAAACCTTGATAGAAGTTTGTTTCACATGATTCTGAACAACTTTGGTCTTTTCGACCAATTTAGTCAGTTGAGTCGTTGGGGGGGGGGGGGGCGGTTTTTTCACCGACACTTCACCGACCCAACTTTTGACGACAAACACGATGGGATGGGTCTCGGAGCTCCATTCCAACATTTTGAAAATTTTTTTTTTTTTCATGAAAAAATCCTAAGTGTCGAGACCACCGTAGTGAAAATTTTCGAAAAAATTTTTTGGACGAATTTCAACCTGAAACCTTGATAGAAGTTTGTTTCACATGATTCTGAACAACTTTGGTCTTTTCGACCAATTTAGTCAGTTGAGTCGTTGGGGGGGGGCGGTTTTTTCACCGACACTTCACCGACCCAACTTTTGACGACAAACACGATGGGATGGGTCTCGGAGCTCCATTCCAACATTTTGAAAATTTTTTTTTTTTCATGAAAAAATCCTAAGTGTCGAGACCACCGTAGTGAAAATTTTCGAAAAAATTTTTTGGACGAATTTCAACCTGAAACCTTGATAGAAGTTTGTTTCACATGATTCTGAACAACTTTGGTCTTTTCGACCAATTTAGTCAGTTGAGTCGTTGGGGGGGGGGCGGTTTTTTCACCGAAACTTCACCGACCCAACTTTTGACGACAAACACGATGGGATGGGTCTCGGAGCTCCATTCCAACATTTTGAAATTTTTTTTTTTTTTTCACGAAAAAATCCTAAGTGTCGAGACCACCGTAGGGAAAATTTTCGAAAAAATTTTTTGGACGAATTTCAACCTGAAACCTTGATAGAAGTTTGTTTCACATGATTCTGAACAACTTTGGTCTTTTCGACCAATTTGGTCAGTTGAGTCGTTGGGGGGGGCGGTTTTTTCACCGACACTTCACCGACCCAACTTTTGACGACAAACACGATGGGATGGGTCTCGGAGCTCCATTCCAACATTTTGAAATTTTTTTTTTTTTTCACGAAAAAATCCTAAGTGTCGAGACCACCGTAGTGAAAATTTTCGAAAAAATTTTTTGGACGAATTTCAACCTGAAACCTTGATAGAAGTTTGTTTCACATGATTCTGAACAACTTTGGTCTTTTCGACCAATTTGGTCAGTTGAGTCGTTGGGGGGGGGGCGGTTTTCTCCTCACGGACCCATTCCTCCCAGCACATCCTTGGCCAACTCCTTGGCATGATGACGCCGCCCTTTCACATTTTGTCCTTGCGGACGCCTGATGACTCAGCCTTTCACATTTTGTCCTTGCGGACGCCTGATGACTCAGCATTTCACATTTTGTCCTTGATTTTGGAATGTGCTTACTACTGAAGGAATGTAGATATGAACAGGTTGTACTAGATTAGATGTCTTTACCAGTAGCAAAAATAAATTGACCTGACAGGATGAATGAATTCTATGTTAGATGATGTAGTGAAGAAATGATATTAGTGAAAAGGAAATCACGGTAGCTGTCAAGTTCTGTTCTACCATTTATTGTTGGTTTACATTTGTTAATGATGAATGCTTCACGTAATCTCAAATTTGTATTGTCATGATCGTGGGCCAGAATGTCAATATTGATGTCCGAATGTTGTACTTTGCACGTTTGAATATGTTTAAACACGGAAGATGAAGGGTTTACAATGATATGAAATGAAGGAATGTAGATATGAACAGGTTGTACTAGATTATAAATCCTCATGTCATCTCATTGTAAATATCATTTTCAAATTCCTCATAGTTTAAACTTCTAATCTTTTGTACCTGAAGATGATTGCTGGATGGCGATCGAAAAATTTTGTACATAAGAAAAATAATAATTAAGATCTTATAAAAACCTGACTCTTTCCGACTCCACTATTACGCAATGACTGGTCAGGGCATTTTCTAAATAAAAAAAAATATTTGGTAGTTTGACAAGCTACCAAATAATATATAACTACCCCTTCATCTTCCATCATATAATCAATTGAATCATATGACTTCATCAAAGGTTGTAATACTGACGACCAGGCGAGATTAGATAGTACTGCATGAGGGCTGCTGGGGAGAATCGGACGTCATTTATTATGCAAGAATAGCAAACCTTCCTTGCAACATTGTAAAGAACACGAGAATGAAAAGAAGCGGCAGTAGGAGGAGAGAATTTTGGAAATAGAGAAAGGGAAATTCACGTCTCTCGTATATTCCACAAATGATTGATCAGGTCCTTTGGGTAATTTGCTTCACAAAGGAATTGCCTCTTTAATATCTGCAAGAGAAATAAAGAGAGGTATGACGGCATCAATGTTTGGTACTGCTATCTCTCGGAGATTTTTATTTGATTCGCTTTATGAGATGCACAACTCGTAGACTGGAATGACAACAGTAGCGAATCTTACAAAAAGTTGCAGGATGAGGGCTATACACGTATTAATCTGCTCAATCACCATCATGTTTGAGGAAGCTTCAAATTTTACTTTTCTCAACAGTTTAACTTACTCGATTAAAGAGTTCAAGCACCCAAACATCTGATCTAATCGGGAATGATTTCATCATTTTTCGGGCATATTTGCAACCTAACCTCATGACCAAGTGAATTCTTCGATTTAAACGGATATCTGACCTTTATTGTATATTCCTGAAATGCGAAAATTACTGAATCAGGAACAATGTCACAATTGTTCAATTTTGCAAAGTTGCATCGTCGACGATTGCCAAATAGTGAATGATCAAATATGTCAGTAGTAAGTAAAACTCCACTTCTGGACCGCGCAAGATGGCCGCCATCGAAAAATGGTCGCTGACGTCCCCCCTCCTCTGGAACGACAGAGTGTCGTGGTGGTCTTGGGCGACCGCCAGGTTTTGTCTTGAGGCTATAGTGTGTGATGTTTTTCGTGCAATCTGCTGAATGTTGGGTTGTAAAATGGGCTGTTTCGAGTGGAAGCAGTGCTCGGATGTGAAAACGGAGGCCAGATTTGGATTCAGCGTGAAATTCTGCATCGGTATGGTGAATTTGAAAGCAATCGGAGAGAAAAAATTTTCAACATTTTTCGAAAAAATGACAGAGTTAAAATTTTGGACGTTTTGGGTTGTAGCGCCAAAACCAAGCATCGGATGGGAAAACGGAGGCCATATTCGGATTCAGCGTGAAATTCTGCATCGGTATGGTGAATTTGAAGGCAATCGGAGAGAAAAAGTTTCGCTGACGTCCCCCCCCCGGCACCGACCTTCCAACTTTGCTTCTAGTGGACGGATTTTGTCGTGCAATAGCTCGTTTGAAAGCTAAGAGTGAGACAAATTCACTGAAAGAAACGGCTTGTTCATATCTGTCTTCGTTTAGATGTGAGACGCCATTTAAGATTTTGGGAGATTGGCGAAAAACGACAGAGTTAGAATTTGGGACGTTTTGGGCTCTAGCGTCAAAACGAAGCATCGGATGGGAAAACGGATTTCAGATTTGGAATCAGCATGAAATTCTCTATCAACATGGTGAGTTTCAAGTCAATCGGAGAGAAAAAGTTTCGCTGACGTCCCCCCCTCGGTAGAGCTACCTTCGATTTTGGCTTCCAGTGGACGGATTTTGTCGTGCAATAGCTCGTTTGAAGGCTACGAGTGAGACAAATTCACTGAAAGAAACGGCTTGTTCATATCTGTCTTCGTTTAGATGTGAGACGCCATTTAAGATTTTGGGAGATTGGCGAAAAACGACAGAGTTAGAATTTTGGACGTTTTGGGCTCTAGCGGGCGAATGAAGGCTCGGATTGGTAAACGGAGGCCAGATTTGGAATCAGCTTGATGTTATTGTCCAATGAGGATCATCATCCAATGAGAATCAAGCATTTCTATATAAATAGCGAGCCTTCCACAGTGAGAATCATTCCATCGTTGAATCACACGAGTGACGGACGCACATTTTCTCTCTCTCTAGTTCCCTATTCTATTATCCAACTAAAATGGTAAGTCGCTACTTTCCTCCCTCTCCTCCCTTGAACGTAAACTTAATACAATCGTTTTCATTTTCAGGCATCTACTCCATCTGCTACACTAGTAGGACAAAATGGCGGTCAAACGTTACAAGGTTCGCTACGATCAGATCATCTACAACTGAGGCCAGTGGAAGAAACAACCAAGGTACATAATCCTACACCGCTACAGCGTAAATTTAAACAAGTCTTGCGTTATGACGATCATAGCGTAGTACTCCGAACGGGAATGCTCCCTTCCACGGATGTCAAGATAATGCACAATCAGTATGGGGACTACATACTGATCCCCGTGAGCCCGTACATTCGCCACCAACTTGATATTATTGACGAGTACGTGACATTAAATATGGACATTCCTACTTCTCTTGCTCAAGAGTGGAAGGCGAGAGATGATAAGGATACTCCCTATAGAAAGATTTGGGATGGTAATCAAATTTGCCTACCGGTATCACATTGGTGCACTTACTATAAGAAGGAGGGAGATCATTCAACACCCATCACATGCGACGAGCTCGGAGAAGGTACTTGGGATATCCTTTTCAAAGTGAATGGGCTATATTATGGCCGTCACAAGGATAATAAAATAGCCTCGCATTCCATGCATATGGAATCCATCCTATATATTCCAAAACCACCCAACGTGGACGACATAATTGATCAAATCCTTAACAGCAGTGGTACGAAGCGCAAGTCGGAGAAGAATGCTGCCTCAAAACGCAAATCAAAGAAGGAGAATTACTAGTACTTTCCTAACTCTACCCTATGACAATTCGCTTATGTGCTTTGACTGTCGTAGACGTGGTCTTATTAGATACATTTTACTTCTTCGTTGCCATCATATCATTTGTGTATTTTGTCGTGAAAAGCATCGATGTAATTCTTCATTTTGTAATATATTATAGAACGTTTCCTTAGATGTGTAAATTTCCGTTTTAGGCTTCTATCATCATTTTTATGGATTGTGAGGGTGAACCTGTACAGGAGCTCAGTGCTATTGCTATGAACAATTGGACATATCAGATTGTTAGTGTCTATCATCAACATGCCAACTGCGATCCCAATGTTGATCAATGGGCGAGAAAACACATTCATGGACTTCATCTGAAATATTTGCAAGACTATGGCTTTTCTTGTGAGAGTGCTCTTCTTATTGACTTTAAACGATGGTTAGCTGCTTTCAATGTTATACGCATCTTTTGTAATAATCCTGGTAAGGAGAGGAAAGTATTTCCCAATCTAATCATTGATGACATTTTGCTCCCACCTCGGGATAGTAGAGTGAATCAACATTATCATGAAGTCACGAAACGTTTTAAGGATTTGTGTGTTCCTATTTTGTCTGTTCGTTGTAGTAGCTACGTTCATAACCAATGCTTCTTTCCTCCTTACCTCAACACTGCCAAAGTCCTGTATGGTCATCATTGCTCGCTGTATGATAGTTACCAGCTGTATCTATTTTATCTCTTTCAAACCATTGATTTATAATGCATGCTTGTTACTATTATTCAATAAATGTTACTATGAGAAGAGTTGTTTTCATGCAATGGATGGGTTAGATAAAGGGCGATCATGTCTTTCTCAAACGACTGCGGAACATTACATTTTCATAGGCAAAGTTTAAAAGGAGCTGTTCAAGATTATGTGATAAATTTTCATAAAGATGAGACCGACATCGAAGCAGTGGTCGATGATGCTAGCACTCTATTTCTAGAGTTAATGAATACATTCTCTGATAGCATTGTCATGGCGCGATTAGTTGCGAAAATTAGGTTTAGTCATTTTGGAAAGGAAGAGGTGGAAAGTCGCTCTTTCCATTTTGCTTCTTATTCAATGGAAGTGGTAGATCACCCCGAAGAATTTTTTAAAAGACATATGATAAAAATTGCTGAACGTCTTAACGCATTTAACCATCATGGCAGCAGTCTAGTGATTGAAGCGATTTCAGAAATTCACATTCAACTTTCTATAAAGAAAAATTGAAAATGCAGTGGTACTTGATTGTAGCACAACTGGTTTTCGAGCTATGTCTGCTCACTCTCGAAGTATATTCCTTCTGTACATGGGTCTATTATTTAGAAAAGGCTAGCAAATTCATATCTTCAAAAAGACTTGCTATAGACATCAGTAACGGTGAAAGTATGTGTTGTGATGTATGTAAGCGAAAGGATGGAAATGAAAAGCGCATCTTCAAGAGATGTAAGCACGCTTTTTGTCAACGCTGTTTCATACGTAATTGCATTCAACTTTGCAAATGTAACCACTGTGATATTGCTCATTTCGAGTGTCATTTATGCCGCAATAGTTAGTACCTATGCAAATGTGGTAAAGATAGGTTTTAGCAAAGACTAACACGGAAAATGGCGGAACGTAAAATGGCGAAACGTAAAAGTCAAAAGTCTTCAAAGTTTTCTTCAGCCATTCAAGCTCTCCGACGAATGAAAGCAAATCAGCGATACAATGCTATACGACATGCTAACGATAAATTCATTCGTGAAATTATTTCTCATGTGAGGAAGTTGAGGAAGAAGAAATTAGCGCCAAAACAACGAAAGTTACTTATGCGATATGCCACAAAATTGCGTTTCATCTCCAATCCTAAAGTCACCCTTTAAAGAAAGAGGATGACTCTAACACAAAAGGGCGGTTTCCTTTCAGCAATACTTCCAATGTTAGCTCCTGTCGTGGGTAACCTATTGGGTAATATCTTTGGCTCTAAGCGTTAATTATGCAAATGTTGAATCTCAAAGTATTAAAATGGATTTCAGACTTCAATGTGATAAAGTTCTGACTGTATCAGGTCTATCTCATGCAGGTAAAACTGTTTTCACGCTAAATTTATTGGATAAAAGAAGGGAGTTGTTTAAGGAACCTATCAATCGAGTGATTTGGTGTTATGGTATTTATCAACCGTCGCTGTTTCAGGAATTGCAAAGTCGCAACTTTATTCGACATGAAGGAATTATTGCAGTGGATAATCTTCAGTCTAATGATGTTGTTGTATTGGATGATTTATTAAAAGAAAGTAAGAATTCAAAAGATGTTACAGATATGTTCACTCGCGCAGCACATCATAAAAGGTGTTTTATCATCTATATCACACAAAATTTGTTTCCTGATGGAAAAGAAGCTCGTACACGAAACTTGAATACACACTATTATGCTATTTTCAAGAATCCGCGAGATGAAAGTCAATTTGAAATTTTAGCGCGACAAGTTGCACCCAGAGGATCAAAAGCCTTAATTGAAATTTTTCAAGCAGCTACTGAAAAACCATACGGTTACTTATTCATTGACTTTACGCAAGAGTGTCCGGAAGAATTTAGATTTCGAAGTGATATTTTTAAAACTCCCATGATTATCTACAAACTATGAGTTCTTATTCTCGCATGATTGTTATTCCTCAGGATGAATATGTACAATTGACTGCCATGCAGCAAGTAAAGCAACCTCTTGCAAATCAAATGTATAGGAAAGAAATAGATTATCAGCAAAATGTTCACATCAAAGATCCACATCGTGCTGTATTATTACAATCGGAAACTGTTGAACAATTGAAAAACTTGAAGAATAAGATGCGTGACTCTGTATCGACTGCTACACCTTTAGCATCTCGCGCACATGCCATATCTCTTTTCAACAGTATTGAACCCCATCTCAATGTAAATGATAGAGGAGAAATCATTACAGATGAAAATAAAGTGATTGATGCTTCACGTTATGAAGACTTGATTCAGTATGCGACACGTAGAAAGCGCCGTCAGGGCTATGTTCCACCTGGTTGGTCATACTTTCTTAAACTATTGAAAAAGCATAATGTGCCAAAATTTGCTTTGAATAATGAGACATTGAAAGAACTTGATTCAACAGTGGCTACTGCTCCAATGCTTCAGACGATGAAAATGCCAACAAATTGGTTTAAGACGTCACCTGCTACATCCCCTCCCACACTCACTAAGCAAACAAGAGGAAGAACTCGACGTAGATCTGCATCACCACTAAAACTAGTAAAAGGAAAACGTAAAACAGCTCCTCCCAGGAAATATATGTTCTCAGACTATTAATATGAAGCAGATGTGTTGCTTACCATGTAATGAGCCGCCAGAGGTGAATGTCGTTGTCACTTGCACTTGCTGCGCCAGCTCTCACAATGAAACCCCTAAGCAATGTGAACACGATCGCAAAACCGCTAAAGCTAAATGCTGCAGTTGTTGTAAATGTAGAAAGACAAGAAAACAAAAAGATGAGAAGGAGGAAAAAGAGTCAGTCGTCATCGACTGAACGTTTGAAGTCAATCTATTATGATGTAAAACATCCGGCAGGATTTGCATCTATCAAGAAATTATCAAAAGCGAGTGGTCTTCCACAATCACAAGTGAAACGATGGTTAAAGGGTCAGGCTACCTAGACACTCCACAAACAAGCGAAAAAGAAGTACCGCACCCGCCATTATATTGTTCATGACATCGATGAACAGTGGCAAGCAGATTTGTGTGATGTCGCCTCCATTTCAAAACATAACTCGGGCAATAATTTTATTTTAACCGTCATTGATATTTTCTCGCGTTATGCGTGGGCTCAACCTTTAAAAACTAAAGAAGGGAAAGGAGTAGCAAAAGCATTCCAAACAATTTTTCGAGAAGGTCGCATTCCAAAAAGAATTCAGAGTGATCAAGGAAAAGAGTTTGAAAATCAGCATGTGAGAAGATTATTTGAGAGGCATGACATTGAGTTGTTTAGTGTAAAGAGTGCTTATAAAGCTGCACTCGTTGAACTTTTTAATCGCACATTAAAAAATCGCTTGTGGCGACATTTTACTTCCAACTTGACACAAAATTGGACAAAGGTTCTACAAGATACACTCCAAGCCTACAATCACTCTATCCATCGTTCTATTGGACTCAGACCAGTAGATGTAAATGCTGACAATGTAGATAAAGTGCGCGAATCATTCTAACGTAAACGCACTCATGCGAAAAGTGATGTGAAAATTGGTGATAAAGTTCATATCTCAAAAGTGAAAAGTGATTTTGCTAAAGGGTACCTTCCGAATTGGACAGAGGAGGTATTTACAGTATCAAGGATTAATCAAAAAGACTCTCCGACCACCTACAAGTTGAAAGATTACGATAATGAAGAAATTGAGGGTAGCTTCTACCGCGATGAGATTGAGGTAGTCACTGAAAGTGAAACATATTTGGTAGAGAAAATCATTCGATGTAAAAAACGGCAAGGTGAAGAATGGTGTCTTGTTAAATGGACTGGTTATCCTTCAAGTATGAACTCTTGGATGCGTCGTGCCGACATCTTTCATCTAAGTGATCGACAGTGATTCATGCAAAGTTGTAACTAACAATGTTTTATGGTTTGAGCTATGAATCCAACTGCCTCATTTTATTCACGACCCTCCTATGTAAGTGGTGGAGGACAAATTTACATCGGCGCTCGCCGCCAACGTGGAGGTAGCATACTTGGTGCACTGAAATCTGTTGTAGCACCTCTCATATCCAATGTCGGTAGATCTTTAAAACGAAATGTTTTAAGTAATGCCGTTGGCTTTGCTGGTGATGTTGCTAGTGATCTTTCCAGAGGTAGAAGTTTTAAGAGCAGTTTGTTGAATCGTGGGAAGGAACGCAGTTTAAAAACATTGAAGCAGACCTTTGCTGGTGTTACTCAAGGAAAGAAATCACCTAAGCGAATGAATAAAGGAAGGAGGAAACATCGCGGAGCTGGTAAGGTGCGATCTTCAGTCAAAAGGCATTCACGCAAACGTCGCAGAGGCTCTAATCATTCATCAGGCGCTAAACGACGACGCTGCTATAACTTCTAATCATGGAGTGTAAAACTTCCGGTTTTTGTTTGTTTGATCAACAAGCCATACAGACAGATATTCTTAGTTCAAGTATTGTAGATTATCATCCTCGAACAGCTGAGAATGCTGGTCCCATTGAATTTGTTATTCCTGGTGGTAGTGATGACTACATAGATTTGAGTTATGCGATGCTTGATTTGAGGTTTAGAATTCAGCAAGCAGATGGAACTGCTATTGACGATGCACATAAAGTTGGACTGAACAATTTACCATTGACTACATTACTTCGCGATGTTTCTCTAACGATTGGAGAGCAGCAGGTGGAAGGTGGTCAAAGCGATTATCCCTATAAATCATATTTCAATCATGTATCACAGTTTCATCCGGCAGCACAAAAAAGTCATATGGAAGCCATGGGATGGTATAGAGATGAAGCAGGAAAAGTTGATGTTGAAACAAACAGTGGCTTTGTAAAGCGATCTGCTATGATTAAAGATAGTAAAGTATGTCAGCTATATGGTCCGCTGAATTTAGACTTCTTTAGACAGTCAAAGTTTTTACTCTGTAATACCAGCATGCGACTCAAGCTGACATTGAATAAGCCTGAATTTGCGCTGAATGCATTTGCTAAAGTTGACAATTTTAGAATTCATGTGGAAGATATTGCATTTTACATTCGTCGAGTAGTACCGAATCCAAGTGTCATTAGAGGGCATGCTGAAGGTCTTAACCGCCAAAATGCCATTTACCCCGTTCAGCATACAAAGCTTCTCACCTTTACAATTCCGAAAGATCAAAAGAGTTTCATGAAAGATGGCCTCTTTCCATCGGAAGCACCGAAGCTCCTCATGGTGGCAATGGTTGAAAATGATGCTTTTAATGGTAATATAAAGAAGAATCCTTTCAATTTTAAACACAATCAGTTAAGTGAAATTGCTTTACGTGTAAAAGGTGTGAGTCATCCTGGTCCACCCTACAAACCAGATTTTGCTGCGGATCAATTTATGCGCAGTTATGTTGTTTTTTTGGATGTCTTTGGCTTTTACAATACGGATGACACCAACGGACTCACTATGAAAGAGTTTAAGAGTGGATATACTATTTATGCATTTGATTTGACTGCTGACAGCGATATTAGTGCCCCCTATCGTCAAGCGAACGTGCCTCATAATATTCGTTTGGATTTGACGTTCAAAAGAACACTACCTGAGACGATCAATGTATTAATTTATGCAGTCTTCGATTCAAATATTGAAATTACAAAGTATCGTGACGTGATTTTTCAGTATAATCGTTAATGAGTTGGTTGACTGCTGACGATATTAAGACTAAAGTGCACCGTAATGCAGACGAAGCGACGTTGAAAGCTTTCGATAATGTCTATTCACTCGATACCTTACCACCTGCAGTAAATCACTATCCCATCTTTATTGTGCTAAACACTCATTCGCAGAATTTAGGCGGTGAGCATTGGAAAGCGATCTTTATTGGAGAAGACCGACGTGGTGAACTATTTGACTCTCTTGCTCAACCTCCAAATATACCAACACAGCAGTGGTTGAGAAAACATACGCGTCAATATCAGCGAAATGAACGCATACTACAACATCCACTTTCATCAACGTGTGGTGCTTTTGTACTGTACTTCATCTTAAAACGTTTACATGTATCTCGATTTGTATCTGTTATTCAAAACTTTTCATGTAATCCATCCTCTAATGAAAAAATGATTTGTAAGTTCTATCATGATTTGAAATAAAAACATCATGTTGGAAAAATTGTTTTTTATTTTACAATCCGCTGGGTACGTACATACTCGATGAGATAGTCTAGGATCACATTTGCTTGTACATGAGATTTTAATCCAGTAATGATCACTTTACTATTATGAAAGATTGCCACATGCACAGGTAGCCAACAACTAATAAGAGCTGCAGGAAAATGTTCGGGTTCATAACACAAATTGTAACTGCTGGTACGAATCTTCAAAAATGATACACTTTCACTCAATTGAGTAGAAATCACCATATTGTCCACAGTCAGATTCGACATCACACACCTCTCCCTCTTCCATATCCGACGTAGTAGTCTTTGTAGCTCTAAGCGCATTGACTGCACCGATGAATGAGAAAGGGCGCCGAGAATCTGTACAGTCCCATTTGGGAAGAGTTGAAGATTCCGTGAATTGTTCATCTTCACCACTAACATTTGAGGTCGGCCCGGTTAATACTTGCTGTTTGGAAGGTGTTGGTGTAATGTTGTGAGATCGATTTTGGTGTAGAGTCTGAAGCGACGGAGAATGTTGACGATGGTGTAGCGATGGCGCTTCATGATGAAAGAATGAGTAAATTGAGCGATGTACCTTCCTTTTATACTTTTCCCAACTACCTTGATGAAATGTGAAGTTAGTATGAAGTTGGGAATGATAGAGTTGAATTCGCCGATTGTTGACGCGCAGCCAGATGCGATTTCCAATACGTGAATGTCTTTTCATATAGAAGTATTTCAAATCCTTCATGATATGATGTAGAGATTGAAAATGACGATAAGATAAAGCAAACTCTCTTCTCACATTTCCAGTTGAATCTTTGAAATAGACGTTTCGATCATGATCCGTTTCAATACGTTGTAGGGAATCTAATTTCCAACTCATGGTGCGTGGTAGTCATGTCTGATTAAGATTTGCATAGTAGGGCGATGAACTCACGACGAATAAATGTCATGATGGAGCGATGTATGTATCTTCTATACTTCTCCCAATTCTATTTGCGAAATGAGAAACAGTTTGCGGAATGAGAATGGCAGATTTGAATTTCATTTCTGTAATGTTGAAGCCAAACTTGATCACCCAAGGAGATGAATCTTAATGTTTCAAAATATTCCAAATCCCTCATGATATCATTGAGGTTGACAAATTGTCGCCATGTTAATGTAATACCTCTTGATGTATGACCATGAGAATTTTTGAAATGTACGTTTCCATCACGATCAACTCTGATATATTGTAGAGAGTCCAAAATCCAAGTCTTCATGATGTTATGCAAAGTCGCAGATCAGCAATATAAAAATGTCGTTTTATCATATTTTGCTTAGCAATGCGGCCGCAAATAGATTTGCTAGTAATCGAGCCGCACTCTTTTCTACTCCCATTGATCATACACAACAGCTAAATGGAAATTGGGAAGTGGGTGTCACTCAACTTGTCTATAGCAACTGTGTCTATACTTTTGATCATGAGGTGATGACTATTAATATGAGACGCACAGCTGCTTACCAATGTGAAAAGGGCTGCCGAGTATACATTCCACAGTGGCCAAAGAAAGATCTCTTATCATGTAAAAAGTTTATATATGATTTCTTGAATAAAGCGTGTAAACATATTGTCCAATTTACTCCGCACAATGATGATCATAATTATGTACATCATGTAGTTGAGAAAGATTGGATTGTTGGTTTAAGTCCAAGTTTAAGAAATGATTTAGGTTACCTCGCTAGCGCCTTAACAAGCTATGATAATTTTAACGTTAATTACCACATAAGTGGTCATAAACAGTTAATATATCGAGAGGAAGCTTATTATGTAGATCTTATTCCAAGAAATGAGAAGACGTTGGTGAAGAAGATTGTGATTAAGCCAAGAAAGACAAACATGACTCCTGAAACATTATTGAAGAAATTTAATTATCTCCTTCGAGTTGATGGTAAACAAGTGGCAACATTGACTTATATCAAATCATCTAATCATATTGCAATAAGTAAATTAAATGATGATAGTCTAGTATTAGTTTGTTCAAAAGATTTTCATCAGTTCTTACGACATCGTTCTGCAGCTGTTCATGGAAAATTTGATATGCAACATTTACCATGTGAAAGGTCAAATCAATTTGATACAGAATGGACCATATCTTTATACAGAAAGTGTGTAGAGCCTTTAGGTGGTATCTTACATGAAACAAGAGTGTTGATGCCTCGCATTATTACTTCAGTTAAATTGGTTGCAGATTATTTAAATGAAGTGATTAATGAGCAACATATTTCATTTTCTGAAAAAGAAGGTACTTTGTCTCTCACTATAAGTGGAAAAGGTATTGAACTAATTGTAGATAAAACTCTAATGGACATTTTGGGTTTTGATCAAAATATCTTTAAAAGTGGTACTGTAACCAAAGCTAGCGCAGACATGTCGCTATCGCGTCGTATTAACTATTTTCAGATATATTCCAATATTGGTGAAGATGTACGTGTGGGAGATGTTGAAGCTCCATTGCTAGCAATGATACCATACCAGTCAAAAAGCTGCAGTATTTTATCTGAGCATACTTTCAAGAAAGTGCATTATACAAAGCTGAAATCAAACTACATCCCACAAATTGATATTGCAATTTATGACGATGCTGGTGCGTTGATTCCTTTTCATAAAGATGCTGTGACAAGTATCACACTCCATTTCCGAATGAAGAGTTAATGCAAAAGTATGCTAATATATTTTTCCAATGTGAATAATATGGAAAGTGAAAATAAGGACTCGTTTCTAATCTACTTACCCAGTAATGCTTCTATGAATAAATTTCCCAAAAATAAACCATCAGACTATCGAGTAGAATTAAATCGCCCACTGCATTTAGAAGGTGAATGGGAGGTTGGCGTTTCTAGTATTTGCTATGATAGCAATATTCAGAATGTGAATGATTTGGAAAAAATGATATTGACTCCTCGCACCCATGATGGAATAACGATGAATAATGCATTCCAGTTCCCATACAATTTAACATCAGATGGAAAGTGGAACTATGAATGGATTCAGATAAAATCAGATTCTTATGAACCATTTGGGAATGAGAAAATTATTAAGGCGTTCAATAGTGGTAATACTTCCATCATGAAGAATAAAAATCAGAAAGCTTATGAGTTTACTATCTATCATTGGAGTGGGAGACAGTTCCTTCGCTTTCATTCTTTTACTAAAGGTCTTACACTGAGGTTGGATAATGAATTCTATCCACATCTCGGTTTTGGCCATGGACTACATCTAACGTCAATTGCTACTGCAAATGTTAAAAAAGTTTATTCAAATCGAATCAACAAATTTCATTATAGATTTAAAATATTTGATGAAGATGTTGTAGAATGTGAAGAACGCATCATTTTGAAAAAGCGTGGTGTTCAACCTTTATCACTTATTGAGTTAGTAAAACGATGGAATGAGACTGTGGGTAAGAAGTATGGAGAGAAAATTATGGCGGACAAAAATAAGTTGGTTATTCAGAAATATAATGACAAACTTACAGTTTATTTCTCTCCAACCTTGCGTCATTTTGTAAGACATTATACACCTATTATTGGAAGCGGTGTGGTGTATGGTTCTCATGAATATCACACTAAAGCTGATTCAGTTAATGATGAATGGTGGGTGGACATCTATGGTGATCGCATCAAGAAAATTTACCAGTCTTATGAAGAATCTAAAGTTGCTATCAATATAATGCCGCGTCTATATCATACAGTTGAAAGCTTCATTCATGTAGTAAATCCTTATATACAACAGAAGTTGAAGCATGTGATGAAAAGTAAATATGATGTAAAGACACACCACATTTCGTTTTCAATTGAAAATCAACGCGTTGTTCTGAAACTAGGTGATGACATTCAATGTCAATTGAGTAAAAGTTTGAAAAAACTCTTTGGTTTTTCAATGCTACAAACTGTGTTTACTGCTGCGCATACGATTGGTATAGAAACACCAATGACACTTGATAAACATGAACAGCACCTTTACATTCAAAGTGATTTGATTCTACCTATTTCTGTTGGTGAGAAAAAAGAATACATTTTACGTGATTTCATTCATGATAAAGACGCTTCATATGGAATAGTCGAGAAGATGTTTGAATCTATTTTCTATCATCCCGTCGTCATACAAACTATACCCTCTATTACTATCAAAATTACCAATGGTTTACAAGAGTGCATCCATGTGAAAGATACTAAATCCCTCGTAACTTTAGTGTTTCGGAAACAAAATGAAGTCATTGTGATATGCTTATTGAAATAAAAATACGTGTATGTATATGAAAAAGTCTTTTCACAGATATAGGGGAATGAGCTGACTGTAGGCATATATTCACAAGGAAGAAACGATCTCATGCGATATATAAAACAACCATGTATATCTACAAAAAGCAACATCAAAATACTGAGTTAAAGTTGATTATGTCAATACATCTCCTGAATGTGGTAGCGTGAGTTTTATTCTTTTGGGTGGAGGTATGTTTGTGTCAGGATGTCCATGTGGAAGAGATGTGTTATGTCCTATCCAACACCTGTTATCTTCCCATGCTGAAAGTGCTCGTTTCTTGAACGTGTGCGTTTTCACAGTATGAACTTGAGATTTTAAGATTGTCATATTGACAAACGTTATAGTTTTATTTTTATAGGCCTTCTCATAGACATCGGATAACATTATTAGGACTAGACCGGACACAGCTGATTTCCCGTGGCCTTTAAAGCCGTTCGGTAGCGACATGGAAATATTGTTTGTATAAAGCAATTATGACAACGAGAGAATTTAAAATTTTGATAACCACGTGTTTATTATCAGCTGAGAGAGAGTAGAGATGAGGAGATATTGCATCGTCCATAATTGAAGACTTAAATACTCCGCGTTGGTAACAGCAGAAGACATTTCATTTCACAGGTAATTGCAAATGAACAGCCTATCTTTAATCTCATGATAATACAAATTTTACGTACACACTGTTGTAATAAATCTGTTTTCATTGTACTCGGGAAAACTCGCCCTTTGCGCTCACAAGAAATGATGTAAAATAGTGCTTTTTGCCCGAAGTGGCCAGGACAAATCCCAGTTATTCCGGGTGCTACTTATCTTTAGCCGGGACGCTCGAAGTTCACAAAATGATTAATGAGACGCCATATCTCAGTTCTGCGGAATAATCTGTATAAGTGATAGATTTTTTAGGGGGTGACCTGAGTCAGGAGTAATAGCAAACCGATTAAGAAGCCCATTTCTGAAAAGGTTTCATTTATCTTACTGCCATGTTAATGTCTTTCTGCTTATTTCTATAGGCTTAAGAACATCTAGAAAAAATTTTTGCTGGAAACTGTACTCTGAAGATTATGCGAAATCTACTCGAACAATTTCATTCACGCTAAGAGTAAATTCATTTTCGATCCATCTTTTCAAGATTGGAGTCATTTCAAGGCACATTATCTTGGATTTTCAAAAGAAAGCATTCTACAGCCAGAGGAAAATTAATAAAAATTTCGCTAATTTAAAAATTGCGCTACTGTTTGTTTACACAAATAGCATAGTAAAACAATTTTCAGAATTAAAGCCACTCGGTAGCGACATTCTCTTGTGGCCATCAGCTGATAGTGTATTAAATAGGCGCTGTCCTGTCTAGTCCTAATAATGTTATCCGATGTCTATGGGCCTTCTTATAGGACCAATGTTTCATTTTGTGAACAATGGATTTTGATATACCTTTAGCACGCTTAATACTATCTGCACATTCTTTTAATTTCATGGAATACATTTTAGGACGGAGGAGAATCATTTCATCTATTTCCTTTCCTGCCTTTTCATCCTTAAAACAACCAAGTTTGGCTTTATTCTGTATGGACTAGAGTGGATGAGTGGGATTGTAGTTAGATGTGTCGAAATATTTTTCTAATGACTTACCTACTTAATTAAAATTTAAATCTTTTTGAGTGGTAATTCCTAAAAAGAAACTATCTGTATCACCACCCAGCAAGCGAACCTCTTTTACGAGAGGGCATGGTTTTAATATTTTGTAGAAGAGTTGATACATTTCAAGCTTGGAATAATCTAAAACGGCTTGCCCAATATAGATGGGTTTGCACAACTCAACTTCAGATTTTATCATTTTAACACCTACCAGATCCTCATCGATGATGTCTCTATCAATGAAAAGAGGTGATGAGGTCAATTTGTGATATTTTTGTTCATCAACGACTAGTTTGTAGTTCATACGTTTTCTAACATCCTCCATGGTCTTTCCGAAAAGACTGTTATTCTTATATTTATAAAAATCCTTTTCAAAATTATTTTCGGCGAGTGCACGTTTTTGACTGTTACTATCTATGTAGGGTTTGAGGAAGGCTTTCTGTCTAAATTTGATAATGAGGTGAACTGACTTTAGAAGCATGCCCATTTCTAAATAGAATTTTAGTATGCAGAAGTGCACGAGATAATTTTTCTTATCATATTGGGTGAGCAAAGGTTTGCGGCATGGTTTGTACCTTGGCTGTCCACACTCTGTTAAGTTATTATGAAATTGTGACATGAATGGTGAAAACATATCTTTAGTCATTTCACCAGATTCAGGTGCGAGTGGGAAATCAGCAGTTTTATTTTTAATACTATTTGGATAAATCAAATCCACTTCAAAATAATATCCCCAATCACCTTCATCTGGAATCTTCAGAATGTTTGAAGGGTTGGAGTAATTCGTAAGCTCATCTTGATTTAACCAACTAAACTCGGAATGAGGTAGTGGTTTAGACAGTGAACTGCCATATAAATTATTTTGGTCATAGTACTTTAGGTGGATATGATCATTACCTACTGTTTTAGATTTTATGTGATGTTTATTCACAAATGTGAGACCACCGCGTATTCCGCGCTCAAATATGTTAAACATCTCGGGGTCTTGTAAGAGATGGATGGTCTCACCAGTCATTTTAAAGGCTGATTTAAAGGTTATGGCTGGTAGACTGACAAAGTGGACAGGATCTAATTTGTCTTCTTCTAATGCCACTCGTCGAAATTCCTGAAAGACATCAGTCAGCAAAATGACATCTAATTCTAAGTAAGCGATCATATAATCGCCAAACGTTTTACAATCAAATTTTAACCATGCCTCTTGAGCATGTTCATAGTCCTCTACTGGACAATCTTGACCCGTCAAATCGTTTTGGAATTTGTCAATGGAAGGAAGGGTTGTTTCATTTAGTTTAGACATTGAGCTAAAATACGCATAGGGAAGGACTCCTTTGCGAGTGATTATTTCATCCGTTAAGTTTGGATAGTGTTTCTTCAAAGTTTGACTATGGGGAAGAAACTTGAGATTACGAACGAGAGAAGCTAGTGACGCTGACATGAATTAGAATGAATCTAAAAATTTTATTTCGAAGAAGACTGTCTTATTTTCTTTAGTTTTATCTACTGGTACTTTTGCTGTCATTGCCATGAATTTTTCCCTCGTTTGCGCTATTACATTAAACTGCCACGATTTCATCTGGCTCAACCCTCCTTTCATGAGCATATGACTGTCATAGCCCTTAAAGTTATGAAAAATGACGGGTAGTGCACGACGTCTCAACCTAAGTGAAAAGTTACATTTGGAGCAGAGTGCGTTTCTAAATTTACCAGTGATGTGATCATGATCACGCACTTTCTTAATTTTATCGTCATCAAACGTTTTATGACATTTAGGGCACGATGTGCAACTTTCAAATTTTTGTTTGTCTTCATCTGACATATGTAGTGACTTACGCTGCAATTGGGAATCATATGATTGTTGAAATTTAGCAGCTTTATCGAGAAATTCTAGAAATTTTGAAATGCAATCTTCACCTTGCCAAGTATGCATTTTGTTTTGTCTATTCCTAAAGTGGTCATGCCATACTTCATAGCAGGATATGGCTGCTGGCTTGTGGATGATATCATCAATGTAGCATTCTATGTCTGCGTAAATGACACGCAGGGGACTTAATTCGTCACCATTATCCCTATGTGAAAATATTTTATCTTTGGGCATGCGTTCCATTTGTAATTTACCTCGCTTGCACCATTCATAGTGAGTTTCAAATTTATCTTTACTCCAAAAGGAGCGGATGCAGCGGTCGCATACAAAATGTTCACCTCTTTTAGAGTGCCCCAAGTGAGTGTACAAGCGAGAGATTTTGGGAATACCACAGTAGTGCCATTCCTCGCTATCATCTTGTTTTACTAATAAGAGGTTGACTACACGTTCATAACAAGTTGAACGTGAATTATAGCGGGCACCCTTCAACCCCTTCTCCCACACGTTAACGACAATTTTAATCTGATTATGTTTTTCGAACGTTTCTACATCTTTGATTTTCATGTTGTTACTATCACAACCTTCAAAGTCTAGTTCATCCTCCCACTGTCTATAGCTATAGGTGCGATCTCGATGCGCGTTGATATCATTATAGTGAAGGATGGATAGGACTGCATATTTGAAACACTGTGATTTACAATCGACATTGATGACAGCTTTCTTATTATACAACGTTTTTTGGTAGTTTAAATGTGCCTCGAGCTGCATGACTTTCTAATAGGGAAATTTTGAATATGGCTGAGTCTACACCATCAAAAATGAGAGCGCTGTCGCGTTGATTGAATTTATCTACATTTGATTTTAAACATTGAATGTGAAAATTTAGCCAAGACTCGCAGTCTACAACTTCGGTTGCGGAAGAGGAAGGAACATGAAACTGTATTCTCTCCGTCACTTGACCCGTTTGAAAATCTATCTTAATATATTTTAGTTTAAGGTAGATGAGCGCCTTCATTCTAAAATTGTCTAAATTGTTGAAGAGCGCTTCGATAATGTTAGAATTTTGAAGGAGCCACTCAGGAAAATCTACTATTTGAGTATTGGACTCCATGCAGTAGTCGCGTACTAAATTATTATGTGAAACATTAATGAGGGAGATGGTAGAGGTACCGTTGGTGTAGTGATCATTTGCATGCGTGTGTTGAAGTCTGTGCGAAGATCGCTGAAAGTGACTATCAAAAGAAAGAGGGCACAAATCGCAAGGAAAGGAGATGTCATCGTCAGAATCAACTTCACCTCCGGAGATTGACGCCGCTTTGCGTTGACACACACGTTGTTTGATGTGTCGAAGGAGACTGTGCTTCCTTGTAAACATATGTCCGCAGTCGGCACATTCCCACTCGTTGCCTTGTCGCGAGAGTCCTGAGCTGGAACTCACATCACCTGAAAGAGAAATCATTCTATGATTTCTGTTCAAGTCTCAGTGTATTGTTACAACCTACTTTGACTCAACAACTCTAAACTTTCCTCGAGAAGGGAGGGCGTTGGTGATGAAGTTGATGCCTGAAATTGAGGAAGATGCTATTAGCCACACGTTTGAGGGAGATGAGTGAAGAAATTTTCAACTTACCATTTCAACGAAATCAAGTTTAAGGTTGATACTTCAACAAGATAGAGACTTCACTCAAATTTGGAATTCACGAGAGAGCAGTTCACTTGTACGCCTCAAATATAGAATTCGCCAGAGAACACTTCACTTATATGTCACAAAGACAGAGTGAAATGACACGAATGTCACTTTACATATATACTTACATATTCATCATTCATTGGCTGTTCATTCTGATTGGTTGCTTGTTGATACTTAAGAATTAGAAAACATTTCAAAGTTATTATTCACAGTCAACATGACAAGCCCTCCGACAACACCAAACACAAAATTCTCTTCTCCATGCTCAACACCAAAGGCGCTCGTTGCACCAAACGCTCCAACGAAGGGGAAGGTAGAGAAGGTGTACCGACTGGACAATATCAGAAAGTTGTCATTGCCAGCGGAGGACGAAGAGAGTGTATGTGAGAAGGAGTGTCCCGACTTAACAGGCGTGAGGTGGAAGTATCTCCAGTACGATACTGACGATGTGATGGAGATCACCAGCACCAAATTCCTCCACCAATTATGGGAGTGGTACACCCCTAACTCCCAGCCACAAACTATGGCGGAGTGGGAGTATATCGACAAAGTGAGGCTCGCAGTGGAAGAACGATTAAAGCAAGTGAACTGTTTTTGTTATCTATGTGAAGCCAGACTCTGGGACGATATTGACGATGAAGACCTTTTGAAATACATGCCATAATAAATTTTTATTTCGTATTATCTTTGCTTTCATACTGACTTACTTGAATGGGGCTTCAGTGGATGATTTAACCATGTATACTTTTTCATTTGGAAATAGTAGCACGCTTAGTCTAACTTGTAAATCTTAAAACATTTCATATGGGCGATGATGGTAGATGAAATAGTGTCAAATAAAATTAAGATGGCTTACACTTCTGATACAGGGATAGCAATCGACTGCGATCCATGTGTAAAGAGCTCCTTAGACTATGGATGGGCTTAAGTGGATGACTTAACCATGTATACTTTTTCATTTGGAAATAGTAGCACGCTTAGTCTAACTTGTAAATCTTAAAACATTTCATATGGGCGATGATGGTAGATGAAATAGTGTCAAATAAAATTAAGATGGCTTACACTTCTGATACAGGGATAGCAATCGACTGCGATCCATGTGTAAAGAGCTCCTTAGACTACGGATGGGCTTAAGTGGATGATTTAACCATGTATACTTTTTCATTTGGAAATAGTAGCACGCTTAGTCTAACTTGTAAATCTTAAAACATTTCATATGGGCGATGATGGTAGATGAAATAGTGTCAAATAAAATTAAGATGGCTTACACTTCTGATACAGGGATAGCAATCGACTGCGATCCATGTGTAAAGAGCTCCTTAGACTACGGATGGGCTTAAGTGGATGATTTAACCATGTATACTTTTTCATTTGGAAATAGTAGCACGCTTAGTCTAACTTGTAAATCTTAAAACATTTCATATGGGCGATGATGGTAGATGAAATAGTGTCAAATAAAATTAAGATGGCTTACACTTCTGATACAGGGACAGCAATCGACTGCGATCCATGTGTAAAGAGCTCCTTAGACTACGGATGGGCTTAAGTGGATGATTTAACCATGTATACTTTTTCATTTGGAAATAGTAGCACGCTTAGTCTAACTTGTAAATCTTAAAACATTTCATATGGGCGATGATGGTAGATGAAATAGTGTCAAATAAAATTAAGATGGCTTACACTTCTGATACAGGGATAGCAATCGACTGCGATCCATGTGTTAAGAGCTTTTTAGACTTCGGAAGAGAGAAGTGTGTTATGTTGCGTGTGGCGCGTGAGTGTCCCCCCATTTCATTCCATTCATCAATTCGTCTCATTGATAGAGACAGGTAGAACTCATGGTTCTCATAACGTATGCAATGGAAAGTTTTAGGCAACCTTCGACAGTTGGCTAAATGTCGCCCTGGCGCGAATGCATACTACGTTGAGACAGAGGCAATCACTTGCAAACATGACGCAGAGAGGTTTAACAAGATTGACCATTGCCGAATGTCCCTTGCGGTATACATAGCTACGGATTTCACCGCCGCCCTTTACAGGAACGCCCGTCGAAAGGAAGTATTACACCGAACTTCATTTGCAACGTTCAAGTTGACTGATAGCAGATTCAACTTAATGATAGTATTCGCCAGTCCGAAGACTGTCCAGGGCAAACCGCGTGGAGGTTCTATCATGTCTTGCCCCATGGTGGCCCTTAAGAGAGCGGATGGTTCGTTCTCGGTGTGAATAAAGCTGACTATTGGCTGGAATAGTCAATGGGTATGACGGTTAGGTTCTCATAGACCCTATACCGCCTAGGTCGTGCTGGTGCATCTGGCATCTTTCGGATGCGGGTGGTATTCGGAGTCCATACCTCATCCGTCCAAATGATCTTCTTAATCTTCCGCTTCTTCTCATCCTCTTCATCCCACTCGTCGAGGATGATGAACTCGGGAATGGCGTTGTCTTCATCGATGAAGACGGGAATGGTGCTAGTAGATGTTGCTTCCATCGTGACTTAAAATTGAATGAGAAGCGCTACAATCTTCCGGCTTATATAGGGTTTTCAACAATGAATTGCTCAACAGCGAATCAGAATGCTTCAGGGATAGCAATCTACTGCATAACGTTCAAGTTGACTGATAGCAGATTCAACTTAATGATAGTATTCGCCAGTCTAAAGACTGCCCAGGGCAAACCGCGAGGAGGTTTTATCATGTCTTGCCCCATGGTGGCCCTTAAGAGAGCCGGTGGTTCGTTCTCGGGAGTGTCATCTTACAGCCTACCGATTCTGCTGAGAGAGTCTTTGACTCTCTCCTTGGTAGCAGTGTCGACTTCCACGCTAGTTGGTATGTGGCTGAAAAGTGGAATGTAGCGCCATTCCGTTGGATTGACAACACTTGCTGTCATCGGATTGCCATCTGAGCAAGATTGTTGTGGACTCTGTCTTGCTCCTCTAGCCTAACAAATTCCTCAAATAAATTTCGCGGCCTTAACTGCGGTCCGCGAGGAGAGCTGACTTGACTGTTCGGCGTCTGCATGATTGAAATGAAATGAAATGAGAGGTAGTGGTTTATATACCCCTCTAACGCGACGCAACGTTCAAGTTGACTGATAGAAGATTCAACTTAATGATAGTATTCGCCAGTCCGAAGACTGCCCAGGGCAAACCGCGTGGAGGTTCTATCATGTCTTGCCCCATGGTGGCCCTTAAGAGAGCCGTTGGTTCGTTCTCGTCGTATCTGAAAAAATAGAAAGAAAAATAGATGAAATTATATTCAAGTGATGGAGATGTTATTAACTTATCATAAATCAATTCAACCGGTTCGTTGAACCTTCGATGGTGGTGGCTGAGGCAGGTACTTGGCCGGCAACTTTCGCTTACGATGGCGAATTTCCTTAATGTTACCATTGTGTTTGATGCTTATGTGGAGACAGCGAATATCTGGCGTTGCTCTTTCATAGCACTCGCTCGTTTTATCCAAATCCTCCGTCTCCATTATTACATCGTCGATAATTTTGCTACCGACTACGGGGAGGTGGAGCGTTGTTCTTCTCTCTTTGACAGCGTTATTCTTCGCCTCAAGAAGAGCCATCTTCTCCTGCTCATGTTGGAGTTTGAGCGTCGCCTCCTTCTCCTTCATGTTATTAATGCATGTGGCCTAATCCTCTACGCGACTCTCACTCGCTAGAGCTCTCTTTTGGAAACCTTCCAACTTCAATACTTGAGCCTTAAGACTCCTAATTTCCGCCACCTGCTTTTTGAGTTCAAAATTCGCATCCCTTAATGCGGAGCATTCGTTTTTATAACGGCTCATTTCATCCTTGAGCTTCTTAATGGCAAACTCTTGGCTAACCCTCGCCACACCATCATCCTTAGCCCACTGCTTGGCTTGGGCTTTGCTACCTCTCCCTTTTTTAGGTGAGGAGTGCATTTTTGGCGCTGGCACTGCCCGACTCTTCACAAGCGTCTTATCGGGTTTAGGAGCTATGATCGCCTCCTCGGGTTTGCTAGTGACGACCACCTCTTCCGTTTCCGATTCAGATTCGGAGATTTCCGACTCAGAGCTAGAAGAGCTGAGGTGAGATGTCGTTGGCTGCTCATTCTTGCAGTCTTGTATGGCTTGAACTGCCATCTGCAGCTCTGTCTCCGCATCTAGATCAACTTGAGGTCTTTCAACAGGTGGGATGATGACCTTCCCAACCTCTGAGGCATGCGTCTCTGTCTCCTCATCTTGATTAGGTATTTCAAAAAGTGGGGTGATGGCTATCCCAACCTCTGAGGTGGTATAATTCTTCACCTTCTTAATGAGACATGTTGAATGCGTCTTATAGAAAGACTCGTTCAGGTTTCCCCTGACGAATTTCATGCACGATGTGCATCCGCTCACCACGGCGACCTCCTTATGTTCTTCGGGAGTGTCGGGGAATTTATTTAAATGGCGCTTGAACTCGCCACCTCGCTTGACTTCGCCAGATAGGCACTTTTTAAAATGAAACTTTGTATTTCCTCCCATTTTGTAACTTATGTATCTGTAAAGGAAGGATGAAATAGAATTACTAACAGGCGACATTGGCAGTCATTTTTATAATCATACAGCTAAATTGTGAGATTGGTGGAAAGTGTCGAACCTTTGAATCCGTTACAGGCATTACTCAGAGGGGATCTTATCCCAACTCCAAGGCCTCGGCCGACAAATCCAACCTCCCGCGGACAGAGCGTGCGTCATATCACTGTGTTGGTATCCGGACCCTGATTTTGACATGAAAACCAGTGAATTGTTTACAAAGGTTGCAAATTCCAAGCCGAAGCTCGCCTCCCACAACTTTATAAATGTCTTAGTTGAATTCAGCAGGGTCGAAAACCCCAGAAAACCTCCAAAACTAGTGAATTTAAATTTTTCAACTATTTGGCACTACTTATAAAATTTTATAAGTAGTCTATCACTTAGGGCAGGTCAATAGCGACCGAACCTTTTTTGAATCAAGTCAAACGGACTTGTAGAAGCAAAGTTACAAGCCTTTAAAGTTGTGGAGTCTTTTATGGCCTGGAGACGAAGGCCATCTCCTGGTTAACCTCTAAGTCTGACGGCCTAGCTGATATCAGCAATGAAATTTTCTAAGTCGGTTTCTTACAGAAAACCGGAATTTGGAATGTCCGATGCTCAGACAGACTACTTACCTCTGACAATCGCTCTCGTCTTAATGACAAGTCTCTCTCGGTTCCCAGCTTATATAGTGTGTGGCGATCAGCTGATGACGTAATACCCATCATCCAAACACTTAAAACGATTCTATTGCCGATTCTAGAGGTCCGATTGAGCTGGAAATACACCATTTCCATGTAGAATTTCACGCTGAATCCGAATCTGGCCTCCGTTTTCCCATCCGATGCTTCGTTTTGGCGCTACAGCCCACAGCCATCGCAAAAATTCTAACTCTGTCGTTTTTTCGAAAAAATTTTGTGAAGAAAAATTTTTTCTCTCCGATTGACTTGAAACTCACCATGTTGATAGAGAATTTCATGCTGATTCCAAATCTGAAATCCGTTGTCCCATCCGATGCTTCGTTTTGAAGCTACAGCCCAAAACGTCCAAAATTCTAACTCTGTCGTTTTTCGCCAATCTCCCAAAATCTTAAATGGCGTCTCACATCTAAACGAAGACAGATATGAACAAGCCGTTTCTTTCAGTGAATTTGTCTCACTCTTAGCTTTCAAACGAGCTATTGCACGACAAAATCCGTCCACTAGAAGCAAAGTTGGAAGGTCGGTGCCGGGGGGGGGGACGTCAGCGAAAATTTTTTCTCTCCGATTGCGTTCAAATTCACCATACCGATGCAGAATTTCACGCTGAATCCGAATATGGCCTGCGTTTTCCCATCCGATGCTTCGTTTTGGCGCTACAGCCCAAAACGTCCAAAATTCTAACTCTGTCGTTTTTTCGAAAAATGTTGAAAATTTTTTCTCTCCGATTGCTTTCAAATTCACCATACCGATGCAGAATTTCACGCTGAATCCAAATCTGGCCTCCGTTTTCACATCCGAGCACTGCTTCCACTCGAAACAGCCCATTTTACAACCCAACATTCAGCAGATTGCACGAAAAACATCACACACTATAGCCTCAAGACAAAACCTGGCGGTCGCCCAAGACCACCACGACACTCTGTCGTTCCAGAGGAGGGGGGACGTCAGCGACCATTTTTCGATGGCGGCCATCTTGCGCGGTCCAGAAGTGGAGTTTTACTTACTACTTATGTCTCTATCTTTGGAATATCTGATTAGTGATAAAGTATATAAGTTAACTTTTGCATATTAAAAATTCGCCAAAATTTGGATGGAATGCTTTTTTTATCGTATCATACTCATTGATTTCTCATTGAGATTCATAGAGCTCTATTCATTTGAATCGGCGTCTTCTAATAATTTCTACACCCAAATGTACCACGTTTTAGATGACCGATGTGGACTTTTTAGCTGTTCGTCGAAAATCGACGAACTATGCGACAGCTATTGAGTCAAACCGGCCGTCCAGTGTATAAATGGATTTCAGCTTTCAGTCCAGGTGTTATGAGTCCATGAATCACCTCAATGCCATTTTCACTGGAAATGCGGAGATGGATAGTGAAATGCTCCTACCTCAACGGTATTACATAGCAAATGAGACGGCCGTAATCATGCAGTTAAGGCCGTCTAATTTGGAATTGGAGATATATAAAAGACTTTCATAGAAAAATGACAAGGGAAATATCGCCTGACAACCCTACTTACTCAGCAACAGTGATGACGAAATAATCCCTGCTTAGCCATATGATTCAATGTGGGAGGGCAGGGCAACCGTCTAACGGTTCCCCTACCCTCCCACGTTGAATCAGCAACAGTGATATCTACAATGTTTTGTTATTTCGATTGATTTTGTAAAGAAAAACTTTGATATCATTTGTTGTTGTTTGTAAGTTGAAATTATTGAAATAATATCATTTTTCAGTTTTCTACGCACAAAAAGTGATGTAATTCGTTAATATATATTTCGCCGATCTGGCCTTGTCAATTGTAATATAAAGAAATCCTAAGTCAAAAAGGTTTGGGAAATCAAATGCTACATCATTTGAAATCTTTACAATGAATTACAAATTATCACTGTCATTATTGATATCTAACAAATATGTACATATACCACAATTCATTGTTATTCGTAGTGCCATAGTTCTTAGCTCACATTTCATTATCATCTTCTATCTTCTTAGTTTTTCTGTATTGTTACCGTTGGCATGTTTGACTGGTTCCACTCTGTTTTGTTGTTGATGACGATCCTTTTCTGTTGTAAACTGTTTTTGATGTTGACTGATTCCGTTATTTGACGTTCCATTACATTGTTATGATGTATACTTGTTACGCTCATTGAAAATTCTTGTTCTATGTTGTTATGTTGTTCTTTGCAATGTCTCCATAGACTTGAAGTATCCTTCTTTTCTTTCAATAGCTTCATATGTTCTTTTCCTCTTATTTCTGCATTTCTTGATGTTTCTCCGATATAGACCCCATCATATTCAATTTCGTATGTTATTCCTTGCGCATCACATTTTCCTTTTCCATCATTTTTGCATATTAGGCAGTCGTCTGTGCATTTCCTTTTCTCAAACGGATTTGATCTTTGTAATTTTGATTTTATGGTATCCTTTGTAGTTTCTATAACTTTAATTTTAAATTCACTTTTCTTTACTTCTGTTTCTTTCTTCAATATTGAATTTGGGGTTGATTGAATGAATAATACACTTTCGTAATTATCTTTCTTGTACCATGTTTTCTTTTTCATTTGTTTCATTCTTCTTCTCTCAGTTTGTTGCCATTCTCTTGGTCTGTACATTGGTTTGATTTTGTTTCTGTCATCTTTTATTTTGTTGTAAGCATTTAATGCTGACTTAGTAATTAGTGTTCTAAATTTCTGACCATAACCAGAATATTGCATTCTCTTATTCATTTCTGCTAAATGTTTGACTGTTTGATTCCACGGTACGTCTTGGCTACAGTTGAGTAAAATTCTTAGCATTTGTTGCGTTAGAATAGTTCTTTTTGTATTCCATGACAACGACGTTCTTGTATGAATAACCATCTTTGAAGCTATGTTTTTCATATAAAATTCATGTGATATCTTCTTTACTTTATTGCTCCCATTTGTAGTTATCCATACTTTCAAATCCAAAATTAATTTCGACACAAAAAGTAACTACAAAGAAATGAGTAAACAACATATTGTCAATGATATTGACATTGCAGAATGTGAAATCACAAAAATTGAACAGCAAATGAACGCACATGCAGTATTTTGGACAAGAATACTACAGGCTGGACGTCTTACCAACGATCATTTGAGAATCAGAAATAACATGATCAACAATTGCAGCAATGTGCCTCCATTATCCACGTTGAGAAAAGATCACAAAGAACAAGCTGTTGTGAGATTCGCTTTTTTGACACTTCGCTATTTTGAGATTCGCTGTTATGAGACGACCCCAGTTAGACCAGTGTGTGGATCGGTTAACTCTCCGAACAAACGATTATCTCACCTATTAAGCATTATTTTATCACAAATTTGGATCAACGATAAAAAGACTGTTTGCCTCAACTGCCAAGATTGCTGACTTCAACAGAGTTAATGATTTGAATTCAACACAAGATATCATAATAGGCTCAGCAGACGTAAAAAAATATACCCCAGTCGAACATTGATTTTGCAATTGAAAAAGTTTGTGAACTGTTTGAAAAATCAGAAATCAAAATGCGCTCGTAGAGGGCATAGATTATCGTGAAATAGGATTATATCTTTCTTTGAGTAAATCCAAGGAAGAACTCATTGATATGGGATATCAAATTTTTGTCCAACAAGAAAGACAAATATTGGAAGACCTCCAACCATTACAGGAAATGGAAGAGCAGATAAGCAGAAGATATGCGATGTGGAAGCAACCTTGCATGGTCCCAGAAAATGAACAATCTAAAAGAAAATTGTTGACAGAAGCTATCAAAATCGATTTACAAGCAGTCATGAAAAATCATATATATAAGTTTGATGACCATATCAAATTACAAAAAGATGGCGGACCAATCGGACATGAATTGACTGGAGTAATCGCACAAATCTTCATGATGTGGTGGGATGATAAACTAATCCAGAAATTAGATCAAAACAATATACCATGTTTGTTAATGAAAAGGTATGTTGATGACATAACGTTGATATTGTCCTACGAGAATAAAGTAATAAATCAGCAGCAAAACAATATTGAAGAAATAGAAAATGACAAAAATATCATAAAAATTGTACAAGAAATTGGAAATGAAATTCACCAATCCATTCAATTAGAAATTGATTTCCCTTCCAACCACATTGATAAAAAATTGCCAATTTTCGATTTGAAAGTATGGATAACTACAAATGGGAGCAATAAAGTAAAGAAGATATCACATGAATTTTATATGAAAAACATAGCTTCAAAGATGGTTATTCATACAAGAACGTCGTTGTCATGGAATACAAAAAGAACTATTCTAACGCAACAAATGCTAAGAATTTTACTCAACTGTAGCCAAGACGTACCGTGGAATCAAACAGTCAAACATTTAGCAGAAATGAATAAGAGAATGCAATATTCTGGTTATGGTCAGAAATTTAGAACACAAATTACTAAGTCAGCATTAAATGCTTACAACAAAATAAAAGATGACAGAAACAAAATCAAACCAATGTACAGACCAAGAGAATGGCAACAAACTGAGAGAAGAAGAATGAAATAAATGAAAAAGAAAACATGGTATAAGAAAGATAATTACGAAAGTGTATTATTCATTCAATCAACCCCAAATCATGCATTATAATAATATCATATAATGCATGACTTTGCAAAGCTTTCTATGTCCACAGGTTAGTCAGTTCCACGAAGCAGGTGATTATTTTCCTGGTTGGAAATTATTAACCTGGTGTACACTTCTATGAAAAAAGTCATGCATTATAACAGATAATGCATAGATTTTTTCGTTCATTATTTGTCATAATAACCTCAAATGTATGCATTATCTATTACGAAATGCAAAGTCAAGAATTTATCTTGCTTACATAGTTTTCAGAAAGTGGAGTTTGGAATATAAACTAGCTTATGTGAGAATTTTGGGCCTTCGAGAATTTCACTTCGAAACAGATGTGGACAGCCTCGCTTAACGTATGATACTCAACATTTATTGTTTCCGTTATGATGTATAATTTATGAGAAAACTTCATTCTTTTATGAAATGTGAGCAGCATACTTCAACAGAAGACATGTATTGATGGAACACATGTAGGGATACACATGTTAATATAAAACATGCAAAAGTTCTTTTACCAAACATTTTTGTATATGAATCTTCCGTATTTCATGTTAGGCAAATAAACATTCGATTAAAAGATGATGCCATAGATTCGCTCGCAAGTGGTAGAAGACAGGCAACGATTAAGAAGCATCGCCAGCTGCTATATTTAGAACTTTTGACATGTTTCAGTCATCTTTTTCTACACACAATTGCTAAATTAGAAAAATATTCATCTACGTAATTGATATTTTCTCATTGGTAAATTCATTGGAGACTTAAATAAGTACGAAAGACAGTTCGCTGATCGGTTCGAGAATCATACACAGCATGTACACAAAAACGGCCAGGGACTCATTCTGTTGACAGTTGTGGTCAAATTTATTTTGAAAGGTAACGTGGATGAGCATAACTGAATTTATTAAAAGGCGCAATTCACCACAGCAAAAGCCGCTAAATGATCACGATGTTACGTTTTACGGTGGAATCTCAATTTTTGTTCTTTTACAAGCTCGTTTTCTCTTATAATCCTCCAAACGGGGCCAATTATTTTGAAATTATCAATAATATTGTTGTTCCAATTGTAAGAATCGTGCATTTTGGATGATGTTGTTTGGATGCAAGACAATGCGCCATCACTCTACAGTCAGATTTCTTTGAATAAGCAATTTAGTAACGGTAACCTTGGATTGTTAGAATGGGCGAGTAAAGTGGACTGACATCGAGGTTGCAGGGCCTTATTCCTTGCGATTTTTTCTAGGTATTCTTACCAATGTCATCTTATGGCAATTCATAGGATGGCTCCTGATTACTTAATCAAAGATCTTGCGGTCTATCAACCATCACGATCTGGTCCTAGAAATCATGATGATTTGTCACTATCACAGATAAAAACATCAAATGTAAAGCATGTTGATAGGAGATTTTCTGTTTTCGGAGCTATGGTATGGAATAAGTTGCCTTACAATATTCGCTCAGCAACCTCACTTGCAACTTTTAAAAAACTATTGAAAACATTCTTCTTTTGTAATGTGCTTAATGTATAGCCGCTTGAGACTTTTTGTAAAGCGGGATAAAAATTAAGGAATTTTTTTTTTTTAGTCACGACCTCACACAATGATGGTCGGTGTATATACATCTCAGGATCTCGGAGTCCTACCAGGACTCAGGGAGATCAAGAGTGCGCCTAAGAATGTAGACACTGCCAAGTAGAGCAGCCTTTAGTAACTGAGGTACTCGGTGTCGACCGGGGATTTCTTTCAGGTATGTGGCTAACTTGTCTGTGTGGGTTCCTAAGGCTCCAACAACTACTGGCACCACTTTGAAATGAATCTTCCACAGTTTTTGTAGTTCAATTTTCAAGTCTTGATACTTAGTGATCTTCTCTTGTTCTTTGCTTCTTATGTTCCTGTCCTCTGGTACCGCTATGTCAATTATGAATCCATCTTTTTCTCCTTATTGACAACTATGACATCTGGCCTCCTTGCTGTGATTCTCTTGTCTGTTTTTATTTCGAAGTCCCATAATATCTTCACTGAATCCGTTTCAATAACTGGTTGTGGGACGTGTTTCCATGGTTCTGTCGGTACGTTGATGTTATACTGTAGGCAGATATCCCTATGAATTTGTTTGGCAACCTCATTGTGACGGTTCAGATATTCGCTTGGTGCTAACTTAAGGGGGTGTCACACGATCCGATAAGTCGGACGGACTTGACGGTCCTACAAACTGATAAAACCTATGAGTAAGCGCTCCCTCGTAAATGAATCACATTGTGATCATGCCGTCGCTGCCACTCACGCCAAACTCACGCCATTATCACGTGCACGCGAGGTGACATGGGCGACCAATGAGATAATGGAGTGAAGGTCAAGTATGATGAAAATATTCAACTCGTTGAATATCGCCATCCTACCAGACTTCCTACATCCGATCATACCATGTCTGACCGTGTGACACCCCTTCCGATAAGTCCGTCCGACTTATCGGATCGTGTGACACCCCTTTTAGAGCATCCTGTAAGTATGTGAGATACTGTCTCATCTGCTGACATGCACATTCTGCATCTAGCATCATTGCTTATTTTTAATATGTAAGTGGAATGTGCTTTCGTCTTTATCGCTTGGTCCTGTGCTGCTGTTAGTAACGCCTCAGTTGTCATCTTCAGATTGACAGATTTCAGCCAACCGTAGCAAGCTTTCCTTGACGTTACTTCTTCCATTTGTCTTGCGTATTGACCATGCATTACTTTATCCTTCCATCTTTGGTACCGATCTTCTATCACCTTCCTCTTCCATTCTTCGGAGGTTTCTTGCCTTTGCCCGTACAGATCGCCTGATTTAGCCACCACCAGCAGTGGGTCGTCTTCTTTATCATTGATGTATTCTGCTAGGCTCCGGTTTTCTTGTTCTATAACCTCCCTTAGGTCTTTCAGTCCCCTACCTCCCAGATCCCGCGGTAGGTAGAGGCGGTTAATGTCAGCCTTTGGATGTAATCCTTTATACATTGTTAGTATTTTGCGGGTCTTTTGGTTTAATTCATTGAGCTCTTGCACTGTCCATTTCAGCACACCACCCGTGTACCTAATCACAGGGACAGCATATACATTTATGGCCTCAATTATATTCTTCGCATACAATTTTGATTTCAGTATTTTCTTCAATCTCTTCTTGTACTCCTTGACTGCCCTTGTCTTTGTTACTTTATCAAGGTTCGTATGATGTTGAAGGATTCCGAGATATTCATATCCTTCTTCGGTAACATCCTTTATATGAACTTCTTCGGCTTGATATCCTTCTGTTTGCATTACTTCTCCTCGATGGATGATTAGTCGCGCACATTTTTCGATTCCGAATCTCATATTGATGTCATCGCTGTATGTTTTCACGGTGTTGACTAGGCAGTTGATGTCGCTTTCTGTTTTCCCGTACAGTTTCAAATCGTCCATATATAGTAGATGGTTGATCTTTTGTCCCTTTGCTAGCTTATATGATCTATCTATGTCGTGCAGGACCTCACTGAGAGGGTTCATTGCAAGGCAGAACATGAGTGGTGACAGCGAATCCCTTTGGAAGATCCCTTTTTTGATCTTTATGTGTCCAATATCTTCATTTCCATGTGTCAAATTTGTCTCCCACTTTTTCATTGATGCTGTAATTACTTTTTGTATGACTTTGTTAACTTTGTACATGTCAAGGCATTTGATAATCCAAGAATGCGGAATGGAATCGAAAACCTTGCGATAATGGATCCATGCCATTGACAAGTTCTTCTTTCGATTTCTGCTTTCACTGGTGATCGTTCTGTCTATGGCAAGTTGTTCTTTAGTACCTCTACATCTTGGAAGGCACCCTTTTTGTTCCTTATGCATTATGTTCTTTGATTTGACGTGTTCATTGATCTTGTTTGCAATTATTCCGGTGAATAGCTTCCACAGTGTCGGGAGACATGTTATGGGCGTGAAGTTGTCCGGAGTCGGCGGCTTGTTTTCGGATTTTCTTATCAGTACCGTCCTGCCATTGACCAGCCATTTCGGCATCATATCTGGATCTCTAAGAAGCTCATAGTAGTACTTCGCAAGCCTGTCATGTAATTTGCTCATCTTTTTTATCCAGAAAGCTTGTACTTTATCAGGGCCTGCTGCTTTCCAATTTGCCATGCTAGCTAGTTTGTGTTTTGTGTCTTCTTCAGATATTGTGACGTTATCTTGATAAGTTAGTCTTTCGCAATTTCTCTCAATTTTCGGTAGCCATTCAGCCTGTGCATTGTATTGCTTTTTGGATTCCCATATCCCTTTCCAGTACTCCATCATGTCGTCTTTGTTTTCGACTCGGCTATTGTTTGCTGTTTCTTGGCCTCTTATTTGTCTATATGCTTTCTTTGGGTTTTGGTGGTGAAACAACTTGTTTATTCGCATTTGTTCATTTCTATCTTCATATCTCTTCAGTCGATAACTTATAGCTATAAGTCGTTGTTTCGCATCTTCATACACTGCTTCAATGCATCTGTTGTTCATATTGTATTTTCTTATCATGTAGGGAGGCAGTCTTCCATTATACTCCATAGCTGCCCTAACCTGATAAGTTTCTTTTCTATGGTTCTTATTTTGATTTTGTAGACGCTGCTTCCAAGGAGGCGGGTGCTTCGCACGTCTCGTATCATCCATGACAATTTCTTCCGTAACTTTTGCTGCAGAGTAAATCAGTGTATTCATCTCTGTTATGCTGCTTGTTAGAATATGTTCAGTTATATTGTTTATCTTATCAATCAACCGACTAGTGTTGTTGTTATTAACTCTTATTTTTCTTATGCCAGTTCGGCTTTCTGCATTCATATAAGTCTCCATATATTGGATTATCTTTTCTTTGAGACATTGCTCTTCTTCAGCAAGCTGCTGAGTTGGTACTGTGTCACTATTTGTTTGTTGTTCATCAGCAAGTGCATGAGCTACTGTATTGTTATCTGCTGGATCGCACGTGGTCGGGTCTGTTGTTTCGTCATCAGCTGTATTAGTCTGAAGGCTTTTTGTTCCACTAACTCTGTCGGCAATTGCTTCAATTTCGAGATTTGTCAATAGGCCATTCTTCACGATTGATCGCTTTTGATTAAGCAAGCCTTGTTCACTTATTGTCGTTTGCGGATACTTCTGTTTCCATATCTCATACATGCGTTTTCGAAATCCTCTCTCATTCGATCGGCTCCTATAGTAGCTATCAATGACGCTGTCATTATCGGCATGTGTACACTTTCTTCTATGACGTTGATGTTGTTCATTTGTTCCAGTAGCCCGTCCGCTTGAACACCCTGGTTCCTCAATATTCAACGCAGACCTTGATAATCCGGGCGACGCCTGTTCCGGTATGGATATTATATTATTCCTACTCTCCATATGTGTATGGGTGTTGGGCGAGGACGAGATTAAGGAAGGAACAACTTCTCCTTCCCGAGTATGCACTTATGTGATTCGAGCGTCTGCAGTCTGGTTAATAGTCAGCCAATGTCTGATCCACTTGCGACCTCCACGTAGCTGGATTACAGGTGTTAGCCACACACCCGTTCGGCTGTAAGGATATAGATGATATTAGAATATAGTTATTAAGGTTCTATAACTTTTAAAAAACTATTGAAAACATTCTTCTTTTGTAATGCGCTTAATGTATAGCCGCTTGAGACTTTTTGTAAAGCGGGATAAAAATAAAGGAATTATTATTATTATTATAAACGTTGTGTCCGGTAAATATTGGTCATCTATTCCCACTGTCAAGTCCCGCCAAATTCTGTATGCATGCTATTCAATGCATTCACTCATGGTTCTTTAGTAGGGCGTTTTCACCTCGTCAAATTTGCCAAACGGGAGGCTCCATTTTTTCGATTCCCCGAAGCTTCGAACTTTCTGTAGCAGTCATCTTTTGGCAATGTTCTTATTTGTTGGGACTAGTCTGCCTCACAGAATTAGACAGGTCGTCTCTTCTTCCGTTTGACTATATAGAAGGGAAGCATTGGAACATGTAACATTAATGAAATGGCACAATCTCCCGACTAAAAGCCATAGCAATCGAACAATGAGCAGCCAGTTCAACATTAAACACGCAAAATTGTGCAAAGTTTCAATGACTGTTATCAACCGGATCACACAGCAAAGAGACAGACGATGTCAAGCTGTACAGAGAAGTTTGTGGACGTTTTTTCATCCACCTGCTAACCTTTTTTGAAATGATCGGAGGGCCCAACATTATCGAGAAAACTTTTGCGCAATGATCTGAATTCTTCGAATCTGAATGAATCGTGGCGATCGGAGCATTTTGAAGAAATTCAGAGCAATCCGCAAGCGACGCAACAACTATATTTCCTATCTCTGCAAGGTATTAAAAATTTCTTTTTGCCCACTTATTAAGTTCCTGCATGTGCCATCTGTTTGAATCAGTTTACACTTCTAGCAAAGTGATACGATCAAACAATCTAATTCTGTGAGTCTGACTAGTCTACAAGATAGTCTTCGATTAAACTGCCTATCATAATCATGAAGATCGCATGTTGCTAATTTCTATGATCGAGGACAGCGAATTCAGACAAATTCATTGTTGCTTTTAGAAGCACCGATGCCCTTCAGTTAAGACTTTTCAGACTAAAAAACTTAATATCACATTTATTCTTTGGTATCATAATAATTATTACAATGATTCGTAAAATATAGATGCTATATTAGCATAAAATCGAAATGAAAATCTATGACGGAAGAATCTCCTGAAGTATTTAGCTATGGTTTGTTTCTCTATACTTTGCATTCCTTTTCGACCAATCACAGCTCCGCATTACCCAGTGGTCTGCAACAGGATTGACTTGTCATATCTTGACAAGTGGTTGCTGATCAACCCGAAGGATTGAAATCATGGTCACTTGTCAAAATCAACTTGTCATGAATCACTGGTCACTTGTTACTGATCATAAGCCGAAGAATTGCCCCCTGGTCGTGTGGATGGAGAGCACTTTTAGGTTCCAGCTCACTTATGTTGGAATCCTGTTCAGACGTGTTGTGGTCCGAAAATAGGGCGGTGGTGTCCATTTGGACTTAGTTTGTGTCATATCTATGTTTAGCGTCACAAAGCCAGGAGCATCTGTTCATTGAAGATTGTTTAGCAGTTTGCATTATCACCTTCAGGATAATTGAAATGTTTATTTCTTTCGATAAAGAGAATTTAGTAACTGCCATGTATTTGAGATTAGCAAGCTAGTGAAATTTCGACAGGCATTCATTAAATATCACTTTAAGCACATTATTGGCAAATCGACTAAGTTAGTGCGCCTGCGACAATTAATGAATGCTGCTTTTTGCAAACACGATATGAATTTTATTATCAAATATTGAGTTGCATCCTCAGTTGAAAAATGGGAACAGGCCTGAATAGGTGCCATTTCATCCAATATCAGGAATCATCAACAGGCCTAGTTAACATTTCTCAACATTGACACAACTCCCTAGTTAAAGTTGCAGCCATGCCCGGGCAAATTTGAGATTTAAGATGAGCAAGTTAGTGAAATTTCGACGGGCATTCATTAAATATTACTTTAAACACACAATTGGCAAATCTCAAATTTACCTGAGCATGGGTGCAACTTTAACTAGGGAGTTGTTTCAATGTTGAGAGATGTTAACTAGGCTTGCTGATGATTCCTGATATAAGATGAAATGGCAGCTATTCAGGTCTGTTCCCATTTTTCAACTGAGGATACAACTTAATACTTGATTATTCTATTTACATTGCCATGTAATATTGTATAAATTTTTGTAAAATTGGTGCAATATTTCGTAGATATAAGTGCATCAGTTGACGCAAAAATTGGAAGATTTTCTCTGCTTATCATTACTATCGATTTATTTAGGGCTATATACGAGGGCTCGTACATCATAAATGCACTTATGAACAGGATAGCAAATAGCGGAGACCAGCATTTGAGATCAACATCGTCAGCAACTGCCAAACCGTCAATCTAGTAATGCTCATAATTAAATATTGAAAGCCATTAAAAGAACAAAAATTACCACCAGTCATCAGCAAACCTGAAAGTAGCAACCTCATTGTGTTACGGGCCCTCTGACAGAGGTCAGGCCATAACCAAGTAAGTATATATACCTACATAAATGCGACTGACATTCCAAAAAAAAATTACAAAGAAGACAGCTTACTGAAGACGGCTGCACATGAAAAATGGACTATTCATCGCGATTGCTTCTTTGGTGTCAAAGTACCTTTCCATTTATTGTGCGTTGACGACAAGTCTTCTTTGCTCACCATATGGATCACGCGGATACGTTGGAACGTAGGTTTGAATGCCATCTGCTCTTCAGACTGCTGCCTTTGAAAGTAGTAAGGAATCCTCCCAACTGCGCACAGCAGCCCCCCCCTCTGGAGCGTGAGTTGGGTTGGTGTGGTTCTGGGTAGACCGGCCGGGTGTGTCTTGGTCGACCGTCGTGGTTGTTCTTGGGCGGCGGTCTTTGTTTTTGGTGTTTGGTGGTAGGGTTGTTTAGATTTGGTTTCCTGGTGAAATTCTGCGTCAACCTGTTGTGTTTCTTGGGTGTAGGTGTGGTTTAGGTGTGTTTTTGAGTGAGAAAGTGTCTGTAGCGGCTAAACGAAGCCTCATACGTGAAAATGGACGGCGGATTTGGACTTTGTGGCCAAATTTGGGTCTAAAGTACTTGTTTCCAAAGTCGTAGGCCAAACAACGAAGAACTGCGACCCCTCCTCCCCTCCGCAGCGATCTTCCAACTTTGGTTCTAGAAATGGTAGACAGTCGTGCGATACCTCGTTTGAAAGCCAAGAGTGCTACAATTTGATTGGAAAGCACAGTTCGGCCCTATCTTTCATTGCTGAGGCTTGGGAGTGACAGTGAGACTTTTGGTCATGTTAGAGAGCCGTCAGAGGCTGCATTGGTCAGTTTTGGTCTGTAGCGGCTAAACGAATCCTCGTATGTGAAAATGGACGGCGGATTTGGACTTTTTGGCCAATTTTGGGTCTAAAGGACTTGTTTCCAAAGTCGTAGGCCAAACAACGAAGAACTTCGACCCTTCCCCCCCTCGACAGCGATCTTCCAACTTTGGTTCTAGAAATGGTAGAGAGTCGTGCGATAGCTCGTTTGAAAGCTAAGAGTGCTACAAATTGATTGAAAAGCACAGTTTGGCCCTATCTTTCATTGCTGAGGCTTGGGAGTGACATTGAGACTTTTGGTCATGTTAGAGAGCGGTCAGAGGGTTTTTGAGTGAGAAAGTGTCTGTAGCGGCTAAACGAATCCTCGTACGTGAAAATGGACGGCGGATTTGGACTTTTTGGCCAATTGTGGGACTAGAGGACTTGTTTCCAAAGTCGTCGGCCAAACAACGAAGAACTTCGACCCCTCCCCCCTCGGCAGCGATCTTCCAACTTTGGTTCTAGAGATCGTAGAAAGTCGTGCGATAGCTCATTTGAAAGCTAAGCGTGCCACACATTGATTGGAAAGCACAGTTTGGTCCTATCTTTCATTGCTGAGGCTTGAGAGTGACATTGAGACTTTTGGTCATGTTAGAGAGCGGTCAGAGGTTGCGTTTTGTGTTTTGGGCTCCAGCGGGCGAACGAAGCATTGGGCGAGAAAGCTAAGACCAGATTTGGAATCAGCTTGATGTCATTTAGCAATGAGGAGCACATCCAATGAGAATCCATCATTTCTCTATAAATAATGAGGTTTTCAGAGTGACAATCATTCTATCTTTGGGTCGCACAGGTGTCGGACGCACGTTCTCCCTCTACATTCCTATTATATTATCCATCTGAAATGGTAAGTCGGAACCTTCCTTCCTCTCCTTCCTTGAGTGTTAACTTAATAGCATCTCTTTTATTTTCAGGCATCTACTACATCTACTACATTTACAGGACAAGATAGTGTTGAGACGTTACAAGGATCTCTACAATCAGATCGTCTTATGTTGAGGCCAGTAGAAGAGACACTAAAAGAGAACAGCTAAATTTAGACAAGCCATACGTTATTACGATCATAGTATAGCATTGCAAACGGAAATCATTCCTTCCACTGAAGTGAAGATATTGAACAATCAGTATGGGGACTACGTAGTCATTCCTGTGAATCCATACATTCGTCGCCAATTCGATATTATTGAAGAGTTTGCAACATTAAATATGGACATCCCTACTCCCCTTAGCAAGGAATGGAAGGCGAGAGACGACAACGATACTCCATATAGAAGGATATGGGATGGTAAAAAGCTTTCTTTACCACTATCGCATTGGTGCTCATACCATGAAAAGGAAGGAGATGAAGTGACACTCATCAGATGTGAAGACCTCGCAGAATGCACTTGGAATATTGGTTTTGCTATCAGTGGAATATATTATGGCTATCACCAGAACAACAAATTAGCCTCTATATCGATGCATGCTCAATCCATCCTATATATACCAAAGCAACCAGACGTTCATGACATTATTGATCAAATCCTCAACGAGAGCAGTACAAAGCGCAAGTCAGAGAAGAATGCTGCCGGAAAACGCAAATCAAAGAAGGAGAGTCAGTAGTCCTTACCTATCTCTACCTTATGACTATTCTCTCATGTGCTTTGAGTGCCGTACACGTGGACTTATCAGATACATTTTACTTCTTCGCTGCCATTATGTTATTTGTGTATTTTGTCGTGAACAGCATCAATGTACTTCATCATTTTGTAATATGTTATAGGACTCTTCATCAGATCAGTAAAAATTTGTAATTTCCTTTTTAGTCATCTATCATTATTTTTATGGATTGTAAGGGTGAACCTGTACAGCAGCTCAGTGCTATTGCTATGGACAGTTGGTCGTATCAAATTGTTATTGTCTACCATCAACATGCCAAGTGTGATCCCAACGCTGATAGCTGGGCGAGAAAACACATCCATGGACTTAATCAGCGATACTTGCAAGACTATGGCTTTTCTAATGAATGTGCTCTTCTTATTGACTTTAAAAGATGGTTAGCAACTTTTGATGTTGCATGTATCTTTTGCAATGATCCTACTAAGGAGAAGAAACTATTTCCAAATCTAATCATCAATGATATTCTACTTGCACCTCGGGATAGTAGAGTTAATCAACACTATCATGAAGTCACTAAACGTTTTAAGGAATTGAGTTTTCCTATTTTAAATGTTCATTGTAGTCGCTCCATTCATAATCAGTGCTTTTTTCCTCCATATCTCAACACTGCTAAAGTAATGTTTGGTCATCATTGCTCTTTATATGATAGCTACCAAATGTATCTATTTTATCTGTTTTAAGCCCAAAATTTGTGATGCATGCTTGTTAGAGTCGTTTGATAAATGCTTTATGAAGAGATTTGTTATTTTCATGCAACGGGTGGGATAGATGAAGGATGATAATGTCTTTCTCAAATGATTGTGGAACATTAAGTTTTCATAGACAAAGCTTAAGGGGAGCTATTCAAGATTATGTGATAACTTTTCATAAAGATGATATCAACATCAAATCAGTTATCGGTGATACTAGCACTCTATTTTTGAAGTTAATGGATACGTTTCTAATAGAATTGTAATGGCGAAATTAGTTGCAAAATTCATTTCAGCCATTTTGAGAAAGAAGAGGTAGAAGATCGTTTCTTCCACTTTGCTTCTTATTCGATGGAAGTTGTAGATAATCCCGAAGAATTTTTGAAAAACATGTGGGAAAAACTGCTCAACGTCTTGATGCATTTAACCATCATGGTAGCTGTTTAGTGATTGAAGCGATTTGATATATTCACATTCAACTTTGTATAAAAGAAACTTTAACATGCAATGGTACTTCATCGTAGCACAATTGGTTTTCGAGTTGTGTCTGCTTACTCTCGAAGTATGTTCCTTCTGCACATGTGTCTATTATTTAGAAGAGGCTAGCAAGTTCGTGTCTTCAAAAAGACTTGCTTTAGAAGTTGTTAGCAAGAGTGAAAATATGTGCGATGTATGTAAGCGAAATGTTGGATATAAAATGTGAGATGGATAGGAATAAGTGTTGAATGGAGCATGACCTTGTTTTTCATGACAACATAGTTTCAAAGTAATGAAAGACGTAACGGTAAGAGTGTGTAAGTTAAACGTTGGTCATCAAGCTTCACGTCAAACACAAAGACGAAAGCAATCATCTACAACTCAATCCTATGTCAACTAGATGAGACGTTCAGTCTTGCTAATCATTGAAGTGAAAGATACAAGTGAAAGACGATCACATGAAACTCAAAACTTATCAATGTACAAGAGTTCTAGAACTAAAACCCACTAAGTGTTGAAGTCAACACAGAGCGAAAAGGCTTCTAAAGTGCTAGCATTAGACATGAATGATACAGTTATTCTTCCAAGGTAGATGATCAATGATAATCATTAGGTATGAAACTCTACAGTATTAGCTACATGATTAAAAGTGGATACAAAGCAATGTAGAAGCGAATACGTTTTACTTGTTGAATTAGATAGACACAACAGTGAATCAGCTAGAATAAATGCTCATCGCGTTTTATAAATGTTACGTGGGATCAGTGAAGTATGGAAAAGATGTTTGCATCAAAATGAAAGTAAGCAGTAACTAACTTGTGTACTCACAACAGAAATTCAGGTTTACTAAAAGCAGTCTTCTACTGCAGTGAGACTGAGAATTTAGAATGTTGTTATGTGAAAACAGTGTTCACCACAGCACTAGAAAGTCTTACAGCACTGTGTGGATTGTTTCACAGTGTTAAAAGGTCTTATAGTAAGTACTACAGTTTTGAATGTTTTATAAAACCAGGTAAAGTCTTGTCACAAACGTTGAGTGTGTGAGGGCTAGCCATAAGTTCCATGACATTTAATCACGTTGGTCATAGCACAAGTCCTAAAGTTCATAATCCAAGGGTAGGGTCATCTACGGTTGGATTTAGGGATTTAGGGTTGTATATCACACACTTTTAACCGTTAGTGTAGAATACGTGAAGCACATGTTCGCTTAAAAGTCTAAACGCAAACGTTGAAATGAGTTTGTAAGAAGTTAAGAACATTGACATAATGTGGTGAAAGCAGAAACTTAGCGAACGTTGAAAAAAGTTTTATGAAATGTTTCTGCAGTCACTATCGCTAGCGCACCCGCTTTACTAAATGTGTTGTTTGCCTTTACCAAATTGAATTCGTGTGTAGACTGTTTTGTAAATAAAGACAGATTTCATATCGTTGATGAGAGATAGTTACATGCTCATTATGTTATACACTTAACATTTGATGCAGTCAGCTGAAAGGTGATTTATGCATGTTCAATAGAAGAGTTGTATGTATCTTAGTGATTGGAATAATAAGTGTGCAAAGAGTTGATTAGGAAAATATATAATAGTCAACGCATGAAAGTTTCTTGCTATCCAAGCTAGGAATATATGAACATCATTCATCAGTCAGTGTTGTACTTTAACATCCATGTTTTGTACAAGGTAGGATTCGTCGGACGTTTTGTGATGAATGGTTGGAAAGACTTTTGTATATCATGATAAACATGAGGTAATGATGATGGATAGGAATAAGAGATGTAATTAATGTCTTGTCTCACATGTGTTTGCTTATACGTTTGCTGTAATCAACATGGTCATAGAACTGTAAATGTCACCAGTATGACTTTTACAATGGGAAGCATCTTGAAACTCTAGGTATACAATGACCAAAGAGCAACTAAAAACCTAAGTGAAATACAGGATCATACAGAGGTTTAGGATAATACAACGCTTGTAGTGTTGATATGAATGTTGTTCGACAGATTGGAACCGTTAAATGATCTGCTGATATGATTTACAGTGAACAAGAAAATCAGTAAGAGGAGTGATAGGAAAACGACTTCACAAATGCAGATAAGTGAAAACTCTACTAAATGACTGCATGCACGGATTTTATCATCCATCATCAAAGTGAATTTAGTTCAAGCGAGTTTCATGAATGTTAAAAGTTGTACGCTGACAGAGACATAAGTTTACTAAATTATACAGCAAAACTCCTAAATCACTAAATCCATAGGATAGGTATCCCTGTGTTAAGATTTAGGGATTTAGCGTTTTAGAAGTGCAAGTTACATTGATAAATCACTAAGTCCATAGCATAGTCAACCCTATAACAGGACTTAGCGTTTTATATGATCCATGCTAGCAATATCTGTTCGTGTAGAATGTGACTCAATGAGTTTAGTCAGATAATGTATCATCAACTTTATTCACTTAATTCTATGATGGAGAAAGTGTGAGATAGAAGTGAAATGATCTCATAAAGTTTAGAACACATAGTAGTAGCATTGTAGGAATAAGTAAAGTGAAAAGTTATGTCGTATGAAATGAGTGATACAAGACTAGCTCACATTGAAATGAATTGTTAGTGTAACAAAACGCTGTGTGGGTTTCAATAACATATCATGTACATGCTGTGTCGTTTTCTTTTCACATAAAGTTGGGCTTCAAACAGAGTGGATTGACTTAGTAATAAAGTTACAACCATTTTACTGTTTGTAAAGTTAGGAATTATATCAGAATCATTTCAATGTTTGTAAGATAGGTAAAGTATAAAATATAAAAATAAGTGTAAACATTGTGCACGATTCGGGCATAATTCATCGAATTGCAGGTTACAAAATTCAACCAGACCGCGACGTTTTCGGAAGATGGAAGTGCAGGAAAATACCGAATGGGACTCAGCTGATGTATCAGATGACACTTCCGAATCACAAACGGAAAGTGAATGCAGTATTTAGGAAATAGATGTAATCGCGGAGATCCATGCAATGACTATGTATGACGACAATATCTCAAAAGGTGAAGCTGAAGTCAAGACCAGAAGAAATCAAATCGAAAAGGTCTATCCAGATGACATTAATGATTTGTACGAGTACATTCAAGGGAATAAAAAGTGGAAAACTGTTCGAGCACTTCATCCAGATGTAACCAAGACAATTAAGAAAAAATCAAAGAAGTTGAAAAATAAGCCACTGATCGAGGGTAAATGCCAGGGGGCAATTCAATATTGTTTTTGGACACTGGAGCAGACATCAATGTTAGTGATAGAGAGTTCGTCAAGAGAACAGGAATTTCTGGAAGTAGAATAATAAAAGCAAATAAATTTATCAAATGTGCGAATGATTCACGAATGCATACCGACGGTTGGGTTAAGCTGAACGTTTAAATACGTGATCAAGAGAGGTACTGTAAGTTCTGGATTATTCACAAAACATATCCAAATCTGATTTTGGGATTTCAAGCCATGAAAAAGATGAAAATAGCAGTAGATCCTCCTGAGAATTGTGTTTGGGTAAACAATGTCGAGGTACCGTTGATACAACAGCTGAAAAGTCGGAGTGTGAGTCGCAGTGGTTTGAAGTCGGAAAACTAAGCGTAGCTTGCTCTGAGAGTCGAGATCAGGCAGAAGATTTGATTTTACAAAAGACTCGTGACATAATTGATGATGTTCAAAATTTAGGCTTTGATGTGAAATGTTTCGATACAATGACACTACATGAAGCTGGAGAATACATGATGCATGGTTATGTTGATCTAAACGAGGGACTAGGGGGTCTCTATGAACCAAATGTGGCCGATTTGGGTGAGAGAAATTGGATAACAGCTACAGGAATGGTTGAAATTGACAACAGGAAACATGTCTCTGTGCGAATATGGACTTTTGAGGATGGTGTAAAATTGCATAAGGGTATGAAGTTAGGAAGTTTCATTGGAGTTACATCGAGTCAGAAAAACAACTCACGTGGTTGAAAGTGTGTTAACCAATTGAGTGAGATGAATGCAGATTAACGTTGGAAAATTTTAGAATTTAAAAAACAAATAGACGAAATTGGTGAAAAAGAAAAAGAACTGCTAATTCCTCTTTTAAAAAAATTTGTGGATATTTTCAGTGTGAGTAAGCATGATATTTGATTAACTGATATGGTGAAACATGAAATTGATACCGGACATGAAAAACCTATTGCATGTGCTTACAGGCGTGTTCCTATTCCGTTAGAAGATAAAGCTGAAGAAATGATACATGACTTACAGAATAAAGGCATAATACGGGAAAGCGAATCTCCATGGAATGCACCGTTGGTAGTAGTACCGAAAAAGAATGGCGATATCAGACTTACTTACAGTGGATTACCGGATATTAAACGCAATAACTAAAATACCAATATTTCCTATACCAGAGACAAGACACTTATTAGATGCGCTTCATGGATCAGCATATTTTACTACTCTTGACTTCTCCTCTGGATATTATAACGTGACAATGCTCGAAAGTGATATTCAGAAGACGGCTTTCAGCACGACAAACAAATCATTGGGGAATTTGATTCGAAATTTGCCGATGGGACTTGTTCCACTTCCCCAAAGTACATTTCAAAAAGTTAATGCACAAAGTATTCAATAAAGAGAGTTGGCATCCAGTGCTCCAACTATAATCTGGAGTGACAATTTTAGTATTCTCGAAAACTTTCGAAGAAACAAGTGCAATCGAGTTACGAACAATTTTTCAAAGGGTACGTTCAGCAGGTTGAAATTATTCTCCAAAAAATACGAATTCTTAAGACAGAGGTTTCATTATTGGGGTTTATACTATTGGAAAGAATGGTACAAAGACAGATGAAAATAAAACTGAGAAAATTTTCAATTTCAAAAAACCTTCAACAGCAGACGAATTGCGATCTTGGCTAGGATTGCGCGGGTACTATAGACAGTTCATTAAAAATTACGCTCAGTTGGTGGCACCTCTGGAAAGTTTGTGTAAACAAATTTGGAACAGCAAAAGCAAAAGGAAAACTTCAATCGATTGGAATGATAAGTGTAACGAGTCATTCATTGCAATTGGAAACTGTTCTGACAACAGCACCCGTTTTGGCATATTCCAACGAAAAGTGAATAAATTTGTTCTTGATACTGACGCCATCGCTATTGAGTGCATGGGAGCTGTTCTATCGCAAATTCAAACTGGAAAGGAAAAAGTTATTGGCTATGCATCCAAAAGATTCACTCAAACGCAGAGAAAATATTGCATTACAAGGAAAGAATTATTAGCAGTACACAATTTCGTATATCATTTTAAAAACTATTTGCTGGGACGAACATTTATTTTGAGGATGGACCACAGAACTTTGACGTGGATGTTGAATTGGAATAATCCTAATACGAGTCAATACTGTCGTTGGAGACAAGAGCTGGAAATTTTTGATATGGAGATACAATATCGACGTGGGGCTGATCATGTTAACGCTGATGTTATGTCGCGTTTACGCCAACAATGTCAACCAATGTGAACTTAAACATGCGGACCCAAAAGACAAACCTGAAGTGAGGGACACATTGCACATATAAACAATAGCGATGAATTCAATTCCTGTAAAACTAATCGTTCTACTAGAAGAGAATCTAAATCAATGTATTGATTAAAAACTTGGAGGAAGTAAATTAAACTTTTGAAAGGTAAACGGATTGATGAAAGAGAAATCCAATGGTAGCTGCAAAGTTAGTTGTGGAGTGGAAGCGATTACCCTGTGGAAGATAAAGGGGCGGTTCACAATTACGATTTCCGTGGTGGTTTGTTATATTCTTTTTTCTGGGAATGGAAAATGATAACTAACAGATTGATGATTCCAGAAAGTACCAAGAAAAAAAAAAAAAAATCCATAAAAATCAAACTCACGAAAGCTTTGCTTCATATTGGTGTGAACAAGACAATGAAGTATTATGGTGTTTGAAATGGAAATTGGATGTTAAACTGCATAATCGGAAACTGTAGAAGTTGCCTGGTCAGAAAGAGTGTCCCAATCAATAAAGCATAGCGTAGAATCCAGTACAAGCAGAGTCATCCTTTTCCAAAGATTTCCATAGATTTAGCTGGACCATTTTACCAATTGGGTCCTGGCGTGGTTGAAAGGTATATTTTGGGAATCATAGACAACTTTTCAAGATTACGTGTCTTTGATACCGCCCCTTATGAACAGAAGGTTACGGCTATTGAAGTAGCTGACCTCTTTATAAGAATTGGATCACAGTTTTTGGATGAGTACCCTGATACCGATTCATTCAGACAGGGCGAACTTCATTTCAAAATAAAATTATAATTTGAACTTTGTGAAATTGTTGGAATCAAAAGAACAAAATCATCACCATACTTTCCCAGGGGGAAAACATCTTCTGATTGAGCGGACTATTTCGGACTGTAAAAGATATGCTGTTTCTTACGTCCACCACAAAGAAGAAAAATTGGACTGAGGTACTTCCAACTGTAGAAATGGAGCTAAGGGTGCACTGAACACTAGCCTTCTGAAGTTTGCACCTTATGAAGTGGTATTTTGAAGAAACAATGACGACCACCGTTGTATGTGATAAAATTCAGGCAAAAAGCAGGTATTTATGCTTCATGCGATAATAACATAATTTTCCATGCAGAATCATTATGAATAGCATTCATCAAAAGATCAGGTGATTCTCAAATGCGGATGAAGCAAAAAATGGATAATTTGTACGTTGGTAATCATATCGGAGATAAAAGTTAATGGCAAAAATCCTATCCTCGAGTCCGCGTATAAAATACATGCAAGGTATGACGACCCATATGAAAATAATATCGGACAAACGCGGTAAATGGTGTTTTGTATTTAAGACATTGCAAAAATCTTTAAAAAATATTCGAGAGAAATTACTATCACTTAAAAACGCTGATGATTGGACATTCCATTAATGACACTGACAATACGAGTATAGAATCGACGGTCTGCCAGACAACGAGTTTAGTCCCGGTGACAGACTAAGTGCGCAAGGTATCCCTAAAAGGAATCGGAACGCAACGTTAATGGTTTCAATTATATGGGTTTAATTTCCTTTTTTAATTTTTGGGAGGGGCGATGTGTTATGTTGTGAGAATATCAAACAAGTTTGTGTGTTGATATCTTGCCTGATTGACAGTCTATGACCTAGTGTTCCTCAAGTACATAGCACTTCTTATATCTTAGATGTTGCCTATACTACTAACTATGTTTGAATTAAAAGACAGTGCGATTACTTGTGATATGTCACCGCTTATGATAAGATATTGACGGTTTGGTTGAATCTTTCCTATGCCTTTCTGGGGATCTTTCTCTATTATAAATTTAATTTTTGAGGCTTTAGTAGTAAGCAAGTGACAAACACCAGATAGCGCAAGATGGCGGCCGTCTCCCCCTCTGGAACGACAGAGTGTCTTGGTGTGCCGCCCAGGTGGGTCCACGTTCACAAACTGTTCGCTGACTCCCCGATGTGGAACGACAGAGTTTCGTGGTGGACTTGGGCGACCGCCAGGATTAGTCTTGAGGCTATAGTGTGTGATGTTTTTCATGCAATCTGCTGAATGTTGGATTGTAAAATGGGCTGTTTCGAGTGGAAGGAGTGGTCGGATGAGAAAACGGAGGCCGGATTCGGATTCAGCGTGAAATTCTGCATCGGTATGGTGAATTTGAACGCAATCGGAGAGAAAGAATTTTCGCTGACGTCCCCACCCCTCTGGACAGCTCGCTTCGATTTTGGCTTCCAGTGGACGGATTTAGTCGTGCCATAGCTCGTTTGAAAGCTAAGAGTGAGACAAATTCACTGAAAGAATCGGCTTGTTCATATCTGTCTTCGTTTAGATGTGAGACGCCATTTAAGATTTTGGGACATTGGCGAAAAACGACAGAGTTAGAATTTGGGACGTTTTGGGCTGTAGCTTCAAAACGAAGCATCGGATTGGAAAACGGATTTCAGATTTGGAATCAGCTTGATGTCATTGTCCAATGAGGATCATCATCCAATGAGAATCAAGCATTTCTATATAAATAGCGAGCCTTCCACAGTGAGAATCATTCCATCGTTGAATCACACGAGTGACGGACGCATATTTTCTCTCTCTATTCTATTCTATTATCCAACTAAAATGGTAAGTCGCTACTTTCCTCCCTCTCCTCCCTTGAACGTAAACTTAATATAATCTTTTTCATTTTCAGGCATCTACTCCATCTGCTACACTAGTAGGACAAAATGGCGGTCAAACGTTACAAGGTTCGCTACGGTCAGATCATCTACAACTGAGACCAGTGGAAGAAACAACCAAGGTACATTATCCTACACCGCTACAGCGTAAATTTAAACAAGTCTTGCGTTATGACGATCATAGCGTAGTACTCCAAACGGGAATGCTCCCTTCCACGGATGTCAAGATAATGCGCAATCAGTATGGGAACTACATACTGACCCC